>CM064879.1:21009261-21126115 GCA_003313485.2 Penstemon barbatus
CTATGGTTGGATGTAGTGCCTAGCATTGCGAAGCTCATGGTTATCTTCTATGATAACATTGGAGCTATTGTCAAAGCAAAGCATTCGAGATCTTACCAGAAATCTAAACATAATTGAAAGAAAAGTACCATTTGATTAGAGAAATCATTGGTAGAGTTAACGCGCGTAATGGATCGCGTCTACTCAGAAGACAACTTAGGGGATCCACTAAAGGAGGCTATATCATGAAATGAGTTCGAAGAACATCTCTAGAAAGATGGGTCTTAGAAACGTTTGTGATTGGCTTTAGGGCAAGTGGGAGATTGATGGAATAGTGCCCTGCAAGCCAATATAATTAGCTTGTAGTGAAACTATCATTATCTTTCTTTAGTATAAATGACTTAATACGCACGTTTATTTATATGTGTATAAGGATAAACAATGGCCAACTTCATCTCTCGCGAATACATTTAAGCGATTGGTTGAAATCCTTAGATTACATTTGACTATGGGACGATTCACTTCAGTACTGAGTGCAATCATGAAACAGTCTCAAAGGTCGTAATCTTAAAACTGTTCCAAGTCATAGATTCCGAAACGAGACGGGGTATCGTAGGAATCGCAAAGACTTGTACGAGTATGCATGATTCACATGGAGTGAATTTGTAGTGTTTCATGAGCAAGGAATTTGAGTCCAGTGCATACGAGTAGGTGGTTCAATGGAAGATTGAACGCATCGAACGACCCGAACAGAGAAACCCATTGTGGAAGCGCATGACGCATATCGGTGATGGGATGTTTCTCAAGGAATATAATAGTGTACGATTTAGTCCTTTGACTTGAGGTACTAGGGCGAATTCGGTACATGAAAGTGCGTACTTAGATCTAGGTATAGGCCACTTAGCTTGGTCATAACATGCCTAGGTTGGGTGCGTGTGGACATGTACGCGAATGGTTAGTACCGATATGGAATCTATTGACTCACTGTAATGGGTGAGAGAATTTCCTATACGATTCTTAGATAATATATCCAAGAAACCCGTGGCCACGGTCGGTGACGGATTTGGAAAAGGGTTTCCAAATTTAGCAGTCACACTGGAATATTATCCTGAATTAGAAAGTATAGTTATCGAGACAAATTTAGAGGTGCCGATCAATTCACACACCCTAAGTCTTGATCGGGAATATTAGTCGATAGAAGGACCGTATGTACATGGCAATTATATGAGACGAGGTTCACAAATATCAATTCACCTGAAGTTGGGCTTCATGGGCTTGTGGCTAGACATCGACCATGAAGTGTGGGTACTCCTGAATTAATGGAGGATTTAATTCTAGGAGTGGTCAATTAAAGGTTGTTTAATTGACCGGAACTATTTATTGTTCATAAATTAAATCACGAAGGATTCGTGGGCCTGCTGCCAATTGATGGTGAACCCAGAGGGTCACACACAATACAATTGGACGGTGACTGTTATAAAAGGACATGATAGGAATTAATTGATTTAAAGGTAATTAAATCAATTAAATGAATTAAAATATTTAATTCAAGTGGGAGATTAATTAATTAGTTGACTTAATTAATTAAATACTTAATTAAGTTGCTAATTAATTATGTAAAAGAAATAATGATTTATTAAAGGTTGGGCATTTAATTAAAGTTGTTAATTAAATGAAGGCTTGCAAGACATGGGCCTTTAATTAAAAAGCCCATAAGGAGTCTTGCAAACCTAGGTCAGAAGGAGCTTATAAATAGAGCACAACTAGAGCTCAAAAAGTGTAACACTAAAAAGGAAAAACCCTAGCTCCTTTTGCCCTAGTAGCCGCCGCCCTCTCTAGCTAGAAACCCTAGCCGCCGCCACCTTGAGCCGCCGCCACCTGCTGCCGTGGGTTGCCTTGGTGCCGCCGCCGCCATCTCCCTGTTCCATTGTGTTAGATCTTGATCTGTCAAGAGATTCAACACAATCCTGCAATAACAAATCTCCTGAATCGAGTTCTGAGCCTAAGATCTTGAGGTGTTGCCAGAATCCAATTGGTGTGGACTATCCCTGGAGGTGAGACACTTGGATCACTCCTGTGAACCAGATCAGAATCAGAAACGAAGCCGGAGGTTTCCACCACCTTGCATGTGGTGAGGTATATCGCAAAAACCCCCTTTGTTAATTCATTGTGTGCGTTTTTGTTTATGTTTTTGTATACATAATATGGAGACTTCTTATATGGGACCATTGGATGACTCGAAAAATTTTAAATTCCGCACTTTGTTGTCTGACAAATCGAGCCATATCCCAACACAGACTTCATCTTGAAGTTGTCCAGGTTTTCTAGAGCAACACTCAGCTGATGCTCTTTGATAGCGTCGTTTCCTTCGCTCATGTCACGAACTTTATCCCACATTTATTTGGCAGTCTCATAATTCTTGACTTTATCAAATCTGTCTTTGTCTAGGGCTTTGGTCATGATGAAACGACCAACTTTGTCCAAATTGTACAGCTTGATTTCTTCAGCTGTCATCTCTGTTAAGTCTTTCTCCACCACTATATCGACTTCATCAACCTTTATAGTCTTGGTGAATTTGAATGGACCTTTGATGATACATGTGTACATGTTATCATTGTAGGTAGCTAAGAAGATCTCCATTCTGATCTTCCAGTCTTCAAAGCTCATACCATCAATGTGGGGAACATGGCTGATACAATCCATTCTCAAAAAGTTTTTATTTTTCAAAAATATGCTCTTTTGAAAGTTTGAAAACCTTTGAAAAACACTAGGATCAAGCTCGTTGATCAGGCAGCTGATTCTAATGAACCACACGCTCTGATACCACTTGTTGGTCCCAAGTGGTCAGATGAGGTCTAGAGAGGGAGGGGGGAGAATAGACCTCTGTAAATTTTATCAAATTTTAACTTTAAAACTTTACTTAATTGTTGGCAGACTAAGCTGTTATAGAACAGTAAGCTGACAAAGCTGATCGCGAAAAAATATTTGAACAGCTTGGTTGACCACTAATCTGATAATCACTTAGCTGATCTAGTCAAAATCAGTTTTAATACCAGAATACTTGTAGCGGATATTTTAAGTATTTTTCACAAGCAAACTTGGTAGATTGAAAGATTTTATCCCCGGTTTTATCAAACTCCTTAAAAATCTTTTCAAACAGTTTTATCAAAGTGTTTTTATGCAAACTGAAAATATGCAAGTAAAAATGCAAAGTAAAAGCACAAGTATTTTTATAGTGGTTATATGGATGTAAATCATTTAGTCCACTCTTCCAAGTCACACAGATCTTGGGTTATACTATAATCACAAAGTTTACAGTATACTCTGCTTGCGTCGAACAACAAATGAAACGACCACAAGTGCGCAATAGGAAATCACAAAGAAGACCTATTCTACAGAGACTTATCACTCACAAAGACGGATAAGAACTCCTCACAACACTCTCTTTTTCACAGATTCACTCAGAAAATGTATTCTTTTTGCTTCAACAAGCTTCTGTCAACAAATGACTTAAGCAGGCGAGTTAGCTGTTCTTGAGCTTCTTGAGATTTAGAAAATATTCTGCTTCGGATAATCTCTCAGATGTTGTGTTGTTATTTTATCTTCGTCTCTTCAGCTATTTATACTCACAGATTCTAAAAGTGTCTGTTGAAGAGAGACACAATTTGAATTTCTTGGTTTCTGGTCCTTAATTTTCCGCGAACGGCTCTCTGCACAGTGACAGTACTGCAGATTGTACTTTCTGTCAGGCAGCATTTAATGCACCAAGCTGATACGAGGTATTTCTTCAATCATTTGTCATTAATACCTCGGTCTTCAACATTTATTACTCCAAGTGCATTTATTACCATTGGGGAGACTTCCTGATCCTTTCCACTTGGCTGATGAGAACACAAGTCTGATGACTGAGCATAGCTGATCCCAAACTTGAACAAATCTGATTTGAGTCGGCTGATCTTCACCGGTCTGATTTCTTTCCTTCAGCAGATTAGTAGTCTTCTGGACCTTGAATCTTTGACCTTTCTGATTTGTCTTCTCACTTGGTCAAAATTCTTCTAAGGGTTTTAACTAAGTTTTCCATACTTAGCTGATCTTGATGTTTTGGAAATCATCAAAACTCTCTTAACTTTTCTAACTTCAGTACATTCTATCTTCATCTTCATCCAACAATTAGAAATGTTTTTTAATAAATTAAATATTTAATTAATTTCGAATCAATTTTATTTTATTCCTTTGATTTTCCAACGGCTAAATACCGTAGGAATTTAATTTTTAAAAAAAGTACGTATTTCCGACGGGATTAACCTGTCAGAATGTTCAAAAATAATTAAAATAGAAAATATTTATTTTCTGACGGGAGTTGCCCGTAAATTTAGAAATATTTAAAAATAAAATAGTTAGTTTCCGACGGGATTAAGCCGTTGGAAAATCTTAAAAATAACAAAAAATTAAATGGCTAATTCAATTTTACGACGGATCATCCTTCAGAGACCCCGTCGCAGAAGTTCCTATCGAAAATTTTTCCGACGAATCTTCCAATCTTAGCCTCCCGTCCAAAATTCCATCGAAAAGTTTTGCTACAACTTTTTTTTGATGGAATTTCCGACGGGTAAAATCCGTCAAAAATTCGTTTTTCTGACGAAATTTCCGGATAAAATCGTTGGAAAATCCGTCGGAAAAACTGCTTTTCTTGTAGTGTTTTTCATTTTCAATTTAAAGTAATAATAATAATTCACTTATTTGCATCAATATAAATTGAAACTAATTAAAAGAATCAAAATAAAAAAAAATCACTTATTTACATCAATATAAATTATGAGATAACTTGAAAATAAAAAATATGAAGAATAATAATTTACCTATATGAATCAATATAAATAAGAAAAAAAAAATTTAAAAAAATAAATATTTAATTAATTTCGAATCAATTTTATTTTATTCATTTGATTTTCCAACGGGTAAATACCGTAGGAATTTAATTTTAAAAAATAAAAGTACGTATTTCAGATGAGATTAACATGTAAGAATGTTAAAAAATAATTAAAATAGAAAAATTGTGTCTGAATTTTATTTAATTATCAAGTCAAATTAAGTTAAACTCAATTACGCTTTACCAAACCCTAATAATGTTATATTTCAATGATAAAATTAAGTTGCATTATAAATTTTATTATATTATTTGATTATTACTTTTCAATCATTGTATTTATCAATTGTTATCAAACGATCCAACTTCAATTATAAATGTTATATTCGATTATATTAGATGAAAAAAATTAATTTCATGTCAATATTGTATATATTATATCATATTTTCTTTTATTAATTATCTCATTAAACATACATTATGTTTATAACAATATAACTTATTCTAATAATCACAATAAATAATTACTTAAAATTCTTGCACAGACTTGGTCTGTAATATTTTCATAGACCTTCTAGTAAATGTACATCATAACACATTGGGAGGGCTGGGCATCATCAAAACAAATGATGTGGTGAATTTACAACTACAATGTACACAAAAATCTCATAGACTAGGTATATGCAAATAAATTTCAGTAATTACAATTACTTCTCAATCATCTATACAATATAATAATAATTCATCTTCTTAATTCATTACATGATATAATAGAATATATTATTTTTCGTATACTATTTTAAAAGTCTATCGATATTGTCAGAGCAACAATTGTTCTTGTCAAAGCAATATTATTATATTCCTAAAAATGCCATCATCATAAATTACATTTTAATATTCTTGATAACTAATATTATATTAGTACACAAAATATTAGATTCTTTAAGTAAATGTTTTTCTTTAACTAAAATTTTCCATATATTCTTGAAAATATAATAATTTTTCAATATATTTTGATAATTATTAGTATGTTTTATTAACATAAACTAAATATGTTGTGTACTAATATTTGAAAAATTATTTAATAACCATATTAAAATGTAGTTGATGATGAGGACATTTTATTGAATAAAATAATTTTGCTCTAGCAATATTGTTAATCATTTCAAAATTAAGAATTAAAATCCATAATATTCTCATAAAAAATTATAGAAAATACAGAGGTATAATACATAAAAAATAAAGACAATTAATTGCCTTATTATAGCTATATTATATAATATTCATTATTTACTGGAAGAAAATGGTATGAAGATATGAATAATGACAATTTTGAACAAATAATAATGATGATGATTGTCTTCCTTGTCTGTAATTTTTTACAGAGTCGTCTCTCTTGTATGTTATTTCAACATTAGTTCCCACTAAGGATTATTTATTTCACTTTGAAGTTTTTCAGGTGTTACACGGTACCATCGATCTCAAATGACATGCACGTGCATATTCTTGAAGGTAATTTTGTTTGTTCAATATGATAGTGTTATACTAAATCCCACAAAATACCATGTTTGTATCAATTTAGTCTTGGAATTTTACGAGAAATAATTATTTCAAAAAATAATATTTAAAAATAACCTCAGTGGATCAAAAATAAAAAACAAAATAAATTGAACACTAAAAAATATTATTATAATAATAATAATAATAATAATAATAATAATAAAATAATAATTCACTTATTTGCATCAATATAAATTGAAACTAATTAAAAGAATCAATATTAAAAAAATCACTTATTACATCAATATAAATTATGAGATAACTTGAAAATAAAAATATATGAAGAATAATAATTTACATATATGAAATCAATATAAATTAGATATTTTTTTAAATAAATTAAATATTTAATTAATTTTGAATCAATTTCATTTTATTCCTTTGATTTTCCAACGGCTAAATACCGTAGGAATTTAATTTTAAAAAAAGTACGTATTTCCGACGGGATTAACCTATCAGAATGTTCAAAAATAATTAAAATAGAAAATATTTATTTTCTGACGGGAATTGGCAGTAAATTTAGAAAAATTTTAAAAAATAAATAGTTATTTTTCGACGGGATTAACCCGTCGGAAAATCTTAAAAAATAACAAAAAACTAAATGGCTAATTCCATTTTACGACGGATCATCCGTCAGAGACCCCATCACAGAAGTTCCTGTCGAGAAATTTTCCGACTAATCTTCCAATCTTAGCCTCCCGTCCAAAATTCCATCGAAAATTTTTTTCTACAACTTTTTTTTAATGGAATTTCCGACGAGTAAAATCCGTCAAAAATTCGATTTTCAAACGGAATTTCCGGAAAAAATCGGTGGAAAATCCGTCGGAAAAAACTGCTTTTCTTGTAGTGTTTTTCATTTTCATTTTAAAATAATAATAATAATTCACTTATTTGCATCAATATAAATTGAAACTAATTAAAAGAATCAAAATTTAAAAAACAATAATCACTTATTTACATCAATATAAATTATGAGATAACTTGAAAATAAAAATATATGAAGAATAATAATTTACCTATATGAATCAATATAAATTAGAAAAAAAATTTAACAAAATTTAAATATTTAATTAATTTCGAATCAATTTTATTTTATTCATTTGATTTTCCAACGGGTAAATACCGTAGGAATTTAATTTTTAACAAAAAGAGTATGTATTTCCGATGAGATTGACATGTTAGAATGTTCAAAAATAATTAAAATAGATAATATTTATTTTCGGACGGGAGTTGCCCGTAAATTTTAGAAATAATCTCGTCGGAAAATCTTAAAAAATAGCAAAAAACTAAATTGCTAATTCCTTTTTACGATCGATCATCCGTCAGGGACCCCATCACAGAACTTCCTGTCGAAAAATTTTCCGACGAATTTTCCAATCTTAGCCTCCCATCCAAAATTCCATCAAAAAATTTTGCTACGGCTTTTTTTCTGATGGAATTTTCGATGGGTAAAATCCGTCAAAAATTCGAATTTCGGATGGAATTTTCGGAAAAATTGGAAATTACGTCGGAAAAAATTGCTTTTCTTGTAGTGTTTTTCATTTTCAATTTAAAATTGTCTATGAATTTTATTTAATTATCAAGTCTGTTGGATAAGGATGAAGATGAATGCACCGAAGACAAATTGGTAAGGGAGGTTTTGATGCATTCCAAAACTTCAAAATCTGCTAAGTATAGATTTACTTAGCTGATGGTCCCTTGTGAAGAATTTTTGACTAAGTAAAGAAGACATCAGAAGAGTCAAAAATCAAGGTCCAAAGACTACTGATCCGCTGAAGGAAAAATATCAGACTGATGAAGATCAGCCGACTCAAATCAGATTTGTTCAAGTTTGAGATTAGCTTTGTTCGCCATCAGACTTGAACTTTCATCAGCCAAGTGGAAAGGATCATAAAGTCTTCCCAACGGTAATAAATGCCCCTGGAAGTAATAAATGCTGAAGTACAAGGTTATTAAAGACAAATGATTGAAGAAATGCTTCGCATCAGCTTGGTGCATTTAATGCTGCCTGCAGAAAAGTACTGTTGACAGTACGGACAAACTGCAAAAGAGCCGTTCGCGAATTTTAAGGACCAGTACTCGAGGAATTTGAATCTTGTCTCTCTTCAACGGACATTTTTCAAACCTCAAGTATAAATAGCTGAAAGAGACGAGAAGAACATGAACAACACAATCTCTGGGAAATTTTCGAAGCAGAATTCTTTAAGTCTCAAGAACAGCTCACTCATCAGCTTAGTCATTTGTTGACGAAAAGCGAAGTTGAAGAACAAAGCTAAACACATCTTCTGAGTGAATTTGTAAATCTGAGTGTTGTGAGAAGTAGATATCCATCTTTGTGAGTGATATTACTTCGGAGAGTAGGAGTTTCTGAGTGATTTCCTACTGCGCACTTGTGGCCTTTTCATGTGTTGATTGGCGCAAGCAGAGTATACTGTAAACTTTGTGATTATAGTATAACCCAAGATCTAAGTGACTTTGAAGAGTGGACTAAAGGATATTCACATCCATATAACCACTATAAAAATTACTTGTGTTTTTACTTGCATTCTTACTTGTGTTTTTACTTGCATTCTTACTTGTGAAAAACACTTTATAAATCCGCTGCAAGTACTCTAAGTATTAAAACTGATTTTGACAAAATTAGCTAAGTAAATATCAGTTTAGTGGTCTACGAAGCTGTTCAAAGATTTGTTCGCGATCAGCCGAGGAACCTACTGTTGATAACAGCTTAGTCTGTTTAAGTTAGAACAAAAAGGTTTTAAAGTTAAAAATTAGAGCAGGTGGTTCATTAGAATCAGCTGCCTGATCAACGAGCTTGATCCAAGTGTTTTTCAAAGGTTTTCAAAACTTTTCAAAAGAGCATCTTTTTTAAAAACAAAAACTTTTTGAAAAATGGACTGTATCAGCCATGTTCCCCACATTGCTGGTATGTCGTTTGAAGACTGAAAAATCAGAATGGAGATTTTCCTAGCTGCTTATAATGATAACATGTACACATGTATCATAAAAGGTCCATTCAAATTCACCAAGACTATCATAGATTATGAAGCTGAACTAGTGGTGGAAAAAGATTTAACAGAGATGACAGTCGAAGAAATAAAGATGTTCAATCTGGATAAAGTTGGCCGTTTCATCATGAAAAGCCCCGGATAATGATCGGTTTGATAAAGTCAAACATTGCAAAACTGCAATGGAGATGTGGGACAAGGTTCGTGACATGAGCGAAGGAAACGACGCCATCAAAGAGCATCAGCTGAGTGTTGCTCTGGAAAAGCTGGACAACTTCAAGATGAAGTCTGCGGAAACCATTGACCAGATGGATACAAGGTTTACAAGGACATTAAATGAAGTGTTGAAGCTTGGAAAAACCTTTACGGACAAGGAGATAACCGTCAGAGTTCTGAAGGCCCTACCTCCAAAGTTCAACATGAAGGTGACAACCATGGAAGATTCAAGAGATCTGGGCAAGATTTCTCTCACCGAGCTGTTCTCAGTACTCAAGGCATACGAGTATAAACTGCCAAGAATGGGTGTTGAAGAAACCTCTACTTCAAGTCCCACAGCTGCACTCGTTGCTGCTGAAAATCCCAGAAGGCCAGCTCACAAAAGCAAAGATGTGGACTCATCTGATGAAGCCACACTACTCAATAAAAAGGAGTACACTGCTGGAGACGTAGCATTGCTGATGAACAACTTCAAAAAGTTCTACAGACGAAAAATGAAGAACAAATATAACAATGCTTCTACTTCTAACCCGACTTCTTCTTCTCAAGATAAGGATTCTTATAAATCCAAAATGATGTGCTATAATTGCAGGAAACTGGGTCATTTCATCAGAGACTGCCCATATCCTAAAGCTGAGATGTATACAGAAGAAGAAAAGAGAATTAGAAAAGAAAGAAAGCATCAAAAAGGAAAGGTGCTGGTAGCAGAAGCAGAAAAGCTAGCTACTGTCTACTCATCTGATTCAGATTCAGACACTTCTGATGAAGAGAGCCCTGCTCTTCTCTGCCTGATGGCTAAGGAATCTGATGACTCTGAGGATGATGAGGTAACTCCTCTTGATAATGAATTATTTAATTCATTTGAACAAATGATGCTCAACAATACTAGCATTGCTGACGCATTTAAAAAGCTTAAGGAAGAGATGATATTGCTGAAAGAGCAAAACAGTTCACTGAAACTCAAAGCTGAAAAGCCAAGAGAATCAGCTGAATATAAACTGCTTGAGCAAGAGAATGAATCTCTGAAAGCTGAATGTGAAGTTTTAAAGGGTAAAATCATTAAGCTTGAGAAAGTCATTGAGTCTCATGAGAAGTCATCTGTTGCATCCACTCACATGTCTAGTAAACAGAAGACACCTTTAGATCAGGATAAGTTAGAACTGAACCAAACTGAAAAATTCATATCAGCTGACAATAGTAAGGTCATATTGTATGTTCAGACTACTAAACCTGCTTCACCCGAGAAAGTATTAAAGGAAACAAAAACTCCTAAGGCTAAAAAGAGCAAAGAGCCTAGTGTAGGAAAACAGACTAGTAAGCATAAACAGAAGAGTCCTACGAATTCCTCTGACAAGGCTAAAACTAATCAGACTAGTGATAAAACTAAGTCGTCTGTTAATGAGCAAGCAACTAGTAAACCAAAGAAGCATAAAAACAAGAAAAATCAAAATGCTTGGTATGGAAATGAGTCTTATTATGTGCAACATGCTGCATATCATCCTATGTATCATGCACCTCAATTTCCAACTTACTATGCACCATACCCTGCTCATCCAATGCATGCATATCCTCCTTATCATGCATCTTACTCTGCATTTGAACATTACCCTTATCATGCTGATCATCAACAATATAACAAATCTGATGAACGTTGCAAAGGCAAATCTGTTCATACTCCTGTTGAAACTCAGAAGCTTAAGAAGCCTAAGACTTCATCATCTTGGGTTGTCAAAGGTGGAACTAATCCTTCAGGACCCTTTCAATAAGGGTACCTAAAACAATTTTATTTTGTTTTGTAGGTTAGGATTAGGAGTAGGAGTAAAGTAGAGAAAATCTAGTACTTGGACAGTGGCTGTTCAAGACACATGTGTGGAAACATACATGAACTGACTGATGCTATTGCTGTGGATGGTCCTAAAGTTACTTTTGGGGACAGCAAGGAAGGCAAGATTGTAGCAAGTGGATAGCTCATCAAAGGCAACATTGAGATATCTGACGTCTCTTATGTTAAAGGCCTCAAATACAATTTGCTAAGCATAAGTCAATTTTGTGACAAATGATATTCAGTCATCTTCTCAACAGATAAGTGCTATGTTGAACAGATTGGTACAAAGAAGGTAATTTTATCTGGAAGACGACAATGGAATGTCTACACAGTGGACTGGAATTCTGCTGACAAGAATTCGAGCATTTGTTTGGTGGCATCAACACCAAGTGAAGTCAGTTGGCTATGGCACAAAAGAATGAATAATGTGAATTTCAAGACCATCAACAGATTAATCAAGAATAATCTGGTAGAAGGAATTCCAAAGACAGTCATGAGCAAAGATAAGCTTTGTGACGCCTGTCAGAAGGGTAAACAAATCAAGTCATCATTCAAAAGCAAGAAGCATCAATCTTCTGGAAGAATATTGGAGCTGCTACACATGGACTTATTTAGACCCATTGATCCAGTCAGCAATGGTGGAAAGAAATACTGCCTAGCTGTTGTGGATGACTATTCAAGATATACTTGGGTGATATTCATGAAGAAGAAAAGTGAAACCAAGGAACATCTTACTAATCTGATGGAACTGATCTAGAATGAGAAAAGCATAAAAATATTGAAGATCAGATCAGATAGAGGGACAGAGTCTACAAACTATACTGTTGAATAGTATTGTAATATCAAAGGAATACATCATGAGTATTCAGCTGCTAGAACCCCTCAACAGAATGGTGTTGCTGAAAGGAGAAACAAAACACTAAAGGAAGCTGTCAGAACCATGATAGCTGAAGCTAAGCTGCCGCAAAGATTTTGGGCAGAAGCAACAAACACAGCATGTTTTACCCAAAACAGATGCATGATCAACAAGCACCAAAACAAGACTCCATATGAAGTTTGGAACAACAGGAAGCCAAACATTCATTATTTTAAGATATTTGGTTGTAAATGCTATGTTTTAAATAATGGGAAAAATCACCTTACTGCATTTGCAGAGAAGGCTGATGAAGCTGTTTTTGTAGGATACTCTACTGTTAGTAAATCTTATAGAGTTTTTAACAAAGGAACTTTACTTATAGAGAAATCCATTCATGTAGTATTTGATGAACCAAATCAATCTTCTGAAAAGAATCAAATTATTAATCAAGATCTGTCTACTGATTTACAGAAGTTGAATGTTGGAAAGAATGAAGAATATGTTCCCATCATACTACCTGATCTCAACCCAGCTGATAACTCAAGTGCTGTTCAAAATCACAGTGCTGATTGTCTAACAGACGAGTTGCAAACAGCTGATAGACCAGAGACTGTTCAACAGCCAACAAATGTTCAACAGACTACTACTGGAACTCCAACAGTAGTGTTGCAAGATCAAAACAAAGGACAACATTATGATTTGCAACCTGATCTAAGATGGCTCAAAAATCACCCACCAGAGCTGGTGATTGGTGATCCTTTGGATAAAGTGAAGACAAGGAGAGCTGCTGCAAGTGATGCAATGTTTGTCAGCTTCTTATCTCAAATTGAGCCCAAACTGATTGAAGAAGCTCTTAGTGATTCCAACTGGATTGAAGCTATGCAAGAAGAGCTAAATCAATTTGAAAGGAATGAAGTCCGGTACTTAGTTCCTAGACCAAGTCATCAAAGAGTCATTGGCACTAAATGGGTATTCAGGAATAAGATGAATGAAGATAGTGAAGTCACCAGAAATAAAGCAAGATTAGTGGCCAAGGGTTACTGCCAAGAAGAAGGCATTGACTTTGATGAAACGTTTGCACCAGTAGCAAGATTAGAGGCAATCAGACTCTTTCTTGCCTATGCTGCTCACAAGAATTTCACCGTCTATCAGATGGATGTGAAATCAGCTTTTCTCAATGGAGAATTGCAAGAAGAAGTTTACGTTGAACAACCACCTGGATTTGAAGTCTATCAAGAAGGAGACAAGGTGTATCATCTGAAGAAAGCCCTCTATGGACTGAAACAGGCTCCAAGAGCATGGTATGATACCTTATCTGATTTTCTTTTAATTAAAGGATTTTGCAAAGGTAAAGTTGACAAGACCTTGTTCACTATTGAATGGGAAGAACATATTTTGCTTGTGCAAATTTATGTGGACGATATTATTTTTGGTTCAACTAATCAACAGATGTGTGAAAAGTTCTCAAAGCTGATGCAGAACAAGTTTGAAATGAGCATGATGGGAGAACTTAATTATTTTCTTGGTTTGCAAGTAAGACAGTTGCCTGATGGAATATTCATCAGCCAAGCAAAATACACAAAGGATCTGTTCAAGAAATTTGGTATGGAAACTAGCTCTACTGCTACTATTCCTATGTCTAAGTCTTCGTTTGGATAAAGATGAAGATGGCAAATCATTGGACATAACCAAATACAGAGGCATTATTGGGTCACTGTTATATCTAACAGCAAGCAGACCTGATATCATGTACTCAGTTGGGGTTTGTGCGAGATTTCAATCAAATCCTAAGGAATCTCACATCTTGGCTGCCAAAAGGATACTAAAGTATCTTAAAGGTACTGAAGATTTGGGATTGTGGTATCCTAGAGAATCTGGATTTGAGCTTATTGGATATTAAGATTCTGACCTTGCTGGCTGCAAGATTGATAGAAAAAGCACAACAGGTGCCTGTCAGTTCTTAGGTAGTCGTCTGATCTCATGGATGAGTAAGAAACAGACTTCAGTATCCATATCAACTGCTGAAGCTGAATACATAGCTGCTGGAGCTTGTTGTGCACAAATCTTATGGTTGAAGCATCAACTAGAAGACTACAATATCAAAATCAGTGGAATACCAATCTACTGTGACAATACAAGTGCAATCAGCCTTACTCAGAATACTACAAGTCATTCAAGGACTAAACATATTGAGATCAAGCATCACTTTATTAGAGATCATGTAGAGAAAGGAAATGTCATGATAATGTGTTTACTGAAAATCAAATTGCTGACATCTTCACAAAACCTCTAAGTGAGACAAGGTTTTCAACTCTAAGAGCTGAACTGGGTTTATTAAAGTTAGACGCATAAGCTGAGGGGAAACTCATCAGAAGACTAGAGTTCAACAGCTTACTCATCTTAATCATCTTCAAGGATTAACTTTCAACAGACTAGTTAACTTATGAATTCTTAAAGTTAGGGGGAACGTGTAAGACTAGCGATACTTCTGATTAAAAGATGAAATTTGTTGATGACAGTTAGTTGAAGTTATGTTTTCAACAGAAGATTAAAGTTTTGAAGATTGAAGACTCATTATCTAGCTGGATTGACAAACAGCTGAGGAAGGTTATCAGTTATTGGCTTTCACTGATAACAGCTTTGTCATCAGGACAGAAGTCCATCAGATAAGTATTTATTTTACTAATCTGATTACTTGTGTAAAAGCTTACTGATTAAAACGTTATTTTCAAAAACGCGCTTTTACAAGTAACATAAGAGCGGGTCTTTTTCCCGCTCCTCATTTAATGCGATTTGAATTTGAAAGGTCGTAACTGACGCCGCACGATCAGCACTGACAAGAAACGGATCTAACGGTTAGCTGGTATCACGGAAACCAAGATACCCTAATTCTATATGTAAAACCCCGAAAAATTCATTTATGAATTTTCTTTCCTATAATTTTAATTTACTTGAAATTATAATTTTAATTATGTGGATTTAATAATTGAAACTAAAATTCATATCTATGTTGTTGAAAAATCCAACGAGTGAGCATATTTTCAAATTTGAAGTGATTTAAATTGATATTCACTTGAATTATTATTGTTGTGCAAATTATGAATTATAAATACTCACTCTTGTGTTATTTTTGAGGATTTAAATGCAAAAGAAAAATAAAAAGGGGGACTTATTGATTGTCCCAAGATTTTGAGGACTAAAAAAAATTCGAAATTTGAGAGTGTGAATTGCAAAACACACATTAAATACTTGAAATTTCAGCTCCACTCTCTCATTCTTCATCTTCCCCACCCAACACACACACTAAAAGGTATTTTTGCACACACAAAATCCCTACTCTTCAAAAGTCCATAACTTCTTCAATTCTTAACCCAATCAAGTAAATGAGTAGTCAAAATTCATCTACTCGACGAGAGGAACACAATGGTGGTAGTAATTGAAGGAATAGAAGGTGTTTTCCGGCGGAAATTAGAGGAGAAAGTGGCGGTTTTAAGTGGGTTTCCTTGCATGTCCCTTTTTCGGTAATTTCTTCGACAATCGAGCTTCACCACGGTGTTCTAGGCTTAGAGGAGAGCGGAATGGTGGGTTCGGCTCATTTTTCGGTGCCGGTCAACGGCGGTCAGCGGTGGTCAACGGCGGTCAACAGCCGGTCAATGGTGCCTGCTCCGGTCAGCGACTTCGTCGCGGAATGGGTATTCCATTTTCGGCCTTCATTTTTCGATTTGAGTTCGTTAGATAGTTCCATGAGCCTAAATGTTATTGTGCATTATTTACATTGTGGTTAATTTTTGGCTTTAGAATTTAGTTTGAGTTCGTACTATGTTATGCATGTATCTCGATTAACTCGATTTTAGCTATAAGGATGGTGTAGTTTTGCTTGGTTTAAATAAATGTTTATTAAATATTTGGATTTTGATTTATTTTTGTAAGAAAGTTATTGTTTATAATTTTCGAAACCTTGGGGGTATTTTTGAAAGATTTTAAAAGTTCAAGGACTATGGTTGCAAAATTTTGAGAGTATAATGGACTGAAAACATCTATTTCGTTTGATATTTGGTTGGGTTTACTTGGAAAGCATTTGCTTTAAAGTTTGTTTCGATATTTTGCAAAAATGGGAGTTTTAGAAACATTTGGGGTTATTTTTGTAAATCTGAAAATAAGGGGGATAACGGTGTTGTTTGGTTGCTGTTTTTACATTGTTACTTTTATAAACTTTTTATTAATTGATTTGAAGTAGTGCTTTGATAAATTGTGTTTTAAGATTGAAAATTTGAAAAATTTCCTAAAAAAATTTATAATGAAAGAATTTTTGTCTCTCATTGTTAGTTTGTGAATAGTTATTAAACTTATTGTTAATCTCTGTTTTATATTGAAATTATGCTTGATTATTTTTAAATATTGCTTAAATGCGTGGATCTTGAATTAATTTTCAAGAAAATTGGTTTTATTAAGTTTTCAAAACTATAAGGGTATTTTTGAAAAGTTTTAAACTTGTGAGGTTTTTAAAGATTTGATTTTTGAATTAACAATATACTTAATACTTTTATTTAATTTTCGATATGAGTCTAGCTAAAAAAAAAAAAAAATTTGCTGTTTTGGAGTTGTCTTATTTAATTAGTATTTTTGAGTTTTAGAAATAATATCTCTTAATTGAAGTTGATGTTCTAAGTTCTAAGCACTTTTCTGTGATATGTTAGTTTAGGAAATCCTTGTGTAGGATTTTCATTAGTTGCGTTTTAGTAAGGTTGTTAGATACATTCTTAGTCGTATACGTATTTGCTCAGCTTTCGGATACACTTCATTGTGGAATTTTGATCGCCGTAATAAGCTCCTCAGGTGAGTGCTGTGTGTTACTTGGGTGTAAGTCCGAATCTGCTAGTAGGTCGAGTCATAACTGCAACTTAGTCCCTAAACGAACGAGCATGCGATGTATGATACAATGAAAAACTCAAGTTTTAGAACAAAATATACACCTTGAATTATATGATACTGCCTATGTGCTTACGAGTCCTGGATATCATATATTGAACCATTTTAATGATTTTTATTGAGTTGGTTGTTGATTTCATATTACTGGATTGTTAATGTACTGGCTTGTTATTGGATTGTTATTGTACTGTATTGTTACTGTACTGTACTGTTTGATATTATTGTGTGGGCCCTATTTTGGTGTGCGGAATCATAGGTAGCCCGGAAGGTTAGGGCCGGAAGGTTACCTTGATCCACCATAGACCCGGCTTCACAAACCAAGTGTGGAGGTTACACTTGGGGAGTGAAGTCAAACTCTTGGCATTAGACGTCTATGCGCACAGATAGTAAGGTAGCTCCTTACTTGGAGTGTTCGGTGGGGGCGTCATAATATGGATTGGAGGGTAAGAGAAGGACGGCATCAGCAACTGTTGGTTAATTGTTTAACGTGCTTAAATTGTTATTGCATGTTTTTATTTACTGCACTGGCATATATGCTCACGTATATTATGTTGCATCCACGCATCACTCGCACATGTGCACTACAACCTCACTAAGTTGGACGATCAACTTATGCATTCGATGTTTCAATCTTTTCAGCTACAGGTGTTTGGGGGTAAACGATAGTTCATGTTGCGGTTAGGTTATCACGGTTGCGGTCCCACCCTAGTTCCAGAGAGTAATTAAATTTTTGTTTAAATTCTTATTTGATTTTAAGATTTTCGTTTGAACTCATGTTTTAAATCTTCTATAATGTCTAAGTTCATTTTTATTATATCTTGTTAAATATCTTGGTATTTTAGATAATTTTGTAAATGGGAATATCTATCGAAAATAATTATTTAAATTTTATAAAATGTTAATCTTAATCTTCTTGTACTTCAATTAGGACCCACAAGTTGTTTCACCTTGTCATGTCATCCGTTAAAATTCGTTTAATTACTTTCGCTTTAAACTTAGTAATCGAAATTGTTTTTATTTCATTTTAAACCGCTTCTGCTTAAAACCTTTAACTCCTTTTTAAAATAATAATAATTTTTCGACCATCATCCGACGGACCCGCGGAGTCGGGCCGTTACACTATAAATCCAGATATGATAAGTTGTGTAGCTCTTTACGCACCCCAAATATTCAAAGCACTCTTGAGAGAAAATACTTGCAATTTTCTGCAAATTTCTTCTTGTTTCCTTAACTTTCAACATATTCGAAATGGCCGCTGAAGGTATGTACCTTGTTTATGATTCCTACTATCAATCTGGTACCGATCTGATGAAAGAACTGTTGGAGAAGTTCAAGTCGGCTTCGTTGGTTAATTTCATGGAGTACAACGAAGGAGTAATCTGGACTGACCAGGTTTTGGAGTACTACAAAACTGCTATTGTTGATTTCACTACCATGGAAATCAAGGCTACGGTTGGAGGTAAATCCATCATCATCACTCCTGCTGTCCTTCACGAGACCTTTGGTCTTCCTAACAGAGGACGACATGACGTCACTGTGCTGACGGAAGAAAAGCACCATCAGTTCTGGGCGATCTGCGGCAAAGAAGGGGAGATATTGTCTGGCAACATCAAGAAGAGACAGTTGAAAGACGAGTATCAGCGGATGGCTGATATGGTTTCTAAGTTGATCGAAAACTGCACTTTTTCTCTGGATGCTGTTACCATGAAGAGGTTCAGCATCATGGCTGCCATTTACTACGGACTAGAAGTCAACTGGTCTGTTGTCATCTGGTATGTTTTGGCAAACTTCCCCGAGGTAAAGAAAGGGAAAACTCCTCAGACCAACCACATAATCATGCTCAGTTATCTGCTGTTTAAACTGGGCTGTACTATGACAAATGGTAAGGAGATCCACAAATCCAAGGCAATGTCCAAGTACTTGCCTATTCTGAAGGGAAAGGCTGATGAGCCTGAAGAGGATGAAAACGAGGAACAAAAGGATGTTCCTGCCAAAAGGCCAATGAGATTGGTCAAAACAGCTGAGTTAGCTGTTGAGACCCAGAAGAAGAAGGCTACTGAAAAGCCTAAGGAGAAGACTCCTAAGAAAATGAAGAAAGTGGAGGATGCTGAAGCTAACAAATTTGTTGACCTAACCACTGCTGATGACAGGAATGTGTCCCCTGCATCATCTTCAAGAACACCAACAAATCAAGTTCCTGATGAGACTGTTTCTCATAGGACCAGGAGTCAACTGAAAGACATTGCTGCTTCAAGACCCATTCAAGGACTATTGAAGAAAACAGTAAGGAAGCAGATGACTTTTGTTGAGAAGACTACTGAACTGGAAAATGTAGTAAGGCAAAGTCCTGCAACTGCTAAAAGACTGGTTGGAGCTGATGATGCTTCTGCTGCTGACCAAACTAATGAGCAACAGATGACTCAAGCTACACCAACAGGTGAGGCTGCCAAGCCTCAGGATGATCCAGATGTTATGATCATCCATCATATTGCTGCTGCACCAATTTCTTCTGCTGGTCCAGCCCCTGCCCCAGCTGATAAAGGAAAAAGAAAGATCGTGATCAGAAGAAAGAAGGTTTCCAAAGCTGATAAGAGGAAAAGGGAAGAAGCTGAACAAAGAAAGCAGGATGAAATGGAGGAGAAAAAGGCTCTTGAACTGAGCAAAGTTCAGGAAGCAAAGGATGAGGCCAGAAGAAAAATGTCTGAGGCAGAAAGAGAAGCTGCTGAAGATGCAGAACTTGATGTGGTCATTGAACTCAACAAAGTTGATTCCCATGGACCTATTCATGGTGGAGGCGTCAAAATTAATGTGGCTGATGGTGAAGATAAACCTAAAAACCCCAAAATGCCTGCTGGTGAAGTCAAGGAAAAAGAGAAATTTGAAATCAGAAGAGCCTTCAACATTGTCTATGCTGATAAGGAGCTCTTTAAAAGGTTTGAGAAGACCTTGGCTTACTATGACCAGAAGCTAATGCTGAAGACTCTGTTCACCCAGGAAAAGCCTAGATATATCAAATGGAGAGAAAACAGGATGAACAAATCAATAGCAGATCTTCAAAGTCTGAAGAAGTTAGCTGATGAAGAACAGTGGGTTCTAAATTGGCTAAGGACATACTCCATTCAGAAAGCCTTGGATCCTCAATATGTTAGAGACATCATGCATAAATATGCAAAGGAGTTTGCATTAGAGGAGGCCAAGATCATCAAGAACACTTTGCCTGCTAAAAGAAGAAAGTCTGACAATGCTGAAGAAAGGACAATCAACATTGCTGTTATGACCGCCTTGAAGAGATGGGCAGAAAGGTCAAGATATCAGCAGGGCTGTTCAAGTGAAATGCCTCAGCTGCCTAGCATTCAGCAAATTATTTTTGGCAAAGAAGTAAAGGAATTTTGTGAAGTGCCCAAAGGTAATAATGCCTTTGTAAATCCTTGGATAATTGTGCGACAGATTCGTCAAACAACTTGTTTCAATGATGATGGCACTATTACAAATATGTTCTATGATGATGTCACTGATGAGCACAAGAAATCTGATAAACCCTTAGCACTTGAGTGGAAAGCTAAGGATACCAAAGCTGATCGGGAGACTGAAATGAAAGATGTCCCTGTCCACCAGGAGACTGAAGAAAAGGAAGCTGCTACTTCTGCTTCATCAGGTGATCAGCACTCATCACTGATGGAAGCCTTCCAGATGCTGATGGAGAATTCTATGAAAGAACTAGAAGAGAAGCATAACCAGCAGCTGACAAAGATGAAAGAGGAGCTGAAGGAAGAACTGAAAGCAGAGTTGGTAGAGTCCAACAGACTTCAGCTGGAAACTATGCAACAATCAACTGAAAAGATCATCAAGACTGAAATTGATAGTTTCCCAATTCCTTAAGATAATTCCTTGCAGTTAGTGCAAAGTCTTACTGAAATGAACAGAAATGTGGAAGATGTGAAGGCTGATGTAAATCACCTCCATACTGCCTTACAAAGAGTTGAGCACAAAATAGCTGATTTAACTGCAACCTTCATCAAAGTCAGTGAAGAAGAGAAGGATGTTAATATTGGAGTGTTGCAAGAAGTCTCCAACGCTGGAAAGGACTTTCACAATGAACTTGCAACAATGCAACTAAATATTGACTACTTCAATGATCAAACTAACAACATCAGTACCACTCTTCATCATTTAATAACAAGTCATGATGTAGTAAATCAGAACCTGAAGACTTTATGTGCTGCAATGAAGATTCCTACTGTTGCACTCAACCCTGCTGCTAAACCTGAAGATGTCATCAAGTCTGATGATGACAAAAAGGGGGAAGATAAAGGGGAAGAATCAACTAAGGAGACCACTGATGATGCTGAAGTTGAGAAGACTGAAGACTCTACTGAAAAGACCAAGACTGCTGAAACAGTTGGAAAGGTACAAGGTGAAGAGAAGTCTGAAGAAGAGACTAAGGACAAAGCCAAAACTGATGAAGTGATGGCTGAAACCAAGGACTCTGCTGAAGATCAAACAGAGCCGTTGACCAAGTACAAAAACACTGAATCAGCCAGGAAGGCAATGGAGTTACTGAAGGAGCAGCAACTTAAAGAAAAGATGGACGCTGCCAAAGCAAATATCCTTCAGGGTGAAGAAGCTGATGAAGATGAAGAAGAAGAAGATGATGAAGAATCATCTTATGAGTATGAAGAAGTGCTTGAAGGATCTGATGAAGAAGCTGATAGTTAGAACTTACAAATTTTTTTTGTAATCAGTTTACTTTATCTATTCTTCAGACATCTCATCTGATAAACTTGTACCTGTAATATTTTCACTATCAATAAAAAGTCAAGTTTAATCCAACACATCTTTTCTATCTCAGGAAATTTTGAGGATCACAATCTTTAGCTTAGGTATTAATAGGTACTTGGCTGAAGTTTTGTCATCATCAAAAAGGGGGAAATTGTTGGATAAGGATGAAGATGAAAGCACTGAAGACAAATTGGTAAGGGAGGTTTTAATGCATTCCAAAACTTCAAAATCTACTAAGTATGGATTAACTTAGCTGATGGTCCCTTGTGAAGAATTTTTGACTAAGTAAAGAAGACATCAGAAGAGTCAAAAATCAAGGTCCAAAGACTACTGATCCGCTGAAGGAAAAATATCAGACTGATGAAGATTAGCCGACTCAAATCAGATTTGTTCAAGTTTGAGATCAGCTTTGTTCGCCATCAGACTTGAACTTTCGTCAACCAAGTGGAAAGGATCATAAAGTCTTCCCAACGGTAATAAATGCCCCTGGAAGTAATAAATGCTGAAGTACAAGGTTATTAAAGATAAATGATTGAAGAAATGCTTCGCATCAGCTGGGTGCATTTAATGCTGCCTGCAAAAAAGTACTGTTGACAGTACGGACAGACTGGAAAAGAGCCGTTCGCGGATTTTAAGGACCAGTACTCGAGAAATTTGAATCTTGTCTCTCTTCAATGGACATTTTTCAAACCTCAAGTATAAATAGCTGAAAGAGACGAGAAGAACATGAACAACACAATCTCTGAGAAATTTTCGAAGCATGTTGGTCCCAAGTGGTCAGATGAGGTCTAGAGGGGGGGTGAATAGACCTCTGAAAATTTTTTTGACTTAAAAACTTTTCAGTCTTCTGTCAGCAGACTAAGCTGATGAAGAACAGTAAGATGACTATGCTGATCGTGAACAAATCTTGAACAGCAGAGTGACCACTCTTCTTACAGTTTACTTAGCTGATTTCAGTGAAAATCAGTTTTATCAAGAGTATAATTGCAGCGGATGTTTGAAAGTGTTTTTCACAAGTAGACTAAGTCCTTAAAAAGATTTTATCCCCAGTTTTAAAACTCCTTATAAAATCTTTTGATAATTCAAAGTGTAATTTTATGCAACTTCAAAAATATGCAAGAAAACTTAAATGCAAGATAAACACCAAGAATTTTTATAGCGGTTATATGGATAAAAATCCTTTAGTCCACTCTTCCAGATCACTTAGATTCTGGGTTATACTATAATCACAAAGATTACAATATTTCTCCACTTATACCTAAACAACTAATGAGAAGGCTATAAGCTCACAATAGGAAATCACAAAGAAGACCTATCCTCTGAAGTTAAATCACTCACAAAGACGGATTTAAACTTCTCACAACACTAAGCTAATACAAATTCACTCAGATTGTATTTTTCTGTTTTCTTCAACTGGGTTTCTGTCAACAGATGACTTCTACCAGACGAGTGAGCTGTTCGAGCTTCTTGAGACTTAGAAAAATTTCTGTGAATGCGAAATCTCAGATGTTGTTGTTGTGTTATCTCTCTCTTCGAAATCAGCTCTATTTATACTTGGATTTGAAAATATGACCGTTGAAAGAAATCACAATTCAAATCCATAGCCTTTAGCCCGATTCATAACGGCTCCCTGGTACAGTCCTTTCTCTGCTGTACTTTCCTGTAGCAGCATTAAATGCACTCTTCTGATCCGAGAGTTTTTCTTCAATCATTTGCCATTACTACCCTTCTCTTCCAGCATTTATTACACTCGGTGCATTTATTACCGTTGGACTAATCTCTTGATCTCTTCTACTCTGCTGATTGAAGCAACTCTGCTGATAGATACTCTGCTGATCAAATACTGAACTAATCTGATTTGAGTCAGCTGATGACCTACCCTTCTGTTCGCTGTTTGAGCATGAGATCACTAGTCTTCTGGGCTTTGAACTTTGAACTCTTCTGATGTCTTCTTTTACTTGTTCAAAATTCTTCTAAGGGAACTAAGCTTCCATACTTAGCTGATTATGATGTTTTGGAAATCATCAAAACCATCCCTTAACTTTTTATCTTCTTTGCACTTCATCTTCATCTTCATCCAACAATTTCCCCCATTTTGATGATGACAAAACTTCAGCTAAGTACCTGTACCTAAACTAAAGTTTTCATCCTCAAAGATTTCTGAGATAGAAATAGTCTGTTGGATTTCAAACTTGAACATTTTTATATATATTCTGAAAGGATTACATGTTACATGTTTAATAAGATAAGATGTGCAAAAATGAAAAGATTACAAGGAAATAAACATAAGCAGACTAAACAAGACTAGTCTTCTATCTTGTCTTCTTTAGTTTCCTTGTTCTCTTCTTCTTCTTCAGCAGGTTTAGAAGTCTCAGCTTCCAACTCCTCAGAGAATTTTTGTTTTAACAGCTCTAACTTCTTCTTTTTGACATCAGGGTCAAGCTGTTCTTCAGCTGAATCTTTAGCAGCAGCTATTTCTTCGTCAGACTTAGCCTTTGCTTCAGCTTCAGTTTCTTCAGCTTCACCTTCTTCTTCTGTGATCTTCTCAACTGTTGATCTGCTTGTGACTTCATTTTCTTCATCATTCTTTTCATTTTCAGCAGATTCTTCCAGTACTTCAGTTCCTTCTCTTTCAGCATTTTCTTCTTCATCAGAAGGTACCTTATCTTCCCTTTCTTCCCTTAGTACCCTATATTCCCCCTTTTTGTCATCATCAGCAGGGTTCATTGGATATTTTGGTAAGACTGGGGTGATCTGAAGTGAATCACATAGAAGTTTGATGTTCTCTTCTAAAGCATCCAGTTGAGCTTGTTGTCTCAATTGATTGGCTTCAAATTCATCCATTCTTTTGAGAACAACTTCACCTTGGTCACCTAGCTGAATTTGGGTTGCAAGAATCCAATCAGCAGATGCCTTGAAGTCTCTCATCATATTATCCAAGGTTTCATCCTTAGCTTGGATGGCCACTTCAACTGTTTCTGTAATTTCTCTCCAACCATCAGCTGTACTTTGAGTTCGTCTTCTGAGTATATCCAAATCTTGACAAATAGATTGGATATTCTGAGCAGTATCTTCTATCAGTTGGGTTGGAACAGCAGCAGCTTTTTGAGTTGGTTGACTTACAGCAGCCAATACATCTGCATTTAACTTCTCTTGCATTTCCTTCATTGATTTTGAGATCATTTGCTGAATTGAATCCAGCAAGGATGTTTGTTGTAAGCTTTGAGAAGTAGAGTCAATTGCAGATGGAATTTGAGGTAAGGCAAGAGTTGCCTCTTCAGTAGTCTGATCTGCTGCTTGAGTTGGCTCTTCTGCAGTCTGATCTGCTGAACCAGAAGCAATCTTTTCTTCTTTGGTCTCATCAGCTTGACCAGGAGTGATTTCCTTCTCCTTGGTCTGATCATCTTGCTCAGCAGCAGCCTCCTTTTCCATAATCTGATCAGCTGGAATAGTTTCTTCTCCCTTTGACTCATCAGCTGGTTCAGACTTGTCATCTTTTTCTTTGTTCTGATCAGTGGGGTCAGGTGTACCCTCCTTTTCTTTTTGTTGATCAGCAACATCAGACGACCCTTCTTTTTCTTTGGTTTCATCTTCAGAAACAGAAGTGTCTTCTTTCTTCTTATCTTCATCAGCAGGTGGCTCAACTTTCTTAACAGTTTCAACTGTTTTCATCAGACCTGCATTGTCTACAGTAGACCTGTGAGAAATCCAAGTAAAATTATCAAGAGGTATGAACGGTGAGATTGGATCCTCAGGTAACTCTTCATATGGCCTAATATTAGGGCCATAGACAATCTGTTTCAAACTAGGAAGAGGAATCATTGTGCTTGGTTGCCCCTTCATCTTTCTAGTCTTTTTGGCCCAAGTTTCCATTGTCTGGGAAACTGTCAGTTTGATGGATCTTTCCTTGAGGTCCTCATCATCTGCAAACTCCTCAGGAACAGATTCATAGATTTTCTTTGCTTCTGCCTTCACCACATGACTGATCCTCAGTCTTAATTTGTCCAGAAAGAACTCTGAGTCTAGTGCTTGAGTAAGAGAACATGTCTCAAGCCACTTCATTACCCAGGCTTCTTCATCAGCAAAGATCTTCCAGCTTGCAATCTGGTCTTTACTCTTTGTCAGACGATAGTCTCTCCATCTATTGTATCTGATCTTTTCTCTGTTGAACATCGTCAGACGAGTAATTCTTTCGTTCTCAGCATCCTACCTTTTGATGAACTCATCAAAAGCATCAGGGTCATCTTTGACAATTTCCAGTGCCAGTTTGACCTCTTCTCTTCTTTTGGGTTGAATAGCTGGTGTAGGCATAGCTGGTATAGGTTTGGTGGGATCTCTTGGTTCACCTATGACAATTCCACCAGTATGCTTTGGACCATGAGAGTCCTTAGCACTTGCCTCAATAGCAGCAGCTAACTCAGCTGCTTCTATAGCATCCCTTTGTTCTTGAGTCATCTTACTGGCTTCTTCTTCCAGTCCTGTTAACTCAAGGGCTTTAAGGCGATCTTCCTCAGCCTTTTCATCAGCCTTCCTTTTTCTTTCTGCCTCATCTTGTATCTTCTTTTCAGCAGCAGTTACATAAGTTGCGATCTTACCAGTCCTTTTCTTCTTAGATTCAGGACTTTCAACTACTTGAAGTGGAGTGGCAGCAACAGGTGTAGGATGCAGAAGGAGAGTTTCTCCTTCACTTGTTGTGCCATTCTGCTGTTCTTCTCTTACTTCAGCAGACACTACAGCAGATGAGTCTGTAGTAGAAACTCCAATTTCAGCAGCAGCAACTTCAGCCGGTTTGACAGCAGGCTCTTCAATAGTTATAGGCCTTTCAGCTGAAACTGGTGAATCTCTGACTGTCATGGTAGTTTCTTCAGAAAAAGTGACCTTTCTCTTTGCCTTAGATTTGGCAATTTTTTCAGTGGGTCGCCTAGCTTGGGGAGGTCCCCTTGCTTCTCTTTTGGTCCTCATTCTCTTCAGTCGTTGGAGAGGAACTTCTTCTTCTGATTCAGTTCTTTCAGGAGAAGAACCTGTCTCCATCTTTTCAAGCTCGGCAGTGAAGTCATCTATTACTTTCTCAGGGACTTCACACTCAGCTTGTGCTGATTCAGCTTCAACAGTAGGGCTTGCTGTTTGATCAGCAGATTGACTTGTCTGACCCTCCTTCTTGCTTTTCTTAGAAGGGGTCTTCTTAGACTTTGCAGGAGCCTTTCTTTTAGGAGCAGCCACTTTCCTTACTGGCTCATACAACTTAAACTCTTTACTACCGTGGGTAGCCTTTCCACCAGCCATAGGACAGCTTAGTGACATGAACAGATGACTCAGCAAGATGGCATGCGAAGTCCTCTTGTCACTCAGCAGATCATACACATGAACTGCCCAGTTCACCTTCAGTCCATAGTAGATGCAGATCATGGTGTAGTACCTCTTTCTTGGTAACCCATCTAAAGAGCTCGTGCAGCAATCCAATACCTTCGCAATGATGTCTGCGAACCTCTGATACTCATCTTTTAACTGAGTCTTCATCAGAGTCCCAGTCATCTCTTCTCCCTTCTTAGCACAAATTGCCCAAAATTCTTCCTCTTTTTCAGACCCTAGGTCTGTTACGTCTCCTCCTTCATTCTTCAGTTTATAAATCTCACTCAAAACAGCAGCAGAGACAGCGATTTTCTTTCCCCCAATGACAGCCGACATAACAGTGTCATTATTGGTGAATTTCCTGGTCTTGTAGAAGTGATCGACGTCTTCTAGGTAAACCCTATCTTCGTGGGCTTCCAGAACTGGAACTAAAGATGCCTCTTTTATTTTCTCCAAGATTGAGCGCATCAGATCAGTACCAAAGAAGTGAAATTTGCTGTAGTTCAAGTACCTTCCATCAATAATCTTCTCCATTTCTGGGATTACTGAGTAGGAATCTTTGAAAGCAGTAAACTTTTGAAAGCAAGAGAGTTTGAGAGTTAGAAAATTAGAGAGTTTATTTGTGCGTAAGACGACTGTACTGTTCAGATCGGATTTTATATGTTTCCCTCTGTTTAGGTTATCGTGATTAATCTGAAACGTTGGATTAATCTGACAGTTTATTAATCGTGTGGGTGGGAGCTGCGGATTTCAATTTTATTATTTTAATGTCAGACGGGCGGGAAACTCTATAGACACTAATCTGTTACTTATAAAAGCGTGTTTCTAAAGATACGATTTATAACCATGCTCATATAAGATATCAGATGAGTAGAGTTTAACTTATCTGACAGACGGGTGATCTGTTATCTGATATTACTAGAGAAAGCCAATAGCTAGTAATCTTCCTCTGCTGTTTGTCCATCCAGCAAGGTAAAATAATCTTCAGTCTTCAAGAATTAAGAACAGATTTTCTGATAACATAACTTCAACTAACTGACATTAACAAATTTAATTTTTAGAGCAAAAGTACCGCTAGTCTTACACGTTCCCCCTGTCTTTAAGAATTCATAAGTTAACTAGTCTGTTGAAAGTTAATCCTTGAATGGAATAACGGATAACTTAGCTGTTGAACTTCAGTCTTCTGATGAGTTCCCCCTCAGCTTATGCATCCAAATTAAGTAGTCCTAGCTCAGCTCTTAAAGTTGAAAACCTTACTTCACTTAGGGGTTTAGTGAAAATATCAGCAATCTGATTGTCTGTATGAACATACTCAATCATTACATTCCCTTTTTCCACATGATCTCTAATGAAGTTATGCTTGATCTCAATATGTTTAGTCCTTGAATGACTTGTAGTGTTCTGAGTAAGTGAGATTGCACTAGTATTGTCACAGTAGATTGGAATTCCACTGATCTTGATATTGTAATCTTCTAGTTGATGCTTCAACCATAGTATCTGTGCACAGCAAGCCCCAGCAGCTATATACTCAGCTTCAGCAGTAGATATAGAAACTGAAGTCTGTTTCTTACTCATCCATGAGATCAGACGACTACCTAAGAACTGACAGGCACCTGTTGTGCTTTTTCTGTCAATCTTGCAGCCAGCAAGGTCTGAATCTGAATAACCAATAAGCTCAAATCCATATTCTCTAGGATACCACAATCCCAATTCTTGAGTGCCCTTAATATATTTCAGTATTCTCTTGGCAGCTAAGAGATGAGATTCTTTGGGATTTGATTGAAATCTTGCACAAACCCCAACTGAGTACATGATATCAGGTCTGCTTGCTGTTAGGTATAACAGTGACCCAATAATGCCTCTGTATTTGGTTATGTCCACCGATTTGCCATCTTCATCTTTATCCAAACGAAGACTTGTAGACATAGGAATAGTAGCAGTAGAGCTAGTTTCCATACCAAATTTCTTGAACAGATCTCTTGTGTATTTTGCTTGGTTGATAAATATTCCATCAGGCAACTGTCTAACTTGCAAACCAAGAAAATAATTGAGTTCACCCATCATGCTCATTTCAAACTTATTCTGCATGAGCTTGGAGAACTTGTCACACATCTGTTGGTTAGTTGAACCAAAAATAATATCGTCCACATATATTTGCACAAGTAATATATGATTTTCCCATTCAATTGTGAACAAAGTCTTGTCTACCTTACCTTTACGAAATCCTTTAATTAAAAGAAAATCAAATAAAGTATCATACCATGCTCTTGGAGCCTGTTTCAGTCCATAGAGGGCTTTCTTTAGACGATACACCTTGTCTTCTTGTTGATAAGCTTCAAATCCAGGTGGTTGTTCAACATATACTTCTTCTTGCAGTTCTCCATTGAGAAATGCAGACTTCACATCCATCTGATAAACAGTGAAGTTCTTGTAAGCAGCATAAGCTAGAAACAGTCTGATTGATTCAAGTCTTGCTACTGGTGCAAATGTTTCATCAAAGTCTATTCCTTCTTCTTGACAATAACCCTTGGCCACTAATCTTGCTTTGTTTCTGGTAACAATACCATCTTCATTCATCTTATTTCTGAAAACCCATTTAGTGCCAAATACTCTTTGATGATTTGGTCTAGGAACTAAGTACCAGACTTCATTCCTTTCAAATTGATTCAACTCTTCTTGCATAACTTCAATCTAGAAGGAATCACTGAGAGCTTCTTCAATTTGTTTAGGCTCTATTTGGGATAGAAATGTGACAAACATAGCATCTTGTGCAGCAGCTCTTCTTGTTTTCACTCTGTCCAAAGGATCACCAATCACTAATTCTGGTGGGTGATTCCTGAGCCATCTAAGATCAGGTTGCAGGTCTGAATGTTGTCCTCTGTTTTGATCTTGCAACACTACTGTTGGAGTTCCAGTAGTAGTCTGTTGAACATCCTCTGGTCTGTCAGCTGTTTGTAACTCGTCTGTTAGACAATCAGCGCTGTGATTTTGAACAGCACTTGAGTTAGCAGCTGAATTTAGATTAGGTAGTATGATGGGAACATATTCTTCATTCTTTCCAATATCCAACTTCTGTAAATCAGTAGACAGATCTTGATTAGTACTTTGATTCTTTTCAGAAGATTGACTTGGCTCATCAAATACTACATGGATAGATTCTTCTATTAGCAATGTTCTTTTGTTAAAAACTCTATAAGCTTTACTAACAGTAGAGTATCCTACAAAAACAGCTTCATCAGCCTTTTCTGCAAATGCAGTGAGGTGATTTTTCCCATTATTTAATACAAAGCATTTACAACCAAAAATCTTAAAATAATGAATGTTTGGTTTCCTGTTGTTCCAAACTTCATATGAAGTCTTGTTCTGATTTTTGTTGATCATGCATCTGTTCTGGGTAAAGCAGGCTGTATTTGTTGCTTCTGCCCAAAATCTTTGTGGCAGCTTAGCTTTAGCTAACATAGTTCTGACAGCTTCTTTCAGTGTTCTGTTTCTCCTTTCAGCAACACCATTCTGTTGAGGGGTTCTAGCAGCTGAATACTCATGATGTATTCCTTTGATGTTACAATACTCTTCAACAGTAGAGTTTGTGAACTCTGTCCCTCTATCTGATCTGATCTTCAATATCTTTGTACTTTTCTCATTCTGGATCAGTTCCATCAGATTAGTAAGATGTTCCTTGGTTTCATTTTTCTTTTTCATGAATATCACCCAAGTATATCTTGAATAATCATCCACAACAGCTAGGCAGTATTTCTTTCCACCATTGCTGACTGGATCAATGGGTCCAAAAAAGGTCCATGTGTAGCAGCTTCAAGATTCTTTCAGAAGATTGGTGCTTCTTGCTTTTGAAAGATGACTTGATTTGTTTGCCCTTCTGACAGGCGTCACAGAGCTTGTCTTTGCTCATGACTGTTTTTGGAATTCCTTCTACCAAATCATTCTTTATCAATCTATTTATGGTCTTGAAGTTTAAATGATTCATCCTTTTGTGCCATAGCCAACTAACTTCACTTGGAGTTGATGCCACCAAACAGATGTTTGAATTCTTGTCAGCAGAATTCCAGTCGACTATGTAGACATTCCCTTGTCGTCTTCCAGATAAAATTACCTTCTTTGTACCAATCTATTCAACGTAGCACTTATCTGTTGAGAAGATGACTGAATATCCTTTGTCACAAAATTGACTTATGCTCAGCAGATTATATTTGAGGCCTTTAACATATGAGACGTCAGATATCTCTATGTTTCCTCTGATCAGTCTTCCTTTAGATTTAATCTTGCCTTCCTTGCTGTCTCCAAAAGTAACTTTTGGACCATCCACAGCAACAGCATCAGTCAGCTCATGTATACTTCCACACATGTGCCTTGAACAGCAACTGTCCAAGTACCAAATCTTCTCTACTTTACTCCTACTCCTAATCCTAACCTTCAAAACAAAAATAAAATTGTTTTAGGTACCCTTATTGAGAGGGTCCTGAAGGATTAGTTCCACCTTTGACAACCCAAGATGTTGATGTCTTAGGCTTCTTAGGCTTCTGAGTTTTGATAGGAGCATGAACAGTTTCATTTTTATCATAATTAGCAGATAAGTCATGTTGATGATCAGTATGATAAGAATAGTGTTCATAAGAAGGGTAAGGTGCATGATAAGCAGGGTATGCATGCATTGTATGAGCAGGATATGGTGCATAGTAACTAGGAAATTGAGGTGCATGATACATAGGAGGATATGCAGCAGGTTGCACATAATATGACTCATTTCCATACCAAGCATTTTGATTTTTCTTATTCTTATGCTTCTTTGGCTTACTAGTAACTTGCTCATTTACAGACGACTTAGTTTTTCCACTAGTCTGATTTAGTTTAGCTTTATCAGCAGACTTCTTAGGACTCTGCTGTTTGGGCTTACTAGTCTGTTTTCCTATACTAGGCTCTTTGCTCTTTTTAGCCTTAGGAGTTTTCTTCTCCTTTACCACTTTCTCAGGTGAAGCAGGTCTAGCAGTTTGAACATACAGAATGACCTTACTATTGTCAGCAGATATAAATTTCTCAGTATGATTCAATTCGTGCTTATCCTGTTCTAAAGGCATCTTCTGTTTACTAGACATATGAGTGGATGCAACAGATGATTTTTCATGAGACTCAATAACTTTTTCAAGATCCATGATTTTTCCTTTATAAACTTCACATTCAGCTTTCAGAGATTCATGTTCTTGCTCAAGCTGTTTATATTCAACTGATTCTCTTGTCTTTTCAGCTGTGTAATTTCAGTGAACTATTTTGCTCTTTTAGCAATATCATCTCTTCCATAAGCTTTTTATATGCTTCAGCAATAGTAGTATTGTTAAGCATCATTTGTTCAAATGAATTGAATAATTCATTGTCAAGAGGGGTTACCTCTTCCTCAGAGTCATCAGATTCCTTTGCCATCAGGCAGAGGAGAGCAGATTTTTCTTCATCAGAGGATTCTTCATCAGACGTGTCTGAATCTGAATCAGATGAGTAGACAGCAGCCAGCTTTTATGCTTCAGCCATCATAGCCTTGCCTCTCTGATGCTTTCTTTCTTTTCTGATTTTCTTCTCTTCCTCAGTGTATTTCTCTGCTTTTGGATATGGACAGTCTTTGATAAAGTGTCCCAATTTCCTGCAGTTGTAACACATTAGTTTGGCTTTATAATCCTCTTTATCTTGAGAAGAAAAGTTGGGTTTAGAAGTAGAAGCATTGTTGTATTTGTTCTTCATTTTTCTCTTGTAGAACTTCTTGAAATTGTTCATCAGTAATGCTACATCTCCAGCAGTGTACTCCTTCTTGTTGAGTAGGGTGGCTTCATCAGATGAGTCCACTTCTTTGCTTTTCTGTGCTGGTCTTCTGTTATTTTCAGCAGCAACCAGTGCAGCTGTAGGTCCTGAAGTTGAGGTTTCTTCAATTCCCATTCTAGGCAATTTATACTCGAATGCCTTGAGTACGGAGAACAGCTCTGTGAGAGAAATCTTTCCCAGATCTCTTGATTCTTCCATTGCTGTTACTTTCATGTTGAACTTTGGGGGTAAGGCCTTTAGTACTCTGACGGTGATCTCTTTGTCAGTGAAAGTCTTTCCCAGCTTTAGAACTTCATTAAGTGTTCTGGTGAACCTGGTATCCATCTGATCAATGGTCTCTCCAGACTTCATCTTGAAGTTATCCAGTTTCTCCAAAGCAACAGTGAGCTGATGCTCTTTTATAGCATCATTGCCTTCGCTCATATATCTGACTTTATCCCACATCTCCTTTGCAGTCTTGCAATGTTTGACTTTGTCAAACCGATCATTGTCCAGGGCTTTAGTCATGATAAATCTTCCGACTTTATCCAGATTAAATAGCTTGATTTCCTCTGGAGTCATCTCATGAAGGTCTTTTTCCACCACAGTATCAACTTCATTTATCTTTATGGTCTTGGTGAATCTGAATGGACCTTTTATGATACATGTATACATGTTGTCATTGTAGGCAGCTAAGAAGATCTCCATTCTGATCTTCCAATCTTCAAACGACATACCAGCGATTTGGGGAACATGGCTGATACAGTCCATTTTTTTTTTTTTCAAAAAGTTTTAAATTTTCAAAAAGATGCTCTTTTGAAAAGTTTTGAAAAACACTTGGATCAAGCTCGTTGATCAGGCAGCTGATTCTAATGAACCACCTGCTCTGATACCACTTGTTGGTCCCAAGTGGTCAGATGAGGTCTAGAGGGGGGGGGGTGAATAGACCTCTGAAAATTTTTTTGACTTAAAAACTTTTCAGTCTTCTGTCAGCAGACTAAGCTGAAGAACAGTAAGATGACTATGCTGATCGTGAACAAATCTTGAACAGCAGAGTGACCACTCTTCTTACAGTTTACTTAGCTGATTTCAGTGAAAATCAGTTTTATCAAGAGTATACTTGCAGCGGATGTTTGAAAGTATTTTTCACAAGTAGACTAAGTCCTTAAAAAGATTTTATCCCCAGTTTTAAAACTCCTTATAAAATCTTTTGATAATTCAAAGTGTAATTTTATGCAACTTCAAAAATATGCAAGAAAACTTAAATGCAAGATAAACACCAAGAATTTTTATAGTGGTTATATGGATAAAAATCTTTTAGTCCACTCTTCCAGATCACTTAGATTCTGGGTTATACTATAATCACAAAGATTACAATATTTCTCCACTTATACCTAAACAACTAATGAGAAGGCTATAAGCTCACAATAGGAAATCACAAAGAAGACCTATCCTCTGAAGTTAAATCACTCACAAAGACGGATTTAAACTTCTCACAACACTAAGCTAATACAAATTCACTCAGATTGTATTTTTCTGTTTTCTTCAACTGGGTTTCTGTCAACAGATGACTTCTACCAGACGAGTGAGCTGTTCGAGCTTCTTGAGACTTAGAAAAATTTCTGCTTCGAATGCGAAATCTCAGATGTTGTTGTTGTGTTATCTCTCTCTTCGAAATCAACTCTATTTATACTTGGATTTGAAAATATGACCGTTGAAAGAAATCACAATTCAAATCCATAGCCTTTACCCCCAATTCAGAACGGCTCCCTGCTACAGTCCTTTCTCTGCTGTACTTTCCTGTAGCAGCATTAAATGCACTCTGCTGATCCGAGAGTTTTTCTTCAATCATTTGCCATTACTACCCTTCTCTTCCAGCATTTATTACACTCGGTGCATTTATTACCGTTGGACTAATCTCTTGATCTCTTCTACTCTACTGATCGAAGCAACTCTGCTGATAGATACTCTGTTGATCAAATACTGAACTAATTTGATTTGAGTCAGCTGATGACCTACCCTTCTGTTCGCTGTTTCAGCATGAGATCACGAGTCTTCTGGGCTTTGAACTTTGAACTCTTCTGATGTCTTCTTTTACTTGTTCAAAATTCTTCTAAGGGAACTAAGCTTCCATAATTAGCTGATTATGATGTTTTGGAAATCATCAAAACCATCCCTTAACTTTTTATCTTCTTTGCACTTCATCTTCATCTTCATCCAACAAAGCAGAATTCTTTAAGTCTCAAGAACAGCTCACTTATCAGCTTAGTCCTTTGTTGACGAAAAGCGAAGTTGAAGAACAAAGCTAAACACATCTTCTGAGTGAATTTGTAAATCTGAGTGTTGTGAGAAGTAGATATCCATCTTTGTGAGTGATATTACTTTGAAGAGTAGGAGTTTCTGAGTGATTTCCTACTGCGCACTTGTGGCCTTTTCATTTGTTGATTGGCGCAAGCAGAGTATACTGTAAACTTTGTGATTATAGTATAACCCAAGATCTAAGTGACTTGAAAGAGTGGACTAAAGGATATTCACATCCATATAACCACTATAAAAATTACTTGTGTTTTTACTTGCATTCTTACTTGCATATTTTCAGTTGCATAAAAACACTTGAAGTTAACTGTTTGAAAAGTTTTCTAAGAAAAGGAGTTTTGTAAAAACTGGGGAACAAACTTTCAAACTGTTAAGTTTACTTGTGAAAAACACTGTATAAATCCGCTGCAAGTACTCTAAGTATTAAAACTGATTTTGACAAAATTAGCTAAGTAAATATCAGTTTAGTAGTCTACGAAGCTGTTCAAAGATTTGTTCGCGATCAGCCGAGGAATCTACTGTTGATAACAGCTTAGTCTGTTTAAGTTAGAACAAAAAGGTTTTAAAGTTAAAAATTAGAAAAAGTTTAGAGGTCTATTCACCCCCCCCCCTCTAGACCTCATCTGACCACTTGGGACCAACAAAGTCAAATTAAGTTAAACTCAATTACGCTTTACCAAACCCTAAAAATGTTATATTTCAATGATAAAATTAAGTTGCATTATAAATTTTATTATATTGTTTGATTATTGCATTTCAATCATTGTATTCATCAATTGTTATCAAAAGATCCAATTTTAATTTTAAATGTTATATTCGATTATATTAGATGGAAAAAATTAAGTTCATTTCAATATTGTATATATTATATCATATTTTTTTTTTTATTAATTACCTCGTTAAACATACATTATGTTTATAACAATATAACTTATTATAATAATCACAATAAATAATTACATAAAATTCTTGCACAGACCTGGTCTGTAATATTTTCATAGACCTTCTAGTAAATGTACAACATAACACATTGGGAGGGCATGGCATCATCGAAATAAATGATGTCATGAATTTACAAATACAATGTCCACCAAAATCTCATAGACTAGGTAAATGGAAATAAATTTCAGTAATTACAATTACTTCTCAATCATCTATACAATATAATAATAATTCATCTTATTAATTCATTACATGATATAATAAAATATATTATTTTTCGTATACTATTTTAAAAGTCTATCGATATTGTCAGAGCAACAATTGTTCTTGCCAAAGCAGTATTATATATTCCTCAAAATGCCATCAACATCAATTACATTTTAATATTCTTGATAACTAATTCTATATTAGTACACAAAATATTAGATTCTATAAGTAAATGTTTTTCTCTAATTAAAATTTTCCATATATTCTTGAAAATATAATAATTTCTCAATATATGTTGATAATGATTAGTATGTTTTATTAACAAAAATTAAATATGTTGTGTACTAATATTTGAAAAATTATTTATCAACCATATTAAATTGTAGTTGATGATGAGGGCATTTTTTTAAATAAAATAATTTTGCTCTAACAATATTGTTAATCATTTCAAAAATAAGAATTAAAATCCATAATATTCTCTTAAAAAAATATAGAAAAAACAGAGGTATAATACATAAAAAATATAGATAACTGATTGCCTTATTATAGCTATATAATTTAATATACATTATTTACTGGAAGAAAATGGTATGAAGATATGAATAATGACAATTTTGATCAAATATAAATGATGATGATAGTCCTCCTTGTCTGTAATTTTTTACATAGTCGTCTCTCTTGTATTTTATTTTAATATTAGTTCCCACTAAGGGTTATTTATTTCACTTTGAACTTTTTCAGGTGTTACACGGTGCCATCGTGCTCACATGACATGCATGTGCATATTCTTGAAGGTAATTTTGTTTGTTCAATATGATAGTATTATACTAAGTCCCACAAAATACCACTTTTGTATCAATTTAGTCTTGGACTTTTATGACAAATAATTATTTAAAAAAATAATATTTAAAAATAACCTTAGTGGATCAAAAACAAAAAATAAATAATCGAACACTAAAAAATATAATAATAATAATAATAATAATAATAATAATTCACTTATTTGCTTCAATATAAATTGAAACTAATAAAAGAATCAAAATTAAGAAAAAAAATCACTTATTTACATCCATGTAAATTATGAGATAACTTGAAAATAAAAATATATGAAATATAATAATTTACCTATATGAATCAATATAAAATAGAAAAAAAATTAATAAATTAAATATTTAATTAATTTCGAATCAATTTTATTCTATTCCTTTGATTTTCCAACGGCTATATACCGTAGGAATTTAATTTTTATAAAAAAAAATACATATTTCTGACGGGATTAACCTGTCAGAATGTTCAAAAATAATTAAAATAGAAAATATTTACTTTCTGAGGTGAGTTGCCCGTAAATTTAGAAAAATTTAAAAATAAAATAGTTGAAAAATTTAAAAATAAAATAGTTATTTTCCGACGGGATTAACCCGTCGGAAAATCTTAGAAAATAACAAAAAACTAAATGGCTAATTCCATTTTACGAGCGCAGAAGTTTCTGTCGAAAAATTTTCCGACGAACTTTCCAATCTTAGCCTCTGGTCCAAAATTCCATTGAAAAATTTTGCTAAAACTTTTTTTTGATGGAATTTTCGATTGGTAAAATCCGTCAAAAATTCGATTTTCAGACGGAATTTCAGGAAAAAATTGTTGGAAAATCCGTCGGAAAAAACTGCTTTTCTTGTAATGTTTTTCATTTTCAATTTAAAATTATGTCTGAATTTTATTTAATTATCAATTATATTTTTATAAATTATCTCATTAAACATACATTATGTTTATAACAATATAATTTATTACAATAATCACAATAAATAATTACATAAAATTCTTGCACGGACCTGGCCTATAATATTTTCATAGACCTTCTAGTAAATGTACAACATAACACATTGGGATAGCTTGGCATCATCAAAATAAATGATGTGGTGGATTTACAACTACAATGTCTACAAAAATCTCATAGACTAGGTATATGCAAATAAATTTAAGTAATTACAATTATTTCTCAATCATCTATACAATATAATAATATTTCATCATTTTAATTCATTACATGATATAATAGAATATATTATTCTAAGCCCTATAAAGTTATTGATTTAATGCATACCACCCAGTTTTCTTCTCCAAACCCCAACAACCAATCTCCAATACAAATCAAATCTCAAATTTTACAAAATTCAATCAGGCAATAACTATTTTTTGAAATGATTCTTCATCAAATTATTATTTTTCATAAAGTTCGGGAACTTAATTATTAAAATAGATTTATGGGGTACTTAAGTGTAACCCTATCATAGTGAATGAATGAAAATATCCAAAAAAATTAGTCACCTGAAACTCAAGTGAGCTCGGTTTAGTTCTGGACCTCTTTGAAAAGACTAAAGTGAAAAAATCTTAAACTTTATACGTAAGGAGGATGGGATTATTATGATGATTAATTTTTTTGTAATCATTAATTTTTTTTCTTTCTATTACGTGAATTGTTCTTCGTAACTAAAAGATTTTACTTATGTCGGTATCTCCAAGTTTACAGTATTCTTAAAGGAAAGTCATTATGAACTTCATCTAAAATTTAAAGAACTTTTAACAAGAGATATTTCATAATTTGGGAGCTAAAGGATTTCATTTATCTATAATTAACTCATGTATGTTCCACTTCAAAAAGAATCTTAATTTGTTTTCTTCTAATCAAATAGTGTTAAAATGAATCGTGATACTTATGCAATGAAAAAATAATCATTCCGACTTAAGGTCACGATGAATGTTTTATTAAGTGAACCAAGTTTATCCCAAAACAAAAATAGAAGCCATACGTCTTTTTATTGATTGTCATAGCTTAACAATTATTCATCTAAAGTATTCATGCTCGTGTCATGAATATAGTCCTAATAAAGTATTTATTGTAATTGTTCATGAACGACATCATAACTAAAAGTTAACCTTTGAGTAATATCGTTTTCCCGGAGCCCAATTGGCAGGGATTACATTGAATGCAGTAATTGACCTTCTGGACTCAATAGTTGTTATCGTCACAGTGTACGGGCCTTTTATGCCAATAGGTATTCCAACATTCCATGTTGCACCCCATGATTGTTTCATTGCTAACCAATTTCCATTCGAAGGTTTTATCGAAACGTAAGCAAGGTCACCATCTATATTCACATTTTCAACCGCAAAGGCTAGATAATAAGGGTTGGAACCAATATCAATCTTAAATGCTATGTTTGCCTTGTAATGACAAGGTACCCTGCAAATTAACAAACAAGGTTATAATTGATATTTATAAAATATTTAAGTTTTTCATTTACCCTAAAATTGACCATAAGAACATAATAGAAAAGATAGCTACGAAAGGTTAAAAAATGAATATCAATCGATCGTGTGAAAGATACAACAATGACACAGAAATTATGTTCGTACACCGGTAGATTCAGTTTATTGAGGTGTTGGATGAGCAGCATGTATATAGGAGAGGATAATTTTTTGTCTTCTTATGCACATGTGTTTATCATCCAAACCTTATGGATATAATCCACCGGTGTAGGATGAATTTAACCCTATGACACTACTGTTTCACGCTATTTTTACATGTTTGAACTATATGATTTCATCACCAAAAAGATAAGAAAGAGAACCATATGTGTGATAATAAAAGTGTGAGAAATATATTAAAAAAAAATTCAGTTACCTCTTATATTCAACATCAATTATTCCCATTTTTCTTAATGCGTAATCGTGACCAGGTTTTGCTAAATAACCAAAAGCTTTTCCACTTAAGTCAAAGTGAAAAGCTTGATTGTTACAAGCACCAGGACATTCATCAGTTATTGTCACAGTAATTGGACGTCCTGAACACGATGGGTCTTTTTTGCATCTTATCTGGATTCACATAGATAAACAACTTCAAATATTCAACACTAAGGTAAATATTTTACATAAAATCTTATATATACATGAATTATAGTAATAATATTTAGACCTGATAACAAGTCCCACAACCGTTCCCGTGTTTAAATATGTTTTGATTTCCCGCTGCTATAAGACCATAGTATGGAGCATTTGCTACGTCGTTATCAAGTCCACAAGCTCCCCCTACAAATATAAAGATATTTAAGGTGGTGTTTTCTACAAATTCATGGTTGAACTTCTTTTTTGAGATTTTTGAAAGAAGTCCGTAATCAGCTTACAATCAAAAGTTGTTGGTGTTTTCAATCTTAGAGAATTAAGTGATTTTGAGAATTTATAAAATAATTTCATCACAAGGTAGAAACTGCATCAACCAACTTCTGAATTTTGTACGAAAAATGATTTATTTTAAGAGAATGTGCATAGTTGTGATTTTAAGAAACATTCCAATTTTTTTTTTAAATTGAAAAGCTGAAAATCACTTTTAAGAAGAGGTTGAAAACACCACATTAGTTTAAACTCAACTTTTTTTTTATCCGTGCTATTCTAATTCTCTATGTTGCATACAAAAGTTGTCAAATATACGTGCGTACAAAGAAAGTATTATTACCACTTCCATATCCTGTTTCAGGTCCATACCAAGTCGCAACAGCAGGTGAAAATGCTAAAGAAGCTTCGGTTGAATTGAGATTAATGCACAAACAACCATTGATTTGGAGCACAAAAATAGTTGTTATAATAAAAGTATTCAAAATTTGATGAACTTTCATGATGCTTAATTTACAAATAAAAAAAAGACTATATATGTAATGTACTACGTATATTCTATAGTATTGATGTGTTATTGTGTTGCAGAGTTAGACTTTTATACTGTTGAAACTACACATACTAACTGGATGAGATGACTAGATTAAGATATCAAGATAATTTCACATCATTAAGATGTATAATTTTAGAAATTCTTCTTATATTATTCAAAAGTCTATCGATATTGTCAGAGCAACAATTGTTCTTGCCAAAGCAATATTATTATATTTCTAAAAATGCCCTCATCATCAAGTAAATTTTAATATTCTTGATAACTAATTTTTCTATATTAGTACACAAAATATTAGATTCTATAATTAATTTTTTTTCTATAATTAAAATTTTCCATATATTCTTGAAAATATAGTAATTTTCTATATATGTTGATAATGTTTAATAAGTTTTATTAATAAAAACTAAATATGGTGTGTACTAATATAGAAAAATTATTTATCAATCATATTTAAATGTAGTTGATGATGAGAGCCTTTTATAGATATAGTAATTTGGCTCTAGCAATATCGCTAATCATTTCAAAAATAAGAAAATCCCTAATATTCTCTTCAATGATATCGAAAATACGGAGGTATAGTACATAAAAAAATAAAGATAATTGATTGCCTTATTATAAAGTATACATTTATTTACGGAGAGAAAATGGAGAGAAAATGGTATGAAGATATGAATAATGACCGTTTTGACCAAAGATAAATTATGTTGATAGTCCTCATTGTCTATAACATTTTACAGAGTCGTCTCTCTAGTATTTTATTCCAACATTAGTCCCCACTAAGGGTTATTTATTTCACTTTGGACTTTTTCAGGCGTTACACGGTACCGTCGAGCTCACATGACATGCACGTGCATATTTTTGAAGATATTTTTGTTTGTTCACTATGACTGTGTTATAGTAAGAACCACATAATACCAAGTTTGTATCAATTTATTCTCGGACTTTTATGAGAAATAATTATTTCAGAAAAATAATATTTAAAAATAACCTTAGTGAAATGAAAAAACAAAATCGAACATTAAAAGATATAAATTATGAGATCATTTGAAAAATAAAATAATATGAAGGATAATAATTCACCTATATGTGTCAATATAAATTAGAAAAAATATCATAAACAAAAAATTCAAAAATTCAAAAAAATGTATTAATAATTCACCTATTAGTATGAATATAAATTATAAATTTTAATATAAATCAAAACACTCACCTATTTATATTGATACAAGTAGGTGAATTACAACTTTTTTTTTGTTTTACGTTTTCAATATTTTAAATTGTTTTATAATTCATACTAATACAAATAGGTGAATAATTGTTATCATTTTTTAGAATTTATCATTTCGAATTTCAGATTCCTTTAATTATTTTGTAATTTATATTGATAGGAATAGGTGAATTATTTTTTTTCTTTTAAAATGTTTTTGATTCATAAAGATTATTTTTAAATTTATTTTTTTGAGATTGTTTATTTTGATTTTTGAAATTTTTATTTTGCATAAAATTTAGGGACATATGTGTATTACTATCATAGTGGACAAAAATACTCTAAAATATATGTAACTGCATGTCACGTGAGTTCGGCGTGACCATGGACCGCCTACAAAATCCAAAGTGAAACAAATATATTGTAGCGGGGACTAACGAAAAAATAAAATACAAGCAAGATGAATGAGTCTATTAATTAAAAGTTATAGCTAATGAGAACCATCAATATCATTTACCCTCTCTATTATGGCTCTGGCATTATAGAAATTTATGGACACCCTAGTAGGCCCACTATAGACTTTGGCCCATATTAATGGACTTGTCCAATTATGTTATCTTTCATCTTTCATCTTTCTTATTCTCACTCTCTTTCTCACTCTCACTAACAAGAGTAGTTCGGTTGAATTATATTGGAGTCATTATAGTGGAAGGATCTATATTCATTGTTCTCTTCGATCCGAGCTGTAAATTTACAGTTTATTAAATTCAAATAATAAATAGTTTGACACATACTCGTTAAAAATAAATGGAATAGGATCGAAAATATTTTTTAAAACCAAGAAAAACAAATTAGGAAAAAAGTACGCAATAAAATTCAAGGAGAAACTATAATAGTAATATGTTCTAGACATTATGCAATTATCACAAAGATAAGAAATTCGACAAATGGAGCTTAATTTTTGCCTTTGCCTCAGTTTGATACTTCAGCCTCCTAGAGGATGATGAAAAATGTCTAGTTGTGCTCCTAAGCAAATCTATTAATGGAAATGCTGATTTATAGGGGCTGGAGTAGAGTCTTTTTTTAATCATCTTTTTGTTTCGAATTTATATTTTTTAAATGTTATATTCGATTATATTAATTGAAAAAAAATTAAATTCATTTCAATATTGTATATATTATATCATAATTTTTTTTATTAATTGTCTCATTAAATATACATTATGTTTATAATAAAATAATTTATTATAAAATCACAATAAATAATCACATAAATATTCTTGCACAGACTTGGTTTATGATATTTTCATAGACCTTGTGGTAATAAGTGCACGATATAACACATTGTGAGAGCATGACATCATTAAAATAAATGATGTGGTGGATTTACGACCACAAGTCCACAAAAATCTCATAGACCAGATACATGCAAGAATTTTTCAGTAATTAGAATTACTTCTCAATCATCTATACAATTTAATAATAATCTATCATCTTAATTCATTACATGATATAATATAATATATTACTTTAAGGCCTATAAAGTTATTGATTTGATATATACCACCCAATTTTCTTCTCCAAACCACAACAACCAAACTCCAAAGATCTATTTCCCAGTAATTAGAAATTTGTCTTATACTATTTCAATAGTCTACCGATATTGTCAGAGCAACAATTGTTCTTGCCAAAGCAATATTATTGTATTCCTAAAAATGCCCTCATCATCAATTACATTTTAATATTCTTGATAACTAATTTTTCTATATCAGTACACAAAATATTAGTTTCTATAAGTAAATATTTTTCTATAATTAAAATTTCCATATATTCTTGAAAATATAATAATTTTTCTATATATGTTGATAATGTTTAGTAAGTTTTATTAATAGAAACTAAATATGTTGTGTACTGATATAGAAAAATTATTTATAAACCATATTAAAATATAGTTGATGATGAGGGCATTTTTTTTAAATAAAATAATTTTGCTATAGCAATATCGTTAATCATTTCAAAAATGAGAAAATCCCTAATATTCTCTTAAACGATATCGAAAATACAGAGGTATAATACATAAAAAATAAAGATAATTGATTGCCTTATTATAGCTATATTATATAGTATACATTATTTACGGGAAGAAAATGGTATGAAGATATGAATAATGACAATTTTGAAGAAAGATAAATGAAGTTGATAGTCCTCCGTGTCTGCAACTTTTAACAGACTCATCTCTTTTGTATTTTATTTCAATATTAGTTCCCACTAAGGGTTATTTATTTCACTTTGAATTTTTCCAGGTGTTACACAGTTCCATCGAGCTCACATGACATGCACGTGCATATTCTTGAAGGTATTTTTGTTTGTTCAATATGATAGTGTTATGCTAAGTCCCACATAATACCATGTTGGTATCAATTTAGTCTCGGACTTTTATGAGAAATAGTTATTTCAAAAAAATAATATTTAAAATAACCTTATTGAATCGAAAACCAAAAAAAAAAAAAAAGAATCGAACATTAAAAAATATAATAATAATAATAATAATAATAATAATAATAATAATAATAATAATAATTCACTTATTTGCGTCAATATAAATTGAAACTAATTGAAAGAATAAAAATTAAAAAATAAAAGTCACTTATTTACATCAATATAAATTATGAGATAATTTGAAAAATAAAAAAATATGAAGAATAATAATTTACCTATATGTATCAATTAAATTAGAAAATAATTTTTAAAAAATTAAATATTTAACTAATTTCGAGTCAATTTTATTTTATTTATTTGATTTTCAAACAGGTAAATCCCGTCGGAATTTAATTTAAAAAAATAGGTATTTTCCGACGGGATTAACCCGTCAAAATATTAAAAAATAATTAAAAAAATATTTATTTTCCAAAGGGAGTTGCCTGTCGAAAATTTTAGAAAAATTTAAAAGAAAATAGTTATTTTTTACGGGATTAACCCGTCGGAAAATCTTAAAAAATGACAAAATATTAAATTGCTAATTTCTTTTTATGACGGATCATCCGTCAGAGACCCCGTCGCAGAATTTCCTATAAAAAAATTTTCCGACGGATCTTCCAACCTTAGCCTCCCGTCGGAAAAATCCCCTCCAAATTCTGTCGGAAAATTTTACTACGGCTGTTTTTCTGATGAAATTTCCGACGGGTAAAATCCGTCGAAAATTCGGTTTTCAGATGAAATTTCCGGAAAAATTCGTTGGAAATTCTATCGAAAAAAATAGCTTTTCTTGTAGTGTTTTTCATTTTCAATTTAAAATTGTGTCTGAATTTTATTTAATTATCAAGTTAAATTCAATTACGTTTTTCCAAACCCTAATATTTTTATATCTCAATGATAAATAAAGTTGCATTATCATATTATTTGATTATTGCATTTCAAGCATTGTATTTATCAATTGTTATTAAAAGATCCAACTTCAATTTTAAATGTTATATTCGATTATATTAGATGGAAAAAATTAAGTTCATTTCAATATTGTATATATTATATCATATTTTTTTTTTTATTAATTATCTCATTAAACATACATTATGTTTATAATAATATAACTTATTATAATAATCACAATAATAATTACATAAAATTCTTGCACAAACCTGGTCTGTAATATTTTCATAGACCTTCTAGTAAATGTACAACATAACACATTGGGAGGGCTTGACATCATCAAAATAAATGATGTGGTGGATTCACAACTACACTGTCTACAAAAATCTCATAGACTAGGAATATGCAAATAAATTTCAGTAATTACAATTACTTCTCAATCATCTACACAATATAATAATAATTCATCATCATAATTCATTACATGATATAATAGAATATATTATTTTAAGCCCTATAAAGTTATTGATTTAATACATACCACCAATTTTTTCCTCCAAACCCCAACAACCAAACTTCAATACAAATCAAATCTCAAATTTTACAAAATTCAATCAGACAATAACTAGTTTTTAATAATATGCTACAATCTCAATATTCTATGAAACCATTATCAAAATCGAGTTTGGAAGGTTTCGCCGAAGCCACTTATACAAATAACTGAGTTATTATTGTTTTTTTTTTTTTTAAAATAATCAATTCATATAATTATTTTCTCATTTTTATATATACAAATAGGTGTTACTATTATTATTTTGGTTTTTCTAAATGATTTTCGATTTATAAGGATTAGTTTTAAAATGATTCTTTATCAAATTATTATCCGGAACTTAATTATTAAAAAATGTTTATGGGTACTTAAGTTAAACCTTATATATCATAGTGAACGGATGAAAATACCCAGAAAAATTAGTCATCTTAAACTCACGTAAGCTCTGCTTCGTCCTGGACCGCTTTGAAAAGACTAAAGTGAAAATATTTAATGTTAAACTTTATACATAAGGAGGATGGCATTGTTATTATGATTAATATTTGTGTAATCATTAATTTTTTTTCTTTCTATTAGGTGAATTGTTCTTCGTAACTTATCAATTATGTAAACTAGACAGATATTGTAAAGAGAGAAAATAAACTGGAGAAATTGAAAGAATATTGGATTCTTTATTGATTGAATGTATGTATTTACAATAATTGTGCAAGACTATATATATAGTTACATAAGTAAACTAACATAACTAACTTAACAATTAATCAGCCGAAAAGAAAAAGAAAAAGGAAAAATAAAAAATAAACTTAACACATAACGGCTAATTACAATTGAGCCCTAAATAACAAAATTAAATCAAATTGGGAATTCTGCCTGCTCCATCTTCTTCTTCTAATTTCTCTTGAACTCTTGTTAATCTGATAGCCCCCCTCAAGTTTGGCGTGTAAAGATCTTTTACACCAAACTTGGACAAGATTGAAAGAAAAGCTGGGCGCAGAAGAGCTTTGGTAAAAATGTCCGCGAGCTGGAGAGAGGATTTGATTGGGAGAAGATGAATATGTCGACGAGGAAAGTGCTCACGAACAAAATGGCAATCAATCTCAACATGTTTGGTGCGCTCATGGAAGACGGGATTGTTTGCCAAATGAATAGCAGAAGAATTGTCACAGAACAGCACTGGAACGGAGGTAAGTTGCTTTAAGTCTTTCAATAATTGTGTAAGCCATAATAGTTCACTAGTAGTTGAAGCTAGGGCACGGTATTCTGCTTCAGCAGAAGACCTAGATACCGTTGGTTGTCGTTTTGATTTCCAAGATATGAGTGAACTTCCTAAGAACACACAAAAACCCGTAGTTGATCTCCTTGTTACTGGACAGGAGCCCCAATCTGCATCACATAATGCAGATAATGAAATGTTAGTTCCTTTAGAATATAATAAGCCCTGCCCAGGATTAGTCTTTAGATACTTGAGAAGATGATTAGCAGCATTCATATGAGAATCACAAGGTTTTGCTAAGAACTGACTTAACTTGTGTACTGCAAAACTAATATCAGGTCTTGTAAGTGTTTGATAAATTAACCTACTCACTAATCTTCTATATGAAGAAGCTTCTAGTAATGGTGGTGATGAGGTTGAATCCAATTGTGAGTTGGGTTCCATAGGTAGGGTAACATGTTTACTTGCTAAGTAACATGTATCCTCTAATAAATGTAGTGTGTATTGTATTTGAGAAAGGACAACACCACTCTTGGAATATCCAAGTTCTATGCCTAAAAAATACCTTAATTGTCCCAAATCTCTTAATGTAAAATGTTGATGTAGGGACAACTTAGTTTGAGCAATAATCTGAAGGTTAGGACTAGCTAAGATAATGTCATCCACATAGACTAATAAAGCAATAAAAGAAGAGTCATTACCTTTGGTGTATAAGGAATAATCAGAAAGACTTTGAGTAAATCCCAAAGAATGCAAAACAGAAGTAAGTTTGGCATTCCACTGCCTACTTGCCTGTTTGAGACCATATATAGATTTAGACAATTTACAAACCTGTTTACATGTGGCAGTATTAGTGGAAGGAGGAGGAGAATAACCCATAGGTAATTCCATGTAGACTTCTTCTGAGAGATCACCATTAAGGAAGGCATTATTGATATCTAATTGATGCAATAACCATCCTTGAGATATGGATAAGGCAAGCAATGTTATGACAGTGACCAGTTTAGCGACAGGGGAGAAAGTGTCAGTGTAGTCAATCCCTTCAGTTTGGGTGAAACCCTTAGCAACCAACCTTGCCTTGTACCTGTCAATAGATCCATCTGATTTCCTTTTGGCTTTAAAAACTCATTTACAGCCAATAGGATTCTTATGAGGAGGAAGATTAGTAACAACCCAAGTTTTGTTTTTAAGCATAGCAGTTAATTCCTCATTAATGGCTTGTACCCATTGAGGATGTTTGATAGCCTGTTTGTAAGTAGAGGGTTCATAGGTAGAAGATATGTTGGCTAAAAAGGCTTGAAATGGTTCTAAAATGTTGGCATAAGATAGGACAGATGAGAGAGGGTAAGCTATTTGTTTATGTTTGGTCAAATTACAGTGAAAGTCCTGAAGGTATGATGGGGGTTTGGTTGGTCTAGAAAGCCTTCTTAGAGTTTGGGTGGGTTCAGGAGAGGGAATATGAGAAGGAATAGGAAGAGAAGCAGTAGGTGATTGAGGAACTGGGGAAGGTGGGGAGGGGAAGTCAGAATGGAATGGATTCATGTCGTGAGGGGGAAATGTTGTAGTAGAAATAGGAGTAGATGTGTCAGTGTTCTTGAGGGAAGGATTAGAATGGAAAGGGAATGTGTTCTCATGGAATATGACATCCCTGGAGAGGAATATCTCTTTAGAAGTATTGTCATATAATTTATAACCTTTTATTCCAGGGGCATAGCCAATGAAAGTACATTGTCTTGCCCTTGGTTCAAATTTCTTCCTGTGTTGAGGTAATGTAGAGGCATAAGCCAGACAACCAAAGACCCTTAAAAAAGAATGATCAACAGACTTGTTATATAATAAAGAATAAGGAGAATTATTTTGTAGAAGAAGAGATGGGGTTCTGTTCATAAAAAAGACAGCAGTTAAAACACAATCAGACCACATATTAGTAGGTAAATTTGATTGAAAAAGTAAAGATCTGGCAATATTGAGAATATGCTGATGTTTTCTCTCCACAACAGAATTCTGTTATGGAGTTTGAACATTAGAAAATTGGTGAATGATACCAAGTTGTGAAAATAAGTCAGTAAAGAGTAATTCCTTGGCATTGTCAGACCTGGAAGTTTTAATTGTTTTATTGAACTTATTTTGAATTAAAGAAATGAATTTAGGAATGAAAGTCTTAGTTTCACTTTTATGTTTGATGAGGTAGATCTATGTAAATCTAGTATGATCATCTACTAAAGTAATAAAATATCTAAAACCAGTATGAGATGTAATGTGATATGGTCCCCAAAGGTCACAGTGAATCAAATCAAAAGCAGAAGAGGACATATTATTATTATCAGGAAATGGGAGCCTTTTTTGTTTAGCCAATGGGTAGATAGTACAAGGTGGAACAACAGAAGTAGGTAAATCAGAAAAATTCAATCTATCTTTAATAGAAACTAATCTAGAATGGGAGGGGTGTCCTAGTCTAGCATGCCATGTGTGGTATGAAATTGTTTTATTGCATGAGGCCTGAGTAGATGTAGTAGGAGACTGTAGCAGATAGAGTCCATGGTGCAGTTTACTCTGCTCAATCATCTTCAATGATTTGGTCTTCTGAATAGAAAATAGGTCATGTGTAAATGTAATGGTGTGTGTGTTGTTGTGAAGTAATGAACTTACTTATATTAGATTAAAGTGAAAAGAAGGAACATATAAAACATTATGTAAAATTAGTTCAGAAGTGATGTGAATAGAACCAGTATAAAACACAGAAATATTGGAAGAATTAGGTAAAGAAACAGTGGTATTTGAGGTGTGTGTAAGATGAGAAAACTTAGATATATCCATGCAAATATGGTGTGTAGCACCAGAGTCCAATATCCAACAATTAGTAGGAAATTTAAGAGAGGTAGAGGACAGACAAGAACCTGGAGTTGATTGGATGCTGAAAGCATTGACTGTTGAATATGTGGATGTAGGATGGGGTGACTGACCAGGAGAATGTGACTGTAACAAGGTAGATAGTTGCTGATATTTCTCAGGAGATAAAGTGTTCAGAAAGTCAGGCAGAGTGGAGACTGAATTTGTGTAGTTGTCTGCAGCAGTAAAGTTGATGTTGTTGGCCTGTGATGTGGTGTTTCTGTAGGATGGTTGCTTGTAACCAAGTGGATATCCGCGAATCTTAAAGCAAGTTTCCATGGTGTGACCAGCCATGTTGCAGTGGGTGCAAAAAGGTCTTTGTTTGCCCCTGTAGTTGGGATTAAAGGGTCTAGGATTGGGGGAATATGGACGAGTAGTGTTTGGAGAAGGGGGTCTGTAGTTATTGTATAGAGGAGGTTTAGGTGAATAAGTGGATGGAGGTCGAGGAGAGGTATTGTAGACTGGGGTTGGGGTAGGCTTTAGAGCAAAGGCCATAGAATTCTGATTATCCAAGCCAAGGGAAGAATCATGTAGAGAGAGTTGTTTTTCTTCTTGAATGATTAAAGCCAAAGCCTTATTAACAGTAGGAAGTGGTTCAAGAAGTAGCAACTGGTTCCTTGTGTGAGATAGAGTGTCATCAAGACCCATTAGAAAAATAAAGAGGTATTCATATTGGAAGTATTCCTCAAGTTTCCCACATGTACAAGCTGGTCTGGAGTTTAAAATTTCATCCCAAATCACTTTGAATCTTTTGTAATAGCTATTGACAGAGAGTTTTTCTTGAGTGAGTTTCAATAAGTCTCTCCTTAACTGGTAAAGTCTAGGGCCATTGCCCTGTTTGAATCTGTCTCTAAGTTCTATCCAAAGATCACTGGACTCTATTTCAGGAGATAGAGCATTTTGAAGCCAAGAAAGAACAACAATGTTGTTTCTTTCCCAGTAATTAATCAAGGTAGGGTCAGAGGAGGGTTTAGGTATAGATCCATCAATAAAGCCTAATTTATTTTTGACAATTAACCCTTTGATCATGGCCCTACTCCAGGATTGAAAATTATCCTCAGTAAGGAGTTTATTAACAATGGTGAGACCAGGTCCATCAGCCGGATGCAAGTAATAAGGGCTGGAGGGATCTTCTACAGGGGTTCTGTTTCTGGTGGGGATTTGGGTGGTACTGGATTCTGTTGAATCAGAGGCCATGATTGATGATTTTTTTGATGAATCTTGAAGAAATTGAAAATGATTAGTATAAAAAACGAAGGAAGAATAATCTGGAGAGAATAATTGTGATGTAAACCTGTGTCTTGATTGTAGATCGGTTTGTTGTATGTATGAATTTGTGAAATTGGAGAGTGAGAATTGAGTCTGACGTGTTGATGTGATGAAAATTTGTGTGCAGGAACGAAGAACTTCTTGATGGGTTGATTTCTTGAAAGAAATTAGAAGAAGAAGATGGAGCAGGCAAAATTCTCAATTTGATTTAATCTGATATAACTAAAAGATTTTACTTATGGCGGTATCTCCAAGTTTACAGTATTCTTAAAGGAAAGTCATTATGAACTTCATCTAAAATTTAAAGAACAGATAACAAGGAAATTCGTATCCAGAGATATTTCATAATTTGGGAGCTAACTGATTTCATTTATCTATAATTAACTCATGTATGTTCCACTTCTAAAAGAATCTTAATTTTTTTTCTTCTAATCAAATAGTGTATTAAAGAATTAAGTAAAGTAGCAAGAAAATCAATCACAAGGAATTAGTACAAGAAATATGAGCATTCACAAGAAGTTTGAATGTGTGTTATACTTGTTGAATTAAGGTAGCGAATGCTTCACTACATCTTAGAGTCATTGTGGATGTTTCTAAAATTAAAATGAATTGTGATATTTAGGACACTGAAAAAAATATTCATTCCGACTTAAGGTCGCGATGAATGTTTTATTAAGTGAACCAAGTTTATCCCAAAACAAAAATAGAAGCCATACGTTTTTTTGTTGATTGTCATAGCTTAACAATTATTCATCTAAAGTATTCATGATCGTGTCATGAATATAGTCCTAATAAAGTATTTATTGTAATTGTTCACGAATGACATCATAACTAAAAGTTAACCTTTGAGTAATATCGTTTTCCCGGAGCCCAATTGGCTGGGATTACATTGTATGCAGTAATTGACCTTCTAGACTCAATAGTATATATCCTCACAGTGTAAGGGCCTTTTATGCCAATAGGTATTCCAACCATCCATGTTGCACCCCACGATTGTGTCACTGCTAACCAATATCTATTCGAAGGTTTTATCCAAATTGAAGCAAGGTCACCGTCTATATTAACATTTTCAACCGCAAAGGCTAGATAATAAGGGTTGGAACCAATATCAATCTTAAACGCTATGTTTGCCTTGTAATGACAAGGTATCCTGCAAAATTAACAAACAAGGTTATAACTGATATTTATAAAATATATAATTTTTCCATTTACAATAAAATTGACCATAAGAACATAATAGAAAAGATAGCTACGAAAGGTTAAAAGATGAATTTCATCCGATCGTGTGAAAAATACCACTATGACACAGAAATTATGTGCCTACCCCAGTAGATTCAGTTTATTGGGGTGTTGGGTGAGCAACATATGTATATGAGAGGATAATTTTTTGTCTTCTTATACACATGTGTTTATCATCCAAACCTTATGGATATAATCCACCGGTGTACGATGAATGTAACCCTATGACACTACCATTTCACGCCATTTTTACATGTTTGAACTATATGATTTCATTACCAAAAAGATAAGAAAGAAAACCATATGTGTGATAATAAAAGTGTGTGAAATTACAAAAAAATTCAATTACCTTTTATATTCAACATCAATTATTCCCATTTTTCTTAATGCGTAATCTTGACCAGGTTTTGCTAAATAACCAAAAGCTTTTCCACTTAAGCTAAAGTGAAAATCTTGATTGTTACAAGCGCCAGAACATTCATTAGTTATTGTCACATTAATTGGACGTCCTGAACACGATGGGTCTTTTTTGCATCTTATCTGGATTCACATAGATAAACAACTTCAAATATTCAACACTAAGGTAAATATTTTACATAAACTCTTATATATACATGAATTATGAGAATAATATTCAGACCTGATAACAAGTCCCACAACCGTTCCCGTGTTTAAATATGTTTTGATTTCCCGCAGCTGTAAGACCATAGTATGGAGCATTTGCTACGTCGTTATCAAATCCACAAGCTCCCCCTACAAATATAAAGAAATTTAAGGTGGTGTTTTCTACAAATTCATTGTTGAACTTTTTTTTTTTTTTGAGATTTTTGAAAGAAGTCCGTAATCCGGTTACAATCAAAAGTTGTTGGTGTTTTCAATCTTAGAGAATTAAGTGATTTTTATAATCTACAAAAATGTCATCACAAGGTAGAAGCTGCATCAACCAACTTCTGAATTTTGTATGGAAAATGACTTATTTTAAGAGAATGTGCAAATTTGTGATTTTAAGAAACATTCCAAGTTTTTTTTTAAGCGAAAAGCTGAAAATCACTTTTAAGAAGTGGTTGTAAGCACCACATTAGTTTAAACTCAATTTTTTTTATCCGTGCTATTCTAATTCTCTATGTTGCATATAAAAGTTGTCAAATATACGTGCTTGCAAAGAATGTATTATTACCACTTCCATATCCTGTTTCAGGTCCATACCAAGTCGCAACAGCAGGTGAAAACGCTAAAGAAGCTTCGGTTGAATTGAGATTAATGCACAAACAACCATTGATTTGGAGCACAAAAATAACTGTTATAATAAAAGTTTTCAAAATTTGATGAACTTTCATGATACTTAATTTACAAAAAAAGAGAGACTATATATGTAATGTACTAAGTATATTCTTTAATAATGGTATGTTATTGTGTTGCACAGTTAGACTTATATACTGTTGAAACTACATTTACTTGATGGATGAGATGACTAGATAAGAGATATCCAGACAATTTCACATTATTAAGATGTACATTTTTAGAAATTTTTCGTATACTATTTTAAAAGTCTATCGTTATTGTCAGAGCAACAAGTGTTCTTACCATAGCAATATTATTATATTCCTAAAAATGCCATCATCATCAATTACATTTTAATATTCTTGATAACTAATTCTATATTAGTACACAAAATATTAAATTCTATAATTAAATGTTTTTCTATAATTAAAACTTTCCATATATTCTTGAATATATAATAATTTTTCTATATATGTTGATAATGATTAGTATGTTTTATTAACAGAAACTAAATATGTTGTGTACTAATATTGAAAAATTATTTATCAACCATATTAAAATGTAGTTGATGATGAGGGCATTTTTTTAAATAAAATATTTTTGTTCTAGCAATATTGTTAATCATTTCAAAAATAAGAATTAAAATCCATAATATTCTCTTAAATGATATCGAAAATACAGAGGTATAATACATAAAAAATAAAGATAATTGCTTGACTAATTATAGCTATATTATATAATATACATTATTTACTGGAAGAAAATGGTATGAAGATATGATTAATGGCAATTTTGAACAAATATAAATGATGATGATAGTCTTCCTTGTCTGTAACTTTTTATAGAGTCGTCTCTCTTGTATTTTATTTCAATATTAGTTCCCACTAAGGGTTATTTAACTTTGAACTTTTTCAGGTGTTACACAGTGCCATCGAGTTCACATGACATGCACGTGCATATTCTTGAAGGTATTTTTTTTTGTTCAATATGATAGTGTTATACTAAGTCCCACAAAATACCATGTTTGTATCAATGTAGTCTTGGACTTTTGTGAGAAATAATTATTTCAAAAAAATAATATTTAAAAATAACCTTAGTGGATCAAATTAAAACAAAAAACAAAATAATCGAACATTAAAAAATATAATAATAATAATAATATTAACAATAGTAATAATAATAATTCACTTATTTGCATCAATATAAATTGAAACTAATTAAAAGAATCAAAATTAAAAAAAATTAAAAAAAAGTCACTTATTTACATCAATATAAATTATGAGATTACCTAAAAATAAAAATATATGAAGAATAATAATTTACCTATATGAATCAATATAAATTAGAAAAAAAATTAAAAAATTAAATATTTAATTAATTTCGAATCAATTTTATTTTATTCATTTGATTTTCCAACGGGTAAATACCGTAGGAATATAATTTAAAAAAAAAAGTTCGTATTTCTGACGGGATTAACCTGTCAGAATGTTCAAAAATAATTAAAATAGAAAATATTTATTTTCCGACGGGAGTTGCCCGTAAATTTAAAAAAAAAAAAAAATAGTTATTTTCCGACGGGATTAAGGCATCGAAAAATCTTAAAAAATAACAAAAAACTAAATTGCTAATTCCTTTTTACGACGGATCATCCGTCAGAGACCCCATCGCAGAAGTTCCTGTCGAAAAAATTTTCGACGAATCTTCCAAACTTAGCCTCCCGTCCAAATTTCTATCGAAAAATTTTGCTACAGCTTTTTTTCTGATGGAATTTCGGTCGGATAAAATCTGTCAAAATTCGGTTTTCAGACAGAATTTCCGGAAAAATTCGTTGGAAAATCTATCGGACAAAATTGTTTTCTTGTAGTGTTTTTCATTATTAATTTAAAATAATAATAATAATTCACTTATTTGCATCAATATAAATTGAAACTAATTAAAAGAATCTAAATTTAAAAATAAACACTTATTTACCCCAATATAAATTCTGAGATTACTTGAAAATAAAAATATATGAAGAATAATAATTTACCTATATGTATCAATAATTAGAAAAAAAAATTTATATATATTTAATTAATTTGAATCAATTTTATTTTATTCATTTGATCCAACGGGTAAATACCATAAGAATTTAATTTTAAAAAAAAAGTATGTATTTTCCAACGGGATTAACCTATCAGAATGTTAAAAAATAATTAACATAAAAAATATTTATTTGTATCATTAATTTGTTTGTAATCATTAATTTTATTTTCTTTCTATTACGTGAATTGTTCTTCGTAACTAAAAGATTTTACTTATGTCGGTATCTCCAAGTTTACAGTATTCTTTAAGGAAAGTCATTATGAACTTCATCTAAAATCTAAAGAACATATAACAAGGAAATACGTTGTTGGATGAAGATGAAGATAGAGTGTATGTTGAAGACAAAGAAATTAAGGGAGGTTTTGATGATCTCCAAAACATCAGGATCAGCTAAGTATGGAACACTTAGTTAAAACCCTTAGAAGAATTTTGACCAAATAAGAAGACAAATCAGAAGGGTCAAAGATTCAAGGTCCAGAAGACTACTGATCTGCTGAAGGAAGAAATCAGACTGGTGAAGATCAGCCGACTCAAATCAGATTTGTTCAAGTTTGGGATCAGCACGATTCATCATCAGACTTTTGTTCTCATCAGCCAAGTAGAAGGATCAGAAAGTATGTCCAACGGTAATAAATGCACTTGGAGTAATAAATACTGAAGATTGAGGGTATTAATGACAAATGATTGAAGGAATACCTCGTATCAGCTTGGTGCATTGTTGCGTTTCAGATACTAATACGCAAACACGCAAGTATACGGTCGTTACAAGTAATATAAAATGGTAAGTACATACCGAGTATCGAATCCCCACGAATGAGTAAAAGGTGGGAATAAACGAATCAATCGACGTCTTATTTCATCTAGGGACGCTAGATACAAAAAAATCAAACCCAAATATATGATAAGGGTGATTTTATTTAACTACGAGCGGTAAAGTAAATCTAACTACGAAAGCAAGTAAATGGGGAGTTAATTACGCGGTAAGGAGGATTCATAAGCGATTAGTTAAAGCAGATAAATCATGCGGCTGTTAGGTTAGCTATGCAAACAATCCTAGATTTAGTTGTTGTTTGTGAGTTCAAATTAGTTAACGAACATCGCTGTCAACCGATGCTCTAAGGAAAGTCCGAACCCAAAAGAGGATTCTAAGGCGTACCGTTGTCACCCGGGACCTAAAACTAACCCGAATCCCCGAATAAAGAGAATCTAAGTTATTTGATGCATTCACGAACGAACCCATTATACAAACACGGACCAAACTAGGTATATGCCTATCCTAGGTTGAAATCCACAAATCGTCACTCGCCTAACCTTCAACATCATATGTCTAGGTTGCATTAAAGATAGATGGCCAAATGTGCGATAAAACAATAAACCCAACAAATCAAACATAACCCAACATCAAACGATAACAATGACTTGACGATTAATATATTATGCTCGTGTTGCTACTCAAGGATTCAATGACGTTCGTATGTATCTTCCGATAGCATACCAACCTATCGAATTAAACTAATCCAATTTATGTCTAAATGGACTAAAATCTAATCGATGGCATTAAACTCAAACCTTAAGCGAATATGAAACGACTTAGGTATATGTCTATCCTAGAATCGAATCACAATCCAAATTCATAATCAAATCCTCAAAATCACTATGTCTAGCAATCAAGAATCAATAACTCTCTTCTCCAAAGGTTGTCAAACCATAAGATGAACGATAAACACGGAATCGGATTAACGAACACATATAAGCACCATACTAATCATCAAGACATCATTTAATCAAACAATAACATAAATATATATAAATCCGGAGAATTCAAATCCACAATCATTCATCCAAAAAGGATATAACAATATTCATCTCCTAATCATAAATAACTAGGAAATAGAAAGATATCACCTAATCGAAATAGAATCGAGACAAGGATTCTCCTCCCTTTGATCACCACACAACCACTCCCCAAGGGTGGTGATTAACTCACCTCCTTGGTGGAGTCTTCAAATACAAGAAAAAGCAAGAAAAACTAAAGAGAGAGTTGAGGGAGGCTTGAGAGGAAAAGGGAGGCCAAGAGTGGAAAAGATTGTGAGATGGATAGCAAGTTGTGTCCTCTTTTGCCTCTTAACCTAGGGAAACAAGACCAAAAAGTCCCCTCAAGGGTTTGAATTACAAGTGGGGGGAAAAAGGGGCAATGTACAAAAAAACCCTTCAAAACACGCAGAAAATGGCAGCAGGCCTCGCGGCCGCGAGCTTTAAGCCGTAGGTTTCCTGCAATTTATTGCTCTGCCGCACTTTCTTCGGAGCAGCATATATTTTGACTCCGAACTCCGATTGCGGATCCGTAAAGTCCGTAGCGTAGCTAACTCACTCATATATGACATATCCAAAATTAAGATCATTTGGATCACCCATGAAATATTTATGCATGTTCTAGTGAGCAGCTATCTACATTCTTGTACAATTTGCACCGGTTTCTAATTCCCTTGAAGCTCGAGCTTGACTCGCGGGGTGGGTAGAGCGACTCGCATCATTGATACGCAACTCCGAATCTCTCTAAGATGTCAATACCTACAAACCACGGAGAAAACGGTCAAAATGAGAACAAAAACACAAAAACCAAACAAAGGCCGAACAAAATGGCCAAAAGCACAAAAGACACGAACACACGCAAAGACAAACAGAAACTCGGATAAAAACAAGATATTTTGGGCTTAAAGAGATAGGTAATAACGACGTTTTCACGGCGTTATCATGATAGAATAGTGCCCGGCAAGCCAATCTAAATTAGCTTGTTTGAGGACTATCTTCTTATGGTTTATAATTAATACGCCCGTTTATTCATAGTACGTGAATTAAACAATGGCCAACTTCATCTCTCGCGAACCTATCTAAGCGATTGGATGAAATCCTGAGTTCACAATAGACTATGGGACTATACACTTCAGTACTGAGTGCACTTATCATGAAACAGTCTCAAAGGTCGTGATCTCGAAAACGTTCCAAGTCATAGATTCATATCGAGACGGGGTATCGAATGAATCGTCAAGACTTGTACGATTATGCATGATTCACATGGAGTGAATTTGTTGTAGTTTCATGAACAAGGCATTTGAGGCCAGTGCATATGACTAGGTGGTTCGATAGAGGATCGAATGCATCGAACGACCCGAACAGAGAAACCCATTGTGGAAGCGCATGTCGCATATCGGTGATGGGATGTTTCTCAAGGATTATAATAGTGTACGATTTAGTCCTTAGACTTGAAGTGCTAGGGCGAATTCGGTGCATGAAAGTGCGTACTTTGATTTAGGTATAGGCCACTTAGCTTGGTCATAACATGCCTAAGTTGGGTGCGTACGGAAGTGTACGCGAGTAGTTAGTACTAAGAAAGGATCCATCGACTCATCCTGATAAGGTGGGAGAATTTCCTGTACGTTCTTCGATAATAGTTCCGAGAAACCCGTGGCCACGGTCAGTGACGAATTTGGAAGGGACTTCCAAATTTAGCAGTCACACTGGAATTACTATCCTGAATTAGAAAGTACAGAATCGAGATAATTAGAGGTGCCGATCAATTCACACACCCTAGGTCTCGATCGGGAAATCAGTCATGGAAGGACCGTATGTACATGGCAGTTATAATAGGTGAGGTTCACAAATATCAATTCACCTGAAGTTGGGCTTCATGGGCTTGTGGCTAGACATCGACCATGAAGTGTAGGTACTCCTGAATTAATAAGGAAATTAATTCTGGAGTGGTCAATTAAAGATAGTTTAAAGTTGATCGGAGCATTTAATTGCTCGTTAATTAAATCACGAGAGTCGTGGGCCTACTGCCAATTGATGGTGAACCCAGAGGGTCACACACAATACAATTGGACAGTGACAGTCATTAAGGGAAATGTGAAAGATTTAAAGTTGTTAAATCAAAGTTATTGAATTAAAGCATTAATTCAAGTAAGAGATTATTAATTAGATATTTAATTAATTAATGTTCAATTAATTAATTAAGGGTTATCTGATTAATTATGAAATTAATTAAAGTGGTTAATTAATTAAGTTGGAAGAATAAACTTAATTGGTGATTTTCGGATTAACCAATTAAATAAAAGGGGTCGATTTGTAATTATCACAAGTAGGAGTGATAGGGGGCGATTTTTAGAGATAAGGAAAAGGAAGTTTTTTTTAAGCTTGGGAGATAAGTAAGAAGAGATATATCAAATCTTAGAATCCTTGTTAGATAAGGAAGAAGAGATTTGATGAACAAGGAAAAGATATCTTATAGGAGTAGGACTCTTCTCCTATAAATACCTTCTTCCATTCTCTTCATTAACACACAAAAAAAAAAAAAAAAAAAAAACCCTGCAAGATTTTTGAGAAAAACAAAGTAGCCGATTTTTGAGAGAAGAAAAATCTGATTTTCGAAACAAGTTTTAAAAATTGCAAAATCGCCCCAAACAATTTCGCCCCGAACCCTAGTCGCCCATCCTAGCTCGGCCGAACCTAACCTGGCCGATCCAAGCTTGGCCGAACCAAATCCAGCCGCATAAGCCCTGCGTGTTTGGTCTTCTTCCAGTTGATCTCCAAACCCGAACCTAGATCAAAGTCCTGATCAAGTTCAGAAGTACCTTTGTTGACAAACTTTCAAGTTCCAGTTCTTAGCCTACGACTTGGAAGTGTTGCTACAATCCAGTTGGTGTGGATACATTCTGGAGGTGAGACACTTGGATCACTATATTGTGAATCGAACATGAAGCCTGGAGGTAACCACCACCGAGCTGTGGTGAGGTAATTTCGATTAACCCCCTATGTTTTATTTATGCTTGCGTTCGTTTCTTGTTTTTCGTATACATAATATGGAGACTTTATTTATGGGACTGTGGGTGTGTCTTGAAAAATTTTAAATTCCGCACTCTGTTGTATTGACAATCGAGGCACAAACCCAACAGTGGTATCAGAGCCAACTCCATACTTATTATACGTAAAAGCCTGAACATAATGTGTTTATCGTATATGTTTGATTATGTGTATGAAAACACTTTAGAATTATGTTCTGTCGATTGATTCTTACTTGTTATGACTGGATCTATAATTGGGTAAAACTGCTTTTTCAGATCTGTGGCGTTTTTATAGTTTTTCGAAAAATCAGGACTATTTTGCAATAATCGCAAATCTTGAATATTAGGGCTGAAAATTAATTTTCTGTTTCTGGAAATTTTAGAAATTTATGGGCTGATTATGAAATTCTGATCGCACGGGTTTTTGGACCATTTTGCAATTTTCGAAAATTTATGGGCTGTTTTGTAATTTCCGAAATTTCAGGGGTCAGTTTGCAATTCGAAATATTTTCTGGATTCAAAAAATTTTTATTTTCTGGTCCTTCTGTCCGAAAACTGTTTTGGGGGTGTTTTGTAACTTTTCAAAAGTTTTGGGGTTAAAAGTGCAATTTCCGAAAGTACAGGGGCCGAACTGCAATTTTTCAAAAGTTGAAAATCCGGATCTGTTTTAAAGCAGAAAACTTGTTTTGTTTATCCGAGAATTTTTTTTTGTCATAATTAGAAGTGACTAAAAGTAAGAAATCAATAGGAAGTTAGTTTTAAAAGGTAGTTTTAAAATTAAGAAAGAAAGTAAAAGATGTTTACATGTTTCTTGCTCAACGTGAACTGTTTACGTGGTTTTCGATCGCGCCGAGCCTTGACCTTAGGGTAGATGTGATTGGTTTAATTTAATGTTTGGTTTTATTGGGCCTGCGAGCCTGTTATTGTTTTGGGCCACTTTGAGCCTTTGTAATAGAATAGGGCTTTACTGCTTTCCTAGTCTAGGGTGGAGGCCCGTTTACAAGCAAGGTGGGAGCCCATGAAGAATTGAAGGCCGCGTATGCGTGGTACATTGTGTAATAGCATAGGCCTGTTTGAACCCCTTTAGATTGACCAATAGGGCCAACATCACTGGCTCGATGATGGCCTGCATAGGAGGCTCCCGATCGAAAACATATTGTGGTAGCATGAATGTTAGGCTTGTATGGCTTTCATTTATTTGTCGATTTATGATTGCTTGTGTGTATGCGCGCTAGTATCTAGATCGTAATAAAAGATAAAGCATAATTGAAACGGTGAGATCTCGAGGAGAGTTTCTTCAAACTTTCAAAACCGAAAATCCCCTCTCGAATAAATATTAAGTCATATTGGGTAAACTATAAAATGAAGTTTTATAGATCCAAGCCTTCCATTAATAGGGACTAGTGTGAGTTGTCTACTTATCGATAAAGGTGATCCAGAGTCTGGCACCGGAGTCGAAGAAAGGGGCAATACACGAAATTCCTCGATTCCTATTTTTAACTAAATACGACAAGGGTAGGGATTGGTCGGGATGTGAATATCGACCGATAACTAGTTACGGGGAGTTCACGACCGGGCCCGTTGCTTATCACGATTAATGGGTTAGACTTAAACGCGTAGTAACATTTATGATGTAGCAGTGCTAGATAAATGCGAAAAACGAGGCAAAATAGCTTGAAGGTTGTGTGGTAGACACAATTGGTAATATGTATACCTACCTAGGGAATTAATTGTATGGCCACGAGTCGTGGGTACAATTAATTGCTGCTGGGACGTCAAGACCTACTAGGAAATAGAATTTCCCGAAACTAGAAGGGGTCACAGTTTCGATAAAATAGTGGGAGAACTTTTTCGATAAAAAGTCCAAATTTCGTTAATTATAAGTATTAATGTTAAACCTGTCTGCTTATATGTTGTCTATTTTTGTTAGCCATTCACCATCCACTGTCCCATTCAAACGAGTTGTGTTACGTTTTCAAACCGAACAAACTTTGGGGAACTTTATGAACTATTCACTCTATGAGACAAACATGGATGAGTTTGACAATGTTAGAGAATATTGTTCTTACTTAGCCAAGATGTTCAAACGACTCAGAAAGTTTGGAACTCGAATATCTAAAGAAGATGAGATAACCATTACTCTAAATGGCTTGTCTGAAGACTTCGATCATTTCTTGCAACATTGTGATATTCCGCTTGATGGAATTGAAACAAAACACTTGCATGAGTTGTTAGACAAATATGAGGATGCCCATCTACTTGGATATGGTCTATATGAGTGGGGCTGCCATATGTGTGACTACGAAGAACAAATGAAGGATTATGCTGGAAAGAAATTCCTGAACAGAATTAACAATGGTATGACTTTTAAGTTATACACCTGTTAAATTCTTTATGATGTAAGACATCTGATAGAACTTTCATGTCTGTAAAAGTATTTGCAGGTGATGATGGTGTTCCCTCTCGACCTAAAAGGAAGAAATTCCTTAAAAGGAGGATGCAATCAATGCATAGAGAGATAAAGGAGAATCACTTCAGGGATTGGGTCAAGGACTATCTAGACCTAGAACTTTGCATAAAGAAATATTAGTTTTTCGTATTAGCATAAGTCTTTAGTTTTAGTTTGTCTTTGAGGTTTTATTTCAAATTTTTGTACAAGACATTATTGCTTTACCATTGAGAATGGAATTTATTTAATTAAAGCTATTTAACTTTGTACAAATATTGATGCTTTAAAGCATAGAAATAAATACAATGATAAACAAATCAAAACTACGAAAAACTATACGCTGAATCGAAAAACGTGGCAAAATAATCGTCCACGATTGAAATGTTCTTTTTGGACATTCTTCCTGAAGATAGATACGAAAGGGAAGCTTTTATCTATTGTTCTTGAAATAAGGAACTTGGATAAATTCATAACTTTCAAATCTTGAAGGAATGATAACCGAAATTAATGGAATATTTAGCATTCCAAACAATTCAACCGAATGGATTCAATCCATTAGGACAAACGTGGAAGAACTAAAAGCACTAGTTCAAGAAGAACGTTACTTCAGATATACTTACGATTTCTTAATCGTCAAAGTATATGTGTCATAATTGAAGTACAATTCTGAGACTATTGAAGCAATTCAACAGACGTCTTGGAAATGAAGCAACTAAATGCATTATGACGAAAGCACTTTTGATCTAATCAAGCTTGCTGAGACATAAGCAATTAATTCCACGATTATCTAAAACGAGAATAGAATTCTCACGAAGCAAATCAAGAAGGGGGTCGAACCTAGTTCGATTCACAACTATGATCTTGCTAAACTTCCTTCATTCACATTAAGGGGATAGCCTCTCCTGACTCTTCAAGAAACTTGGTGTAGTGCCTTCCGAAGAAAGTTCTTACACTACCAAATCATTTATGAAATGAGAGAATACCCATGTATGAGAAATTCGATGGTAGATCCGATTCATACAAATATTTGTGGGGTATCCAAAGAAATCCATTGGATACCTGTTCTATGACAACGAGAAACGAAAGTATCTCGTGAGTAGCTTATTCCTATGTTGACGAATCTTTTGTCAAAGGAAATAAGGGAATGTCATAAAAACTTGATGAAGTCCAAAAGACATTGGACCCATCCCCACAAATAATGGGAGTAAACCCCGAAACCCAATGAACCGATTTTTGCACAAATTCTTAGTAATCTAATCAAATTCGTAAGGAACTCACAATTCCATTTTACGAAATTGAGTGATTAGATATTTAATCCAAGATTACAAAGAAAAATATGTTTAGACATAAATCAAGGGATATGGCATGAAGCCATAAGATTCAAAGTGATAAGTTTGACTCGCTAAATGGCGATAAGTGATTATTCAAAAGTCTTTTAAAAGATCTATGAAAATACCTTCTCTCCATTTAAAACGTCAAAACCCATTTTGAAACTATTAGACATAGAAAGGTGGTTGTTGACTACCTAGATATGACTATTGGAAATGGATTCTGCATCTCACAATTGATGAGATGATCTCTATTCAAATCCAAAGGTCAATCTATGACTTTTTCCGAATTGGAACATGCAACTTGATAAGTCAATCAAGAATGTTGAATTGTCAAAAGGCATATGGATTCCATTTGTGCAAAAGGATCAGTGGGAGTACAGTTGAGTTCGAAAAGTAATAAGAAGATGTTCTATACATCAAGATTGATATAAGAATATCAGAGAAGCACAGACGAAAGCGTGTTAATCACGCAATTCTCCATGAATAGATTTGGAATTGCATCTCACGTACTGGCGATACGTATCTAAAGTAGATAAAGAAAAGTAGATGTTGAAATTCACAAATCTAAGTACAAAGACTATATGGAAAATCCAAGAAAGGATCAATTCCATAGAGATATGAATTTCTCTGTCTTATTTAATGTGAATGCCCTGCATTTAATAAGTAAAGAAGAAATTGTCTCAAGAAGCCTTATGCTTAAGCGTTTGGATTGCATGTAGCATGCAAAGTCTTGTACATGACCTGACTCATCAAAAGCTCTGATATTTCACGAGCTACTGATAAGTCAAACTCCAGTCAAGGACACTGGACTACCATAAAGCAATCCTCGAAGATAATTAAAGGATATGTTGCTGGTCTATGGTAATAGTGGAGAATTGAAACTCGAAGGATTTATTAATTCGAGATTTTCAAAGTCAAAAGTGGATGATTTATTCTGTTTCGATGGAGCAGAGGTATATTGGAAGAAATTCCAATAGTATACCATTGCCAACTCAATCAGAATAAAAGCACCATTGTGATGCTGCACACACACAAAAGGTGTTTAGATGAGAAAACATTCATCCATTGGATGAATTACCTAGCATGACGAAAGCTTGTTATAATCCTAACCGATTTAAACAAAGCTATTGCTCAATGAAAGAAAATCGAGATCTCATCAAGAATCTAAACACAAAACCAAATGATTGAAAAAATCATAGGTAGTTGAGACGAGTAAAAGTACTACGTCATCTCAACAAGACAACTTAACAGATCCACTAATGAAGCTCTTTCACAAATGGTTCAAGGGACATCTTGGTATAGATGGGTCTTAGAAATGTTGTGATTGGCTTTAGGGCAAGTGGGAGATTGATAGAATAGTGCCCGGCAAGCCAATCTAAATTAGCTTGTTTGAGGACTATCTTCTTATGGTTTATAATTAATACGCCCGTTTATTCATAGTACGTGAATTAAACAATGGCCAACTTCATCTCTCGCGAACCTATCTAAGCGATTGGATGAAATCCTGAGTTCACAATAGACTATGGGACTATACACTTCAGTACTGAGTGCACTTATCATGAAACAGTCTCAAAGGTCGTGATCTCGAAAACGTTCCAAGTCATAGATTCATATCGAGACGGGGTATCGAATGAATCGTCAAGACTTGTACGATTATGCATGATTCACATGGAGTGAATTTGTTGTAGTTTCATGAACAAGGCATTTGAGGCCAGTGCATATGACTAGGTGGTTCGATAGAGGATCGAATGCATCGAACGACCCGAACAGAGAAACCCATTGTGGAAGCGCATGTCGCATATCGGTGATGGGATGTTTCTCAAGGATTATAATAGTGTACGATTTAGTCCTTAGACTTGAAGTGCTAGGGCGAATTCGGTGCATGAAAGTGCGTACTTTGATTTAGGTATAGGCCACTTAGCTTGGTCATAACATGCCTAAGTTGGGTGCGTACGGAAGTGTACGCGAGTAGTTAGTACTAAGAAAGGATCCATCGACTCATCCTGATAAGGTGGGAGAATTTCCTGTACGTTCTTCGATAATAGTTCCGAGAAACCCGTGGCCACGGTCAGTGACGAATTTGGAAGGGACTTCCAAATTTAGCAGTCACACTGGAATTACTATCCTGAATTAGAAAGTACAGAATCGAGATAATTAGAGGTGCCGATCAATTCACACACCCTAGGTCTCGATCGGGAAATCAGTCATGGAAGGACCGTATGTACATGGCAGTTATAATAGGTGAGGTTCACAAATATCAATTCACCTGAAGTTGGGCTTCATGGGCTTGTGGCTAGACATCGACCATGAAGTGTAGGTACTCCTGAATTAATAAGGAAATTAATTCTGGAGTGGTCAATTAAAGATAGTTTAAAGTTGATCGGAGCATTTAATTGCTCGTTAATTAAATCACGAGAGTCGTGGGCCTACTGCCAATTGATGGTGAACCCAGAGGGTCACACACAATACAATTGGACAGTGACAGTCATTAAGGGAAATGTGAAAGATTTAAAGTTGTTAAATCAAAGTTATTGAATTAAAGCATTAATTCAAGTAAGAGATTATTAATTAGATATTTAATTAATTAATGTTCAATTAATTAATTAAGGGTTATCTGATTAATTATGAAATTAATTAAAGTGGTTAATTAATTAAGTTGGAAGAATAAACTTAATTGGTGATTTTCGGATTAACCAATTAAATAAAAGGGGTCGATTTGTAATTATCACAAGTAGGAGTGATAGGGGGCGATTTTTAGAGATAAGGAAAAGGAAGTTTTTTTTAAGCTTGGGAGATAAGTAAGAAGAGATATATCAAATCTTAGAATCCTTGTTAGATAAGGAAGAAGAGATTTGATGAACAAGGAAAAGATATCTTATAGGAGTAGGACTCTTCTCCTATAAATACCTTCTTCCATTCTCTTCATTAACACACAAAAAAAAAAAAAAAAAAAAAAACCCTGCAAGATTTTTGAGAAAAACAATGTAGCCGATTTTTGAGAGAAGAAAAATCTGATTTTCGAAACAAGTTTTAAAAATTGCAAAATCGCCCCAAACAATTTCGCCCCGAACCCTAGTCGCCCATCCTAGCTCGGCCGAACCTAACCTGGCCGATCCAAGCTTGGCCGAACCAAATCCAGCCGCATAAGCCCTGCGTGTTTGGTCTTCTTCCAGTTGATCTCCAAACCCGAACCTAGATCAAAGTCCTGATCAAGTTCAGAAGTACCTTTGTTGACAAACTTTCAAGTTCCAGTTCTTAGCCTACGACTTGGAAGTGTTGCTACAATCCAGTTGGTGTGGATACATTCTGGAGGTGAGACACTTGGATCACTATATTGTGAATCGAACATGAAGCCTGGAGGTAACCACCACCGAGCTGTGGTGAGGTAATTTCGATTAACCCCCTATGTTTTATTTATGCTTGCGTTCGTTTCTTGTTTTTCGTATACATAATATGGAGACTTTATTTATGGGACTGTGGGTGTGTCTTGAAAAATTTTAAATTCCGCACTCTGTTGTATTGACAATCGAGGCACAAACCCAACATATCATGCATTAAATGCTGCCTGACAGAAAGTACAGTTGACAGTACGGTCACTGTGCAGAGAGCCGTTCGCAGAAATTAAGGACCAGTACCTGAGGAATTTGAATTTTGTCTCTCTTCAACGGACATTTTTCAAACCTGCGAGTATAAATAGTTCAAGAGACGATGAAGAAGAAGAGAACAACACATCTCTGAGAAAAATTCCGAAGCTGAATTCTTTAAGTCTCAAGAACAGCTCACTCGTCTGCCGAAGTCATTTGTTGACAGAAGCCAGTTGAAGCAAAACGAAAACACTTTCTGAGTGAATCTATGTTAAAAGAGTGTTGTGAGGAGTGTTTATCCATCTTTGTCAGTGATAAAACTCTGTAGAATAGGTCGTCTTTGTGATTTCATATTGCGCACTTGTGGTCGTTTCATTTGTTGTTCGACATAAGCATTGTATACTGATTACTTTGTGTTTTCTAGTATAACCCAAAATCTAAGTGACTTGGAAGAGTGGACTAAATGATTTAAATCCATATAACCATTATAAAAATTTTGTGTGATTTACTTTGCATTTTTCCTTGCATATTTTCAGATTGCATAAAACACTTTAACAAAACTGTTGAAAGATTTCGTGAAAAGAGTTTGTTAAAACTGGGGATAAATCTTTCTAACTGTTGTAAGTTTACTTGTGAAAGACACTGTTTTAAATCCGCTGCAAGTACTCTGCATTTAAAAGTTGATTTTACTGAAATCAGCTAAGTAGTTCAAAGAGAAGTGGTTAACTGTGTTGATTCAAAGATTTGTTCACTGATCAGCCTAGTCAGCTTATTGACCTTCAACAGCTTAGTCTGTTGACAGTCGAGTGAAAACTTTTTAAGTTTAAAAATTTTCAGAGGTCTATTCACCACCCCCCCCCTCTAGACCTCATTTGACCACTTGGGACCAACAAGTGGTATCAGAGCGGGTGGTTCATTAGAATTAGCTGCCTGATCAACGAGCTTGATCCGAGTGTTTTTCAAAGGTTTTCAAACTTTTTCAAAAGAACATATTTTTGAAAAATCAAAAACTTTTTGAAAATGGACTGTATCAGCCATGTTCCCCACATAGCTGGTATGAGTTTCGAGGACTAGAAGATCATAATGGAGATCTTATTAGCTGCTTATAATGATAACATGTACACATGTATCATAAAAGGTCCATTCAAATTCACCAAGACTATAAAGGTTGACGAAGTAGACATAGTGGTGGAGAAAGACTTGAATGAAATGACAGCTGAAGAAATCAAACTGTACAATCTGGACAAAGTTGGTCGTTTCATCATGACCAAAGCCCTGGACAATGATAGATTTGATAAAGTCAAGCATTGCACGACTGCCAAGGAAATGTGGGATAAGGTTGTGACATGAGCGAATGAAACGACGCCATCAAAGAGCATCAGCTGAGTGTTGCTCTGGAAAAGCTAGACAACTTCAATATGAAGTCTGCGGAAACCATTAACCAGATGGATACAAAGTTTACAAGGACATTAAATAAAGTTCTCAAGCTTGGAAAAACCTTCACAGACAAGGAGATAACCATAAGAGTATTGAAGGCTCTACCTCCAAAGTTCAACATGAAGCCATGGAGGAGTCAAGAGACTTGGGAAAGATCTCTCTCACCGAGCTGTTCTCAGTACTCAAGGCATATGAATATAAACTGCCTAGAATGGGTGTTGAAGAAACCTCACCTTCAAGTTCCACAGCTGCCCTAGTCGCTGCTGAAAATCCGAGAAGACCAGCATACAAAAGCAAAGAAGTGGACTCATCTGATGAAGCCACAATACTCAACAAAAAGGAGTACACAGCTGGAGACGTTGCATTGTTGATAAACAACTTCAAGAAGTTCTACAAAAGAAAAATGAAGAACAAATACAACAATGCTTCTACTTCTAACCCTACCTCTCCTTCTCTAGATAAGGATTCTTATAAATCCATACTAATGTGCTATAATTGCAGGAAATTGGGTCATTTCATCAAAGACTGCCCATATCCTAAGGCTGAGAAATATACAGAGGAAGAAAAGAGAATCAGAAAGGAAAGAAAGTATCAGAAAAGCAAGGTGTTGTTAGCAGAAGCGGAGAAGCTGACTGCTATCTACTCATTTGATTCAGATTCAGACACTTCTGATGAAGAGTCTTCTGAAGAAGAGAGTCCTGCACTCATTTTCCTGATGGCTAAGGAATCTGATAACTCTGAGGATGATGAGGTAACTCCTCTTGAGAAGGAATTATTCAATTCATTTGAGCAAATGGTAGTTAATAATACAAGTATTGTTGATGCATTTGCTAAGCTTAAGGAAGAGATGATATTGCTAAGAGAGCAAGACAGTTCATTGAAACATAAGGCTGAAAAGCCAAAAGAATCAGCTGAATATAAACTGCTTGAGCAAGAGAATGAATATCTGAAAGCTGAATGTGAAGTATATAAGGGTAAAATCATGGAACTTGAAAAGATAATTGAGTCTCATGAAAAATCATCTGTTGCATCCACTCATATCTCTAGCAAACAGAAGATGCCTTTAAGACAGGATAAGTTAGAACTGAACCATACTGAAAAGTTTATATCAGCTGACAACAGTAAGGTCATCTTGTATGTTCAGACTACTAAACCTGGTTCACCTGAGAAAGAATTAACGGAGAAGAAAGCTCCTAAGGCTAAAAATAGCAAAGAGCCTAGTGTAGGAAAACAGACTGGTAAGACTAGACAGCAGAGTCCTAAGAAGTCTGCTGATAAGGCTAAAACCAATCAGACTAGTGGTAAAAGTAAGTCGTCTGTTAATGAGGAAGCACCCAGTAAGCCAAAGAAGCATAAGAACAAGAAAAATCAAAATGCTTGGTATGGAAATGAGTCATATTATGTGCAACCTGCTGCATATCCTCCTATGTATCATGCACCACAATTTTCAACTTACTATGCACCATATCCTGCTCATCCAATGCATGCATACACTGCTTATCATGCATCTTATTCTGCTTATGAGCATCATCCTTATCATATTGATTATCAACATAATAAATCTGATGAATATGATGAAGATAAATCTGCTCATGCTCCTGTTAGAACTCAGAAGCCTAAGAAGCCTAAGGCCTCAACATCTTGGGTTGTCAAAGGTGGAACTAATCCTTCAGGACCCTCTCAATCAGGGTACCTAAAACAATTTTTATTTTGTTTTATAGGTTAGGATTAGGAGTAGGAGTAAAGTAGAGAAAATCTGGTACATGGACAGTGGTTGTTCAAGACACATGTGTGGAAGCATACATGAGCTGACTGATGTTGTTGCTATGGATGGTCCCAAAGTAACCTTTGGAGACAGCAAGGAAGGAAAGATTGTAGCAAGTGGAAGATTAATCAAAGGCAACATTGAGATATATGACGTCTCTTATGTTAAAGGCCTCAAATACAATTTGCTAAGCATAAGTCAATTTTGTGACAATGGATTTTCAGTCATCTTCACATCAGATAAGTGCTACGTTGAACAGATTGGTACAAAGAAGGTCATTTTATCTGAAAGACGACAAGGAAATGTCTACACAGGGGACTGGAATTCTATTGACAAGAGTTCTAATGTTTGTTTGGTGGCATCAACACCAAGTGAAGTTAGTTGGCTGTGGCACACAATAATGAACCATGTGAATTTCAAGACCATAAACAGACTTATCAAGAATGATCTGGTAGAAGGAATTCCAAAAACAGTCATGAGCAAAGACAAGCTTTGTGACGCATGTCAGAAGGGTAAACAAATCAAGTCATCCTTCAAGAGCAAGAAGCACCAATCATCTGGAATTATTTTTGAGCTGCTACATATGGACTTATTTGGACCCATTGATCTAATCAGCAATGGTGGAAAGAAATAATGCCTAGCTGTTGTGGATGACTATTCAAGATACATTTGGGTGATTTTCATGAAGAAGAAAAGTGACACCAAGGAGCATCTTACAAATCTGATGGAGCTGATCCAGAATGAGAAGAGCATGAAAATATTGAAGATCAGATCAGATAGATGGACTGAATTTACAAACTCAAATGTTGAAGAGTATTGTAATGTCAGAGGAATCAGCCATGAGTACTCTGCTGCCAGAACCCCTCAACAGAATGGAGTTGCTGAAATGAGAAACATAACTCTAAAAGAAGCTACCAGAACTATGATAGTTGAAGCAAAGCTGCCCCAAAGATTCTGGGCAGAAGCCACAAATACAGCATGCTTTACCCAAAGCAGATGCATGATCAACAAGCACCAAAACAAGACTCCATATGAAGTTTGGAACAACAGGAAGCCAAACATTCATTACTTTAGGATTTTTGGTTGTAAATGCTTTGTTTTAAATAATGGGAAAAATCACCTTACTGCTTTTGCAGAGAAGGCTGATGAAGCTGTTTTTATAGGATATTCTACAGTTAGTAAAGCTTATAGAGTCTTTAACAAAAGAACTTAACTTGTAGAAGAATCCATCCATGTAGTATTTGATGAATCAAATCAATCTTTTGAAAAGAATCAAAATCTGTCTACTGATTTTCAGAAATTGAGTGTTGAAAGAAATGAAGAGTATATACCCATCATACTACCTGATCTCAACTCAACTGCTAACTCAAGTGCTGTTCAAAATCACACTGTTGATTGTCTAACAGAAGAGTTACAAACAGTTGACAGACCAGAGACTGTTCAACAGACAAATGTTGTTCAACAGACTACTACTTGAACTCCAATAGTAGTTTTGCAAGATCAAAACAGAGGACAACATTCAGATTTGCAACCTGATCTCAGATGGCTCAAGAATCACCCACCAGAGCTGGTGATTGGTGATCCTTTGGATAGAGTAAAGACAAGGAGAGCTGCTGCAAATGATGCCATGTTTGTCAGCTTCCTATCTCAAATAGAACCCAAACAAATTGAAAAAGCTCTTACTGATTCAAATTGGATTGAAGCTATGCAAGAAGAGTTGAATCAATTTGAAAGGAATGAAGTCTGGTACCTAGATCCTAGACCAAGTCATCAAAGGGTAATTGGCACTAAATGGGTATTCAGGAACAAAATGAATGAATGTGGTATTTTCACTAGAAATAAAGCAAGATTAGTAGCCAAGGGTTACTGCCAAGAAGAAGGCATTGACTTTGATGAAACCTTTGCACCAGTGGCAAGATTAGAGGCAACCAGACTATTTCTCCCCTATGCTGCTCATAAAAATTTCACAATCTATCAAATGGATGTGAAATCAGCTTTTCTCAATGGAGAATTGCAAGAAGAAGTTTATGTTGAACAACCACCTGGATTTGAAGCTTACAAGGAAGAAACAAGGTGTATCGTCTGAAGAAAGCCCTCTATGGACTGAAACAGGCTCCAAGAGCATGGTATGATACCCTATCTGATTTTCTTTTAATTAAAGGATTTCGTAAAGGTAAGGTAGATAAGACTCTGTTCACTGTTGAATGGGAGGATCATATATTGCTTGTGCAAATATATGTGGATGATATTATTTTTGGTTCAACAAATCAACAGATGTGTGACAAGTTCTCCAAGCTGATGCGAAACAAGTTTGAAATGAGCAGGATGGGTGAACTAAACTATTTTCTTGGTTTGCAAGTAAGACAGTTGTCTGATGGAATATTCATTAACAAAGCAAAATACACAAAGGATCTGTTTAAGAAATTTGGTATGGAAACTAGCTCAATTGTTAGTGTTCCTATGTCTACTGGACTTCGTTTGGATAAATATGAAGATGACAAATTAGTGGATATAACCAAATACAGAGGAATTATTGAGTAACTGTTATACTTAACAGCTAGCAGGCCTGATATCATGTACTTTGTTGGGGTTTGTGCGAGATATCAATCAAATCCTAAGGAATCTCATCTCCTAGCTGTCAAAAGGATACTTAGATACCTTAAAGGCACTCAAGATTTGGGATTATGGTACCCTAGAGAATTTGGCTTTGAACTTATTGGTTATTCAGATTCTGACCTTGCTGGCTGCAAGATTGATAGGAAGAGCACAACAGGTGCCTGTCAATTCTTAGGTAGTCGCCTGAACTCATGGATGAGTAAGAAACAGACTTCAGTATACATATCTACTGCTGAAGCTGAGTACATAGCTGCTGGAGCTTGCTGTGCACAAATACTTTGGTTGAAGCATCAACTAGAAGATTACAACATCAAAATCAGTGGAATACCTATCTACTGTGATAATACAAATGCAATCTCTCTTACTCAAAACACTACAAGTCATTCAAGGACTAAACACATAGAGATCAAACATCACTTCATAAGAGATCATGTGGAAAAAGGAAATGTTATAATAGAGTATGTTCATACTGACAATCAGATCGCTGATATTTTCACAAAACGTTTAAGTGATGCAAGGTTTTCAACTTTAAGAGATGAACTAAGTCTACTAAATTTAGATGCATAAGCTGAGGGGGAACTCAACAGAAGACTGGAGTTTATCAGCTTACTCATCTTATTACCTTCAAGGTTAACTATCAACAGACTAGTTAACTTATGGATTCTTAAAGTCAGGGGGAACGTGTAAGACTAGCGGTACTTCTGATTAAAAGATGAAATTAGTTGATGAAAGTTAGTTGAAGTTATATTTTCATCAGAAGATCTTAATTCGTGAAGACTGAAGATTAATTATCTAGCTGGATTGACAAACAGCCGAGGAAGATTACTAGTTATTGGCTTTCACTAGTAATGTCTGTCATCAGGACACTAGTCCCATCAAATAAGTATTTAATTTTACTCGTCTGATCGCTTACGTAAAAGCTCTGTTGTTTTAAAAACGTTTTATCTAAAACCCGATTTTACTAAGTCGACTAAGGCGGTTCGTATTCCCGTCTGACAATAAATGCTTTTTGAATTTTGAACTGCGTAACTGACGCCGCACGATCAATGCTGACACAAAACAGATCAAACGGTTAGCGTATAACACGGAAATCGAGGCACTCAACCTCTTTAAATCTAGATCTGATCAGCTCGCTGATCTTTTACGCACTCAAAAACCTTCAAACGCATCTCTGAGAATTTCTGCACTTTTAATCTGCAAAAACTCTCTCTCTTTCAGAATCATCATGACTCCCCAACAAGAAGCTAAGGTAGAGGGTATGTATCTCGTTTATGATACATATCACCACTCTGGTACTGCCGAAATGAAGGCAATCCTTGAAAAATTCAAAGTTGCAACCCTAGTGAACTTCATAGAAGCTCACGAAGAAATGGTGTACAAGGATCAAGTAATGGAGTATTACAATACCAAGGATGCTGTTGCTTTCCAAAAACTTGAAATCAAGGCCACCGTCGGAGGAAAGGCCATAGTCATTACCCCTGCCCTGCTACATGAGAAGTTCGGGCTGTCCAATCAAGGAAGAACTGATGTAACTACCATGTCAGAAGACAAAATGCATGAATTCTGGGATATATGTGCTCGGAAAGGGGAAATTCTTTCAGGTAACATAAAAAAGAAACAGCTCAAAGATGAATATCAGCTCATGGCTGATATGGTGTCTAAGCTGATAGAGAACTGCACCTTCTCCTTAGATAGTGTTACCATGAAAAGGTACTTTATCATGATGGCTATTTACTATGGTTATGAGGTGAACTAGTTTGTTATCATTTGGTATATTCTGGCGAATTTTCATCAGAAGAAGCAAACTAACCGTAGGATCACTCTAAGTTAGTTGTTCTTTAATCTGGGTTGTGGAATGACTCATGGGAAAGTCATTCACAATGCCAAGGCTATGGCAAACTACCAAACTATTAAGGCATGAACAAAGAGAAAGACTGGTGAGGAAGAAATAGAGAAACCTAGGGAAAAGGCTCCTGCTGAGAAGAAAAAGCTATCTGTTCAAATAGCCAAGCCTGATGTTCAAGCCAGAACAGATAAGCAACAACAAGCTACCGCTGATGCTACTATAAAGAAGATCATTGATGAATTCTTGGAGATATCAGCTGATTCTCCATCAAGAACGGTGTCAGAAGAAAGATCTGCTGACAAAGTAGCAAAAAGGACTAAAAGTCAGTTGAGAGATATTGCTGCTTCGAAGCCTGTTAAAGAAAAGGTTGCTACAAAGAAGTCTGCTAAAATGAAGGTGGTTTTTGAACCATCTCCTGCTAAATATGATGATTTAGTCAGAGAAGGCCGAGAGGCCAGTTGGAGCTGACAATGCTGATGCTGTTGCTGATCAGAAGTCTGATGCTGATGCAACAGCCACCCAACAACAAGCTTCAACAGTTGAGGGATCTAAACCTCAAGATGATCCTGAAGTACAGATCATCAATCCTGTTGCAGTTGCACCACTTGCATCTGCTGCCCCTGAACCTGTTGTTACTGAAGGAGCACAAACAACTGATAAAAGGAAGGGAAAAAGAAAAATATTCATAAGGAGAAAGAAGGTGTCTGCTGCTGACAAGAAAAAGAGAGAAGAAGCAGAGCAAAGAAAAAGGGACGAACAGGAATTTCAAAAAGTTGTTGAGATTAGCAAGATTGCAGCTGAAAAAGAAGAGAAAAAGAGACAAATGAATGCTGCTGAACGACAAGCTGCTGAAGATGCAGAATTGGCACTTGCTATTGAGCTAAACAAGAAGAATTCTCATGGTCCAAACACAACTGGTGGTATCAAGATTGGCGAATCACTGAATGCCAGGCAGATCCTGCCTCCTGGCATGAGACCAGAGAAGAAAAAGTTTGAAGTGAAAAGAGCTTTTGAAATCATAAATACTAACACTTCTTTTTTCAACAGATTCGAAGCTGCCCTGGCTTACATTGACAAAAAGCTGCAGTGTAAAACCCTGTTTATCCAAGAAAATGAGAGATATACAAGATGGAGGGATTACATGATGAATAAATCTGTTGAAAAGCTCCAGAGCTGGAAGGAGTTTGCAAGTGAGGAGAAATGGGTCCTCAGCTGGTTGCAGACTACCTCAATCAACAAAGCCCTGGATGCTGATTATGTAAGAGATGTTATGCATTCCTATGCACGAGGATTTGCTGCTGCAGAAGACAAAATCATCTATGATGCATTGCCAGCCAAGAGAAGAAAACAAGATGATCCTATAAAGAGGGTTGTGCAAATTGTTGTTTACACTGCCTTGGAGAAATGGGCTGAACGTTCAAGATATGAACAAGGATCTCCAAGTGATCTGCCTACTCTACCTAGTGTACAGCAGATTACTTTTGGCTCAGAAATGATAGAGTACCAAAAGTTGCCTAAAGTGAAGACACCTGCTGCCAGCAGTCTACCTGTTACAAAAAGAATCCGCCAGACGACTGTTTTCACAGAAGATGGAACTATTGTTACTAAGATCTTTGAAGAAGTCAAAGAACAGGCCACTGCTAAAGAGTCTTTAGCAATTGAGTGGAAAGCTAAAGAGAAGACTGACGAAGAACCTGTTCTAAAAGACGCTTCTGTCCACCAGGAAGAATATCAGACTGCATCACCCTCTATTCCAACAGCTGATATGCCTTCGTCGCTGATGGAATCCTTCCAGCTGATGCTTGAAAATTCACTTAAGGAAATGGAAGAGATGAATAGGATGCTGATGAAGCAAATGCATGAGGAAAATGCAAGAATGGTCAAGGATGCCATTGACAACTTCCCAATGCCACAAGACAATTCTCTTATGTTGACCAAAAGCATTCTGGTTATGAACAGAAACATTGAAGATGTCAAAGCTGATGTTGGTCATCTTCATGTTGTTTTTAAGAGAAGTGAAGACACTATTACTCATCTGACTGATACATTCATCAAAGTTGGTAATGAAGAGACTGTAAAGAATTTGTTATTGGTTGAGGAAGTTCAAACCACTGCAAATAAAGTCCATCAAGAAATCTCTACCTTACAACTTAATGTTGACTGCGTCAATGATCAAACTGGAACCATCAACTCTACTCTGAATCATCTAAATGCAAGACAGGACTTAATGGATCAGAACATCAGAAACTTATGCGTTGCTGTCCAAATCCAAGCTGTTGAGCTCAACCCTGATGTTAACCCTGCTGATGATGACAAAAAGGGGGAAGAGAAAAGGGAAGAGACAACTGTTCAAAGTACTCAAGGAGACTCTGCTGCTACTCAAGAGGAACCAAAAGAGCCAGAGAAACAAGTACTTGAAGAAAAAGCTGAAGGAGATGGAGAAGCCGACAACAAGGAAACTAATGAACAAGCTGCTGAAGAAGAACCTAAGGAACCAGTCAAGTCTGACAAAGAATTGGCTGCAACGAAGGACACACCTGAAGAGCAACTTGATCCATATGTCAAGCACAAAAATATAGAACGCATCAAAAAGAGGATTAAGGATGTTGAAGCTGAAGTAGAAAGGGAAGCAAAGATGAAAGCTGCTAAAGCAAATCTGCTTACTGATGATGCAAATGATGAAGATGAAGAAGATGATGAATCTGAATATGAGTATGAGGAAGTTGAAGAAGAAGTTAGTGAAGAAGCTGATGAATACTATAGAATGTTTTATCATTGTATCAGTTCACTTTACTTTTTCAGTTATCTCATCTGATAAAAGCTTGTAACTTGTAATCACTTTCAATCATTAATAAAATTTCAAGCTAGTTTTTATTACAACATACAATTTCTATCTCAGAAATTTTGAGGATTAAAACTTTAGTATAGGAAACAGGTACTTAGCTGAAGTTTTGTCATCATCAAAAAGGGGGAAATTGTTGGATGAAGATGAAGATAGAGTGTATTGAAGACAAAGAAATTAAGGGAGGTTTTGATGATTTCCAAAACATCAAGATCAGCTAAGTATGGAACACTTAGTTAAAACCCTTAGAAGAATTTTGACCAAATAAGAAGACAAATCAGAAGAGTCAAAGATTCAAGGTCCAGAAGACTACTGATCTGCTGAAGGAAGAAATCAGACTGGTGAAGATCAGCCGACTAAAATCAAATTTGTTCAAGTTTGGGATCAGCACGGTTCATCATCAGACTTGTGTTCTCATCAGCCAAGTAGAAGGATCAGAAAGTCTGTACAACGGTAAGAAAATGATTGAAGGAATACCTCGTATCAGCTTGGTGCATTAAATGCTGCCTGACAGAAAGTATTGTTGACAGTACTATCACTGTGCAGAGAGCCGTTCGCAGAAATTAAGGACCAGTACTTGAGGAATTTGAATTTTGTCTCTCTTCAACGGACATTTTTCAAACATGCGAGTATAAATAGTTCAAGAGACGATAAAGAAGAAGAGAACAACACATCTCTGAGAAAAATTCCGAAGCAGAATTCTTTAAGTATCAAGAACAGCTCACTCGTCTGCCGAAGTTATTTGTTGACAGAAGCCAGTTGAAGCAAAACGAAAACACTTTCTGAGTGAATCTATGTTAAAAGAGTGTTGTGAGGAGTGTTTATCCATCTTTGTCAGTGAACTCTGTAGAATAGGTCTTCTTTGTAATTTCCTATTGCGCACTTGTGGTCGTTTCATTTGTTGTTCGACACAAGCATTGTATACTGCTTACTTTGTGTTTTCTAGTATAACCCAATATCTAAGTGACTTGGAAGAGTTGACTAAAGGATTTAAATCCATATAACCACTATAAAAATTCTGTATGTTTTACTTTGCATTTTTCCTTGCATATTTTCAGATTGCATAAAACACTTTAACAAAACTGTTGAAAGATTTCGTGAAAAGAGTTTGTTAAAACTGGGGATAAATCTTTCTAACTATTGTAAGTTTAATTGTGGAAAACACTGTTTTAAATCCGCTGCAAGTACTTTGCATTTAAAAGTTTATTTTACTGAAATCAGCTAAGTAGTTCAAAGAGAAGTGGTTAATTGTGCTGATTCAAAGATTTGTTCACTGATCAGCCTAGTCAGCTTACTGACCTTCAACAGCTTAGTCTGCTGATAGTCGAGTGAAAACTTTTTAAGTTTAAAAATTTTCAGAGGTCTATTCACCCTCCCCCCCCCCTATAGACCTCATCTAACCAATTGGGACCAACATACGTATCCAGAGATATTTCATAATTTGGGAGCTAACGGATTTCATTTATCTATAATTAACTTATGTATGTTTCACTTCAAAAAGAATCTTAATTTGTTTTCTTCTAATCAAATAGTGTATTAAAAAATTAAGAAAAGTAGCAAGAAAACCAATCATAAGGAATTTGTACAAGAAATATGAGCATTCACAAGAAGTTTCATGGATTAGGGTAGTGAATGCTTCACTACATCTTAGAGTCATTGTGGATGAATGTATTATTAAGTGAACCAAGTTTATCCCAAAACAAAAATAGAAGCCATACGTCTTTTTATTGATTGACATAGCTTAACATTTATTCATCTAAAGTATTCATGCTCGTGTCATGAATATAGTCCTAATAAAGTATTTATTGTAATTGTTCATGAACGACATCATATCTAAAAGTTAACCTTTGAGTAATATCGTTTTCCCGGCTGGGATTACATTGTATGCAGTAATTGACCTTCTGGACTCAATAGTTGTTATCGTCACAGTGTAAGGGCCTTTTATGCCAATAGGTATTCCGACCATCCATGTTGCACCCCACGATTGTCTCATTGCTAACCAATTTCCATTCGAAGGTTTTATCGAAATTGAAGCAAGGTCACCGTCTATATTCACATTTTCAACCGCAAAGGCTAGATAATAAGGGTTGGAACCAATATCAATCTTAAACGCTATGTTTGCCTTGTAATGACAAGGTACCCTGCAAAATTAACAAACAAGGTTATAATTGATATTTATAAAATATTTAATTTTTTCATTTACCCTAAAATTGACCATAAGAACATAATAGAAAAGATAGCTACGAAAGGTTAAAAAATGAATATCAATCGATCGTGTGAAAAATACAACTATGACACATAATTTATGTGCCTACCCCGGTAGATTCAGTTTATTGAGGTGTTGGATGAGCGACATGTGTATATGAGAGGATAATTTTTTGTCTTCTTATTCACATGTGTTTATCATCCAAACCTTATGGATATAATCCACCAGTGTAGGATGAATGTAATCCTATGACACTACCGTTTCACTCTATTTTTACATGTTTGAACTATATGATTTCATCACCAAGAAGATAATAAAGAGAACCATATGTGTGATAATAAAAGTGTGTGAAATTATATAAAATTCAGTTACCTCTTATATTCAACATTGATTATTCCCATTTTTCTTAATGCATAATCGTGACCACGTTTTGCTAAATAACCAAAAGCTTTTCCACTTAAGTCAAAGTGAAAAGCTTGATTGTTACAAGCGCCAGGACATTCATCAGTTATTGTCACAGTAATTGGTCGTCCTGAACATGATGGGTCTTTTTTGCATCTTATCTGGATTCACGTAGATAAACAACTTCAAATGTTCAACACTAAGGTAAATATTTTACATAAACTCTTATATATTCATGAAATATAAGAATAATATTTAGACCTGATAACAAGTCCCACAACTGTTCCCGTGTTTAAATATGTTTTGATTTCCCACTGCTATAAGACCATAGTATGGAGCATTTGCTACGTCGTTATCAAGTCCACAAGCTCCCCCTACAAATATAAAGATATTTAAGGTGGTGGTTTCTTCAAATTCATGGTTGAACTTCTTTTTTTGAAATTTTTGAAAGAAGTCCGTAATCAGCTTACAATCAAAAGTTGTTGGTGTTTTCAATCTTAGAGAATTAAGTGAATTTGATAATTTATAAAATATCATCACAAGGTAGAAGCTGTGTTGGATAAGGATGAAGATGAAAGCACTGAAGACAAATTGATAAGGGAGGTTTTGATGCATTCCAAAACTTCAAAATCTGCTAAGTATGGATTAACTTAGCTGATGGTCCCTTGTGAAGAATTTTTTACTAAGTAAAGAAGACATCAGAAGAGTAAAAAATCAAGGTCCAAAGACTACTGATCCGCTGAAGGAAAAGTATCAGACTGATGAAGATCAGCCGACTCAAATCAGATTTGTTCAAGTTTGAGATCAGCTTTGTTCGCCATCAGACTTGCACTTCCGTCAGCCAAGTGGAAAGGATCATAAAGTCTTCCCAACGGTAATAAATGCCCCTGGAAGTAATAAATGCTGAAGTACAAGGTTATTAAAGACAAATGATTGAAGAAATGCTTCGCATCAGCTGGGTGCATTTAATGCTGCCTGCAGGAAAGTACTGTTGACAGTACGGACAGACTGCAAAAGAGCCGTTCGCGGATTTTAAGGACCAGTACTCGAGGAATTTGAATCCTGTTTCTCTTCAACGGGCATTTTTCAAACTTCAAGTATAAATAGCTGAAAGAGACGAGAAGAAAAGAACACAATCTCTGAGAAATTTTCGAAGCAAAATTCTTTAAGTCTCAAGAACAGCTCACTCATCAGCTTAGTCATTTGTTGACGAAAAGCGAAGTTAAAGAACAAAGTTAAACACATCTTCTGAGTGAATTTGTAAACTAAGTGATTGTGAGAAGTAGATATCCATCTTTGTGAGTGATATTACTTCGGAGAGTAGGAGTTTCTGAGTGATTTCCTACTGCGCACTTGTGGCCTTTTCATTTGTTGATTGGCGCAAGCAGAATATACCGTAAACTTTGTGATTATAGTATAACCCAAGATCTAAGTGACTTGGAAGAGTGGACTAAAGGATTTAAATCCATATAACCACTATAAAAATTACTTGTGTTTTTACTTGCATTATTTCTTGCATATTTTCTGTTGCATAAAAACACTTTAAGTTAACTGTTTGAAAAGTTTTCTAAGAAAAGGAGTTTTGTAAAACTGGGGAACAAACTTTCAAACTGCTAAGTTTACTTGTGAAAAACACTTTATAAATCCGCTGCAAGTACTCTAAGTATTAAAACTGATTTTGACAAAATCAGCTAACTAACTATCAGTTTAGTGGTCTACAAAGATGTTCAAAGATTTGTTCGCGATCAGCCGAGGAACCTACTGTTGATAACATCTTAGTCTGTTTAAGTTAACAAAAAGGTTTTAAAGTTAAAATTTGCAAAAAGTTTAGAGGTCTATTCACTCCCCCCTTCCCTCTAGACCTCACCTAACCACTTGGGACCAACAAGTGGTATCAGAGCAGGTGGTTCATTAGAATCAGTTGCCTGATCAACGAGCTTGATCCAAGTGTTTTTCAAAGGTTTTTAAAACTTTTCAAAAGAGCATCTTTTTTAAAAACAAAAACTTTTTGAAAAATGGACTGTATCAGCCATGTTCCCCACATTGCTGGTATGTCGTTTGAAGACTGGAAAATCAGGATGGAGATTTTCCTAGCTGCTTATAATGATAACATGTACACATGTATCATAAAAGGTCCATTCAAATTCACCAAGACTATCATAGTTGATGAAGCTGAACTAGTGGTGGAAAAAGATCTAACAGAGATGACAGCTGAAGAAATAAAGCTGTTCAATCTGGATAAAGTTGGCCGTTTCATCATGACCAAAGCCCTGGATAATGATCGGTTTGATAAAGTCAAACATTGCAAAACTACAAAGGAGATGTGGGATAAGATTCGTGACATGAGCGAAGGAAACGACGCCATCAAAGAGCATCAGCTGAGTGTTGCTCTGGAAAAGCTGGACAATTTCAAGATGAAGTCTGCGGAAACCATTGACCAGATGGACACAAGGTTTACAAGGACACTGAATGAAGTTTTAAAGTTTGGAAAAACCTTTACGGACAAGGAGATAGCCGTCAGAGTTCCGAAGGCCCTACCTCCAAAGTTCAACATGAAGGTGACAGCCATGGAAGAGTCAAGAGATCTGGGCAAGATTTCTCTCACCGAGCTGTTCTCAGTACTCAAGGCGTACGAGTATAAACTGCCTAGAATGGGTGTTGAAGAAACCTCTACTTCAAGTCCCACAGCTGCACTCGTTGCTGCTGAAAATCCCAAAAGGCCAGCTCACAAAAGCAAAGATGTGGACTCATCTGATGAAGCCACACTACTCAATAAAAAGGAGTACACTGCTGGAGACGTAGCATTGCTGATGAACAACTTCAAAAAGTTCTACAGACGAAAAATGAAGAACAAATATAACAATGCTTCTACTTCTAACCCTACTTCTTCTTCTCAGGATAAGGATTCTTATAAACCCAAAATGATGTGCTATAATTGCAGGAAACTGGGTCATTTCATCAGAGACTGCCCATATCCTAAAGCTGAGAAGTATACAGAAGAAGAAAAGAGAATCAGAAAAGAAAGAAAGCATCAGAAAGGAAAGGTGCTGGTAGCAGAAGCAGAAAAGCTAGCTGCTGTCTACTCATCTGATTCAGATTCAGACACTTCTGATGAAGAGTCTTCTGATGAAGAGAGCCCTGCTCTTCTCTGCCTGATGGCTAAGGAATCTGATGACTCTGAGGATGATGAGGTAACTCCTCTTGATAATGAATTATTTAATTCATTTGAAAAAATGATGCTCAACAATACTAGCATTGCTGATGCATTTAAAAAGCTTAAGGAAGAGATGATATTGCTGAAAGAGCAAAACAGTTCACTGAAACTTAAAGCTGAAAAGCCAAAAGAATCAGCTGAATATAAACTGCTTGAGTAAGAGAATGAATCTCTGAAAGCTGAATGTGAAGTTTTAAAGGGTAAAATCATTGAGCTTGAGAAAGTCATTGAGTCTCATGAGAAGTCATCTGTTGCATCCACTCACATGTCTAGTAAACAGAAGACACCTTTAGATCAGGATAAGTTAGAACTGAACCATACTGAAAAATTCATATCAGCTGACAATAGTAAGGTCATATTGTATGTTCAGACTACTAAACCTGCTTCACCTGAGAAAGTACTAAAGGAGACGAAAACTCCTAAGGCTAAAAAGAGCAAAGAGCCTAGTGTAGGAAAACAGACTAGTAAGCCTAAACAGAAGAGTCCTAGGAAGTCCTCTAACAAGGCTAAAACTAATCAGACTAGTGACAAAACTAAGTCGTCTGTTAATGAGCAAGCATCTAGTAAACCAAAGAAGCATAAAAACAAGAAAAATCAAAATGCTTGGTATGGAAATGAGTCTTATTATGTGCAACCTACTGCATATCATACTATGTATCATGCACCTCAATTTTCAACTTACTATGCACCATACCCTGCTCATCCAATGCATGCATATCCTCCTTATCATGCATCTTACTCTGCATTTGAACATTACCCTTATCATGCTGATCATCAACAATATGACAAATCTGATGAACGTGGTAAAGGCAAAGCTGTTCATACTCCTGTTGAAACTCAGAGGCCTAAGAAGCCTAAGACTTCATCATCTTGGGTTGTCAAAGGTGGAACTAATCCTTCAGGACCCTCTCAATAAGGGTACCTAAAACAATTTTATTTTGTTTTGTAGGTTAGGATTAGGAGTATGAGTAAAGTAGAGAAAATCTGGTACTTGGACAGTGGCTGTTCAAGACACATGTGTGGAAACATACATGAGCTGACTGATGCTGTTGCTGTGGATGGTCCTAAAGTTACTTTTAGGGACAGCAAGGAAGGTAAGATTGTAGCAAGTGGAAAGCTGATCAAAGGCAACATTGAGATATCTGACGTCTCTTATGTTAAATGCCTCAAATAAAATTTCCTGAGCATAAGTCAGTTTTGTGACAAAGGATATTCAGTCATCTTCTCAACAGATAAGTGCTACGTTGAACAGATTGGTACAAAGAAGGTAATTTTATCTGGAAGACGACAAGGGAATGTCTACACAGTGGACTGGAATTCTGCTGACAAGAATTCGAGCATTTGTTTGGTGGCATCAACACCAAGTGAAGTCAGTTGGCTGTGGCACAAAAGAATGAATCATGTGAATTTCAAAACAATCAACAGACTGATCAAGAATAATCTGGTAGAAGGAATTCCAAAGACAGTCATGAGCAAAGATAAGCTTTGTGACGCCTGTCAGAAGGGTAAACAAATCAAGTCATCATTCAAAAGCAAGAAGCACCAATCTTCTGGAAGAATATTGGAGCTGCTACACATGGACTTATTTGGACCCATTGATCCTGTCAGCAATGGTGGAAAGAAATACTGCCTAGCTGTTGTGGATGACTATTCAAGATATACTTGGGTGATATTCATGAAGAAGAAAAGTGAAACCAAGGAACATCTTACTAATCTGATGGAACTGATCCAGAATGAGAAAAGCATAAAGATATTGAAGATCAGATCGGATAGAGGGACAGAGTTTACAAACTCTACTGTTGAAGAGTATTGTAATATCAAAGGAATACATCATGAGTATTCAGCTGCTAGAACCCCTCAACAGAATGGTGTTGCTAAAAGGAGAAACAGAACACTAAAGGAGGCTGTCAGAACCATGATAGCTGAAGCTAAGCTGCCGCAAAGATTTTGGGCAGAAGCAACAAACACAGCATGTTTTACCCAAAACAGATGCATGATCAACAAGCACCAAAACAAGACTCCATATGAAGTTTGGAACAACAGGAAGCCAAACATTCATTATTTTAAGATATTTGGTTGTAAATGCTTAGTTTTAAATAATGGGAAAAATCACCTTACTGCATTTGCAGAAAAGGCTGATGAAGCTGTTTTTGTAGGATACTCTACTGTTAGTAAAGCTTATAGAGTTTTTAACAAAAGAACATTATTAATAGAAGAATCCATTCATGTAGTATTTGATGAACCAAATCAATCTTCTGAAAAGAATCAAAGTATTAATCAAGATCTGTCTACTGATTTACAGAAGTTGAATGTTGGAAAGAATGAAGAATATGTTCCCATCATACTACCTGATCTCAACCCAGCTGATAACTCAAGTGCTGTTCAAAATCACAGTGCTGATTGTCTAACAGACGAGTTGCAAACAGCTGATAGACCAGAGACTGTTCAACAGACTACTACTGGAACTCCAACAGTGGTGTTGCAAGATCAAAACAAATGACAACATTATGATTTGCAACCTGATCTTAGATGGCTCAAGAATCACCCACCAGAGCTGGTGATTGGTGATCCTTTGGATAAAGTGAAGACAAGGAGAGCTGCTGCAAGTGATGCAATGTTCATCAGCTTTCTATCTCAAATTGAGCCCAAACAGATTGAAGAAGCTCTTAGTGATTCCAACTGGATTGAAGCTATGCAAGAAGAGCTAAATCAATTTGAAAGGAATGAAGTCTGGTACTTAGTTCCTAGACTAAGTCATCAAAGAGTCATTGGCACTAAATGGGTATTCATGAATAAGATGAATGAAGATGGTGAAGTCACCAGAAATAAAGCAAGATTAGTAGCCAAAGGTTACTGCCAAGAAGAAGGCATTGACTTTGATGAAACGTTTGCGCCAATAGCAAGATTAGAGGCAATCAGACTCTTTCTTGCCTATGCTGCTCACAAGAATTTCACCGTCTATCAAATGGATGTGAAATCAGTTTTTCTCAATGGAAAATTGCAAGAAGAATTTTACGTTGAACAACCACCTGGTTTTGAAGTCTATCAAGAAAGAGACAAGGTGTATCGTCTGAAGAAAGCCCTCTATGGACTGAAACAGGCTCCATGACCTTGGTATGATACCTTATCTGATTTTCTTTTAATTAAAGGATTTCGCAAAGGTAAAGTTGACAAGACCTTGTTCACTATTGAATGGGAAGAACATATTTTGCTTGTGCAAATTTATGTGGACGATATTATTTTTGGTTCAACTAACCAACAGATGTGTGATAAGTTCTCAAAGCTGATGCAGAACAAGTTTGAAATGAGCATGATGGGAAAACTTAATTATTTTCTTGGTTTGCAATTAAGACAGTTGCCTGATGGAATATTCATCAGCCAAGCAAAATACACAAAGGATCTGTTCAAGAAATTTGGTATGGAAACTACCTCTACTGCTACTATTCCAATGTCTACAAGTCTTCGTTTGGATAAAGATGAAGATGGCAAATCAGTGGACATAACCAAATACAGAGGCATTATTGGGTCACTGTTATATCTAACAGCAAGCAGACCTGATATCATGTACTCAGTTGGGGTTTGTGCGAGATCTCAATCAAATCCTAAAGAATCTCACCTCTTAGCTGCCAAAAGGATACTAAAGTATCTTAAAGGTACTGAAGATTTGGGATTGTGGTATCCTAGAGAATCTGGATTTGAGCTTATTGGATATTCAGATTCTGACCTTGTTGGCTGCAAGATTGATAGAAAAAGCACAACAGGTGCCTGTCAATTCTTAGGTAGTCGTCTGATCTCATGGATGAGTAAGAAACAGACTTCAGTATCTATATCAACTGCTGAAGCTGAATACATAGCTGTTAGAGCTTGCTATGCATAAATCTTATGGTTGAAGCATCAACTAGAAGACTACAATATCAAAATCAGTGGAATTCCAATCTACTGTGGCAATACAAGTGCAATAAGCCTTACTCAGAATACTACAAGTCATTCAAGGACTAAGCATATTGAGATCAAGCATCACTTTATTAGAGATCATGTGGAGAAAGGAAATGTCATGATAGAATATGTGTTTACTGAAAATCAAATTGCTGACATCTTCACAAAACCTCTAAGTGAGACAAGGTTTTCAACTCTTAGAGCTGAACTGGGTTTATTAAAATTGGATGCATAAGCTGAGGGGGAACTCATCAGAAGACTAGAGTTCAACAGCTTACTCATCTTATTTATCTTCAAGGATTAACTCTCAACAGACTAGTTAACTTATGAATTCTTAAAGTCAGGGGGAACGTATAAGACTAGCGGTACTTCTGATTAAAAGATGAAATTTGTTAATGACAGTTAGTTGAAGTTATGTTTTCAACAGAAGATTAAGACTAGCGGTACTTCTGATTAAAAGATGAAATTTGTTAATGACAGTTAGTTGAAGTTATGTTTTCAACAGAAGATTAAAGTTTTGAAGATTGAAGACTTATTATCTAGCTGGATTGACAAACAGCCGAGGAAGGTTATCAGTTATTGGCTTTCACTGATAATAGCTATGTCATCAGGACAGTAGTCCATCAGATAAGTATTTATTTTACTAATCTGTTTACTTGTGTAAAAGCTTACTGTTTAAAACGTTATTTTCAAAACGCGCTTTTACAAGTAACATAAGAGCGGTCTTTTTCCAGCTCCTCATTTGATGCGATTTGAATTTGAAAGGTCGTAACTGACGACGCACGATCAGCACTGACAAGAAACGGATCTAACGGTTAGCAAGTATCACGGAAATCAATATACCCTAACTCTATAAATCCAGATCTGATCAGCTGTGTAGCTCTTTACGCACCCAAATATTCAAAGCACACTTGAGAGAAAATACTTGCAATTTTTCTGCAAATTTCTTCTTGTTTCCCTAATTTTAAACAGATTCGAAATGGCCGCTGAAGGTATGTACCTTGTTTATGAATCCTACTACCAATCTGATGAAAGAACTGTTGGAGAAGTTCAAGTCGGCCCTACTAGTTAATTTTATGGAGTATAATGAAGGAGTAATCTGAACTGACCAGGTTTTGGAGTACTACAAAACTGCTACTTTTGATTTCACTGCCATGGAAATCAAAGCTACGGTTGGAGGTAAATCCATCATCATTACTCCTGATGTCCTTCACGAGACCTTTGGTCTTCCAAACAGAGGATGACATGATGTCACTGTGCTGACGGAGGAGAAGCACCAACAGTTCTGGGCGATCTGCGCCAAAGAAGGGGAGATGTTGTCTGGCAACATCAAGAAGAGACAGCTGAAAGACGAGTATCAGCGGATGGCTGATATGGTATCTAAGTTGATTGAAAACTGCACTTTTTCTCTGGATCCTGTTACCATGAAGAGGTTCAGCATCATGGCTGCCATTTACTACGGACTAGAAGTCAACTGGTCTGTCGTCATTTGGTATATTTTGGCAAACTTCCTCGAAGTAAAGAAAGGCAAGACTCCTCAGACAAATCACAGAATTACACTCAGTTATCTGCTGTTTAAACTGGGTTGTAATATGATAAATGGAAAGGAGATCCATAAGTCAAAGGCTATGGTGAAATACTTGCCAGTTTTGAAGAGAAAGGCTGATGAGCCTGATGAGGATGAAAACGAGGAACAAAAGGATGTTCCTGCCAAAAGACCAAGGAGATTGGTCAAAACAGCTGAGTTAGCTGTTGAGACACAAAAGAAGAAGGCTACTGAAAAGCCTAAGGAAAAGACTCCCAAGAGAATGAAGAAAGTGGAGGATGCTGAAGCCAACAAAGTTGTTGACCTAACCACTACTGATGATAGGAATGTGTCCCCTGCATCATCATCAAGAACACCAACTGCTCAAGTTCCTGATGAGACTGTCTCTCATAGGACCAGGAGTCAACTAAAAGACATTGCTGCTTCAAGACCCATTCAGGGAATATCAAAGAAGACTGCGAGGAAGCAGATGACTTTTGTTGAAGAGCCTACTGAACTGGAAAATTTAGTAAGGCAAAGTCCTGCAACTGCTGAAAGACCTGTTAGAGCTGATGAGGCTTCTGCTGCTGACCAAACTGATAAGCAACAGATGACTCAAGCTACACCAACAGTTGAGGCTGCCAAACCTCAGGATGATTGTTACGCTCCAAATACGAGTGCGTAGAAACGCAAGTATACGGTCGCTTTCAAGTAATAAAGTGGTAAAGGGTGTCGAACCCACGAGGAATCTAACGAATAATTATCAAGATCTATTCTAATATCTTACGCGAACTTATGTGATTAAAAGTAGTTGGTTTGTTGTTTGTTTGAACATATAAAAGTGAATTAAATAAAAACACAATACGTTGATTCGATTAGATAAAGGTTCCTAGATTTCCATGTCACTAAGAGTTATCCAATCTCGAATGATTCGCAAGTTGACGACTATACTTATGTTTGTTGTTCAAGATTTCATAATCTATTCATACTTATCTTTCGATATCGTATGAACCTACCAAAGTAAACTAATCCAATTTATTTCTAAAAGGATTAAGCTTAAATGATGCTTTAGTTTCCAAATCTTAATAGAACATGAAATGATCTAGGTATATTTCTATCCTAAAATCAAATCACAACCTAGTTTTATAATCTAATCTTTAATCAACTATATCTAGCCATTAAAGATCAATCCATTTCATCCTATGGTTGGCCTAACCACAAGTTGACAAAGGCTCAAACTAGATTAACAAACACATGTAAGCATAGCAACAATCATAAACTCATCATTCAATCATAGATCCATCAAAGCTTCATGAAAACCTAAGAGTTAAATGCTTAGCTACTCATATTTATCAATAAAACATTCATTACATTCAATGAAATCATAAATACAAGATAAAGATAAAGGATAGAGATAAGCTTATGTAATGGAAGCCACTACAACTCTTCTCTCAAGCTTCTTTAGTCTTCCAACCAAAGCTCCAAGCAAGAACTTTTCTTCTTTTCAATGGAGGCAAGAGATATTTTTCTTTTCTTCAAGTGTAAGTTAGTTCCAAGAGTTGTCAAATGATTTCCAACTTCTACCCTTATAACCTAGCAAACTATCACCCACTTATGCCTATATTACCCCAAAAACTATAGTAACAAAGGCCAAAAAGTCCCAAAGGAAGTTCTAATTACAAGTGGGGAAAAGGGCAATATACAAAAAGGCCCTCAAAAATACGTAGGAAAACAGAGCAGGCCTCGCGGCCGCGAGGCCTGGGCTCGCGGCCGCGAGCCTGGAGGCGGTGTGTAGAAACTTTCTGCCAGCTTCTCGCGGCCGCGAGGTTGAACCTCGCGGCCGCGAGACCTTGGCAGAATGTTTCTGCCTCAGCTCGCGGCGGCGAGCAACTACCTCGCTGCGGCGAGGTTAGGCAGGCGCCTAATTCTTCGATTCTTGCTCTCTCGTTTGCGTTAGGCCCCCCCTCGGTCGAAGGAGACTTGCTATCCACGCACGAAATGTTCCAAAAATGCTTCGCTACGTCGAATCCTGCAAACCACATAAAAACAAAAGCAAAACACGAACAAAACACGTAAAACGAACAAAGGTCGAATAAAGGGACCCAAAGCACAAACGACACGAAAACACGCAAAGACACAAAGAAACTCGGATCAAAACAAGATGTTTTGAGCTTAAAGGGATAGATAATAACGACGTTTTCACGGCGTTATCAACACCCCCAAACTTAAACACTTGCTCGTCCTCGAGCAAAGAAAACAAAACAAGAACTAAACAAGTATGCTTGAGATCAAAACAACAAAGCTTAACACTTTCGAATTATTCTTAAAACAAACTCCACGTGTGTGTGTGATGGCTTTTGGCTAGATTCTATCTTAGGTGAATAATTCCCGATAAGTCAAAATCATCGATTCTATATGCAAAGACTTCTAATGTTTAACAAAGAATCCCTCCTAGCCGTAGATTGCAAACTTAACGTTCAAATCACTTCACGACACTAAGTTATAGGAAATTTAAGAGTGTTGTCCCTTTTCTTGAATTATTGACGATTTTAGTTCCTAGCTCTTTTCTCACCATACTTTTGCTTTACTTCTTTTGATTTACAATGATAACATAGCACTTTGTGCTTTACGATATTACAATACAAAACTAGCACAAATCATGATGATTGTTAACTTTTTGGGCTACTAGCACCATTCCAACGAAATAGAGTAATTACAAAAATAGATTCACGAATTTCATCGTTTGAAGGCTTTGCCTTTCTTTTCTCTCATAGAAGTGCATACATTTTAGCAACTTCTCTACTCGTTTCTTTTAAGAGCTAGGTGTTCAAAGGTATTTTATTCTTAAAAAGGGGTTACTCCCCCAAACTTAGGCCATTTATGATCTCCTCATATTTAATTTCCAAGCTAAAGATTGGAGGGATTTTAGGTTACGCAAAAGAAGTCCTAGATCCTATTATCGTTAAAGTTCATTATCCACTTTAAATAGAATCTTAGCTATAGCCAATGTACTCGAACTTTGTAGAGCATGTTGAAAGAATAAGAGGAATTTGAAAAATTTTGACGGTTCGACTTAGCATGCCACAAGTGCGACCTTACTCCCCCAAACTTAAAATGCACAATGTCCCCATTGTGTGAATTAAGAATGACGGAATTAGGTATAACACGACAAAACAAGAACAAAACGGAAACACAAGAAAAACAAAACAACACAAAAAGATAAATGAGCGAATTAATAGGTTTCATCGATAAACAACGCAAAATTAAAGAGTTTACAAGCCAACAGGAATGAAAAAGTTTACACTTTCGAGAGTTCAAAACAAAACCAACATAAGACTGAAATATATTTAAAATAAACCAACGGGAATGAGTTAATTTAAATCCAACGTCCCTTATGTATGCAACCAGTGGTTGCTTCCAATCTTCAGCGGTTTCGTTCATTGCGGGCATGCTCTTCCTCTTCATCAAAGTGAAGTTCATCATTTTGACCTCTCGGGTCCCGTGGAGGTAGGTTGATACGGCCAGGAAAAGTAGTCTGGGGAAGGGCATTGTACCGGTCGTCTCCGAGCAATGTACGATACACAGCATCATGCCTATCGGTCGCGGCATAAACGTACTGAGCTAGCTGTCTTTGCATATCGCATATGGTTTGGACCTTGTCGTCCATAGCTCGGACCCTGTCGTCCATGGCTTGGACAAGATGAGTCAATCTCCCGATATCATCTCGACCCCCCATCTGTGCCTGAGTGCTCGGCTGCTCCTCGTTCTGCTCCTCTTCCTGATCATCTTGACCCTGTTGACCTACTTCATCGGGTAGACCATGCTCATTTGCTTCACTATACTTGTATACTTTATCATTGTACACACTTTCGTAGTCCAACTTCAAAGTCTTGCATATGGTAGCCGTACCGATCACGCCAGTCAACTTCCTCTTCTCAGTGATGACCCCGAAGTCAACTCCCGCATTTCTACACAGTCCGTTGATAACGCCGTGAAAACGTCGTTATTACCAATCTCTTTAAACCCAAAACATCTTGTTTTGATCCGAGTGTTTGTGTGTCTTCGCGTGTTTTTGTTTTTTTGTGCTTTTGGCCCCTTTGTTTGGCCTTTGTTCGTCTTTTGTGTTTTTGTTCTCGTATTGATCGTTTTCTCCGTGGTTTGTAGGTATTAACATCATAGAGAGATTCGGAGTTGCGTATCAATTATACGAGTCGCTCTACCAACCCCGCGAGTCAAGCTTGAGCTTCAAAGGAAATAGAATCCGAAGTAAATCGTACAAGAACGTAGATAGCTGCTCACTAGAACATTCATAAATATTTCATGGATGATCCAAATGAGCTGAATTTTGGATATGTCATAGATGAGTTAGTTAGCTACGCTACGGAATTTACGGATCCGGATTCGGAGTTCGGAATCAAAAGATATGCTGCTCAGAAGAAAGTGTGGCGGAGCAGAAAATTTGCAGAGAGCTTACTGCCTGAGCTCGCGGCCGCGAGCTCAGGGCTCGCGGCCGCGAGACCTGCTGCCAGAAAAGCTGCGTGTTTTGAAGGTGTTTTATGTCCTTTGCCTTTTCCCTCCCACTTGTAATTCCAACTTCTTTTGGGGGACTTTTTGGCCTTAGTTGCCTTGTTTTGGAGGGTAACTTAGGCATGGAAAGTTGGTAGTTTTGCTAGGTTAGATATTAGGAGGTGAAATTCATCACAACAAAAAAAATTCTACACTTACACTTTCCTCTTGCCTCTTTTGAAGAAAAGAGAAGGGTTTGCACTTTGGAAAGAAGAACAAACACTTGGACTCCCCAAAGAAGATAAAAAGGCATTGAGGGAGAAGTTGTTGAAGACCTCTTCACTAAGCTTACTCTAAACTCTTTTACTTTGTTCATTTATATTGATGTCTTTTAATGTAATGAATGATATATTATTGTTATGAGTAGCTAATCTCATTTATTCTATGTTTTTATTGATCCTATTTTTGGTTCTTGATTCTTGATTAAATGATGAGTTAATGGTTGTTGCTATGCTTGTATACAAGTGTTTGTTAAACTAGTTTGAGCCTTTGTCAACTTGTGGTTAGGCCAACCATAGGATGAAATAGATTGATCTTTAATTGCTAGACATAGTTGATTAAAGATTAGATTATGAAACTAGGTTGTTAATTGATTTTAGGATAGAAATATACCTAGGTCATTTCATGTTCTTATAAGATTTGAGAATTAAAGCATCACTTAGGCTTAATCCTTTTAGACATAAATTGGATTAGTCTACTTTGGTAGGTTCGTACGATATCGAAAGATACGTATGAGTATTTTATGAAATCTTGAACAACAAACATAAGTGTGGTTGTCAATTGTTGAGTCGTTTGTCTTGAATTGAACTAGGTGACGTAAAATCGTAGAAGCCTTTACATATATTAAGTCAAGTGTTAGTTTCCTTAGTCACCTTAATTGAATTGTAGTATCAAAACCACCATCACCTCACAAAACTCAACTTACAAATCTAAGTCGAAGTAACAAGACGTTAGTTGGTAATTAATTGAACAATTCCTCGTGGGTTCGACACTCCTTATCACTTTATTACTTGTAACGACCGTATACTTGCGTTTCTACGCACTCGTATTTGGAGCGTACCAAGTTTTTGGCGCCGTTGCCGGGGAGTTGTAACGATTGTTTGCCAATTTATATTCTTGTATATCTTAACTTGGATTTGCTATTTACGTTGTTATCTTTGTCTTCCTAGGTACGATGGCCTACAATGATTGCTATCCAAGGTCAACCGAGGGACGATCACTTTGTTATTGTATGCATTGCATGGGGGAGAGCACAATCGCCGGTTGCCCAATGAGTCCAACTCATTTTCAATATGGGAATTCATACATGGGTAATCTTTATGAGCCGAGTCCCCCTTACAATAGCTACAATATCGAATTGGGAGATAACCCGTATTATCCAAGGAACAATGAGTGGGGAGGTGGACCACACCCGGATATGATGATGACTACCCCATTCATCCAACCGAACTATCATGAATATTCTCAACCTCCGGTAGAAGCACAATCATCTTTGGAAGAAGCATTCACTAAGTTCATGGAGCACACTACCAAATACATGGTTAACAATGATTCTAAATTGGAAGAGGTTTCCAAACAATTGGAAGAGATTTCCAAACAGTTACAAGAAGACTCGGGGACATTAAGGGATCTTCAAACACAAATGGAGAAAATCTCACAAGCTTTAAGCATAAGACCCCCGGGAGCTTTGCCAAGTACAATTGAATCAGTTGCTCCTAATGAAATTTTTAATGAACCGAGTGAAATGTTCGAAACAAATGGGCTTCATACTAGAGAGGAAGAACAAGGTGGATCGAAAGAGCTTGCAAAGGAAGCTAAATTAATCATGGATGAAGGGTTTGATCAAAAGGTCATCAAATATTCTTATGTGGACTTGTTTATTCCCGAAGAAGACAAGTGGATCCACCCGAGCAAAGCGACATGGATAATTATGGGTAAAGATTACAAGAGATTTGAACCGGGAGATAAAAGTTTTCAATTTGATATGAGGTTCAAATCCGTCCCAAAAGACCGTACAATGAATAAATTAAAGCGTGGGACGAATTTAAAAGCAAAGAGGCCGGGGCTTATACTTGATCCCGATGGGATCCTATTCGATTATTGGCCACCCTAAAAGAAAAAGGAAGTTTCAAGTCAAGCTCACGACTTTAAACAAGCGCTTCTCGGGAGGCAACCCGAGCCTATTGTTTTTTTTCCTTTGTTGTTTTGTGTTTTGTGTTGTTTTCGTTTTTGTTTTTGTTGTCGTTTTTGCGTTTTGTGTTGTAGGTAAATGAGCGCGCGTGAAAGATCGAAGATTGACAAGCACAATCGAGCGAGGTCAAGCTAAACGAACCATGTGTCGCGAACAAAAGAAAGGTGAGTAATTGTGTTGTTTGAATAAAAAAAAAAAAAAAAAAAGAGACTTTTTTTTTCTTAAAAACACACTACTCACCTTCCATTTCAAACAAGTCTCACTACACTCTCATTCCCTCCTCTCTCAAAAGGCTCTCACTATCCCTCTCATAAAACTCCCTCAATTCTTCCCAACTCACACAATCATTCAACCCTCCTTTACTCTCAATCATCCAAATCACCCCATCAATCCAAAAAGAGCAAAAACTTCGCCCACAAAGCACCAAATCCGAAAATTCACCCTAGGGGTTCAAAAATTGCAAGTTCTTCGATTCCAATCCGAAGGTAAGTGTGGCTAAACTCATGGTATTGCTTGATTGATATTGTGCGTATTGGTGTTACATTGTTTGGTATTGAAAATTTTTGGGTTGAAGCTCTTGTAAATTTTGAAGAAAAGTAGTAATTTTGGGTGTGCACGGAAGGTGTTCGATAAATTGCTTGTGAGAATACTTTTGCCAATTTTGCTAGTTTTCCATTGTAAGTTGCCGGGGTATTGATTTGTTGATATTGGGTAGTGCAACATAAGTTTGGGGGAATTTTGCGCATTTGACATAATTGGGAAGAGTGCGGGAAAGCAATGGAGCGTGCTCTCAACGCACAAAACCACTAAAGACGGGAGCAACCGCGGGATGCATACGAAAAGGGACGTTGGATTTAAATTTACGCAGTCCCGTCGGTTTAAATTGAGCTTACAATTTTTTAATTATATTCTCGTCTTGTGTTGGTTTTGTTATTAAATCTTGTGAGATATTGGCATGTTTACGTGTTTAAATGTATAACGTTTGCTCGTTGGACTTAATTAGAGCCGTGCTCGCTCATTTATCGTTTTGTTTTGTTTTGTTTTGTTTTGTTTTGTTTTGCTTGTGTTTTTTTTGTGTTCTTGTTTTTGTCGTGTCGTACCTTTTTCCGTCATTCTCAATTCACACAATGGGGACATTGTGCATTTTAAGTTTGGGGGAGTAAGGTCGCGCTTGTTGCATGCTAGGTCGACCCGGCAAAATTTTTCAAATTCTTATTATTATTTGAACATGCTCTACAAAGTTCAAAGCACATTGGCTAAGGTTAGGTAATATTTAAAGTGGATAACGAACTTTAGCGATAATAGGTTCTAGGACTCCTTTTGCTTAACTTAGAATCCCTCCAATCCATAGCTTGGAATCTAAATGTAAAAAGAGCATAAATGGCCTAAGTTTGGGGGAGTAAACCCTTTTCGAGAATGAAAAACCTTTGAACACCTAACTCTTAAAAGAAATGAGTAGAGAAGTTGCTAAAATGTACGCACTTCTATGAGAGAAAAGAAAGGCTAAGCCTTCAATTGATAATACTCATTGATCATTTTTGGTAATTGCTCTATCTCATTGTTTTAGTGCAAAAGTTGTAATAGAAGAAAAGAATGTGGTGCTAGTAGCCCACAAAAGAAAAATTGCATCAAGTTCGCCATTAGTGCTAATATCGTACTGTAATATTCTTGTAAAGCACAAAGTGCCTTGTTTCATTGTAAAAACAAGTGTGGTGAGAAAAGAGTTAGGAGCTAAAATCGTCAATTAATTCAAGAATAGGGAAAACACTCTTAAATTACCTATAACTTAGTCCCGTAAAGTGATTTGAGCATTAAGTTTGTAATCTACGGTAAGGAGAGATTCTTTGTTAAACATTAGAAGTCCATGAAAATAGAACCAATGATTTTGACCTATCGAAAATTATTCACCTAAGATAGAATCTAGCCAAAGTCATCACACACACACGTGGAGCTTGTTTAAAGAATAATTTGAAAGTGTTAAGCTTTGGCATTTTGATCTTAAGCATGCACGTTTAGTGCTTGTTTTGTTTTCTTTGCTCGAGGACGAGCAAGTGTTTAAGTTTGGGGGTGTTGATAACGCCGTGAAAACGTCGTTATTACCAATCTCTTTAAACCCAAAATATCTTGTTTTGATCCGAGTGTTTGTGTGTCTTCGCGTGTTTTTGTTTTTTTGTGCTTTTGGCCCCTTTGTTTGGCCTTTGTTCGTCTTTTGTGTTTTTGTTCTCGTATTGATCGTTTTCTCCGTGGTTTGTAGGTATTAACATCATAGAGAGATTCGGAGTTGCGTATCAATTATACGAGTCGCTCTACCAACCCCGCGAGTCAAGCTTGAGCTTCAAAGGAAATAGAATCCGAAGTAAATCGTACAAGAACGTAGATAGCTGCTCACTAGAACATTCATAAATATTTCATGGATGATCCAAATGAGCTGAATTTTGGATATGTCATAGATGAGTTAGTTAGCTACGCTACGGAATTTACGGATCCGGATTCGGAGTTCGGAATCAAAAGATATGCTGCTCAGAAGAAAGTGTGGCGGAGCAGAAAATTTGCAGAGAGCTTACTGCCTGAGCTCGCGGCCGCGAGCTCAGGGCTCGCGGCCGCGAGACCTGCTGCCAGAAAAGCTGCGTGTTTTGAAGGTGTTTTATGTCCTTTGCCTTTTCCCTCCCACTTGTAATTCCAACTTCTTTTGGGGGACTTTTTGGCCTTAGTTGCCTTGTTTTGGAGGGTAACTTAGGCATGGAAAGTTGGTAGTTTTGCTAGGTTAGATATTAGGAGGTGAAATTCATCACAACAAAAAAACATTCTACACTTACACTTTCCTCTTGCCTCTTTTGAAGAAAAGAGAAGGGTTTGCACTTTGGAAAGAAGAACAAACACTTGGACTCCCCAAAGAAGATAAAAAGGCATTGAGGGAGAAGTTGTTGAAGACCTCTTCACTAAGTTTACTCTAAACTCTTTTACTTTGTTCATTTATATTGATGTCTTTTAATGTAATGAATGATATATTATTGTTATGAGTAGCTAATCTCATTTATTCTATGTTTTTATTGATCCTATTTTTGGTTCTTGATTCTTGATTAAATGATGAGTTAATGGTTGTTGCTATGCTTGTATACAAGTGTTTGTTAAACTAGTTTGAGCCTTTGTCAACTTGTGGTTAGGCCAACCATAGGATGAAATAGATTGATCTTTAATTGCTAGACATAGTTGATTAAAGATTAGATTATGAAACTAGGTTGTTAATTGATTTTAGGATAGAAATATACCTAGGTCATTTCATGTTCTTATAAGATTTGAGAATTAAAGCATCACTTAGGCTTAATCCTTTTAGACATAAATTGGATTAGTCTACTTTGGTAGGTTCGTACGATATCGAAAGATACGTATGAGTATTTTATGAAATCTTGAACAACAAACATAAGTGTGGTTGTCAATTGTTGAGTCGTTTGTCTTGAACTGAACTAGGTGACGTAAAATCGTAGAAGCCTTTACATATATTAAGTCAAGTGTTAGTTTCCTTAGTCACCTTAATTGAATTGTAGTATCAAAACCACCATCACCTCACAAAACTCAACTTACAAATCTAAGTCGAAGTAACAAGACGTTAGTTGGTAATTAATTGAACAATTCCTCGTGGGTTCGACACTCCTTATCACTTTATTACTTGTAACGACCGTATACTTGCGTTTCTACGCACTCGTATTTGGAGCGTACCATCCGTCTATGAGGTGCGGAAACACAAAACTCCTTAAGTTAGGATTCTTCTTTGTAATAACTTCCTCTATCACCTCACGTATTATTCGGCCCACGTTTATTGAAAGACCTCGGGTGAGTGCATATAGTAGGGGAATGCGATCCTCACCGTAGTTGCTGTTGTGTTTGCTCGGACGGAAATGTGCAAGTAAGATCACAGTCCAGGCTTTTGCCTCCTGAGTCAACCTCTTATGCGCCACCCTCGGAATGCCCTGAAAGACCGTTCCGGGCAATGTGATGAACTCTTTCAATTCATCCATGCTTCTCCTACCTCTTTTCATTTCTCTGGACAATTCTTGAAGCTCATCTCTTTGGTTCGCAGGCCACTCGATCCTGTAATATGCATTTATTGTGTCCGGATCGAATTTTATCTCCCGCTCCCTCACAATTGTAGCATCGTCATCCCTTTTAATGCTAGCGTTGGCGTAAAATTCTCTAACAATTTCGCCAGCGTAAGTGTCGCGAGGCGGCCTCTTCAAGAACTCATCCCAACCTCTAGCTTCAATTTGGTCTTGTAAATAAGGGAATGCTTCTTTCTCGTAATTAATGAATCTTTCGGCAACGAAGGATTGGCCTTCATCTTTCTCGTACGCCTTTGAAGCATCCTTATGCACAAACCCAAAGGTATCGTAATCTTCTTCGACAACTTTTTTCTTTCCTCTCGGTTCCTTCGTTCGTTTGGGAGGTACACTCGAACTTGCGGCTTTCGATCTCCTTGACATTTTTCTTTGAACTTACGATTCCCTTTAATCAAAATGGCACAAAATTCCCCCAAACATATGATTCAATCACGCAATCTCTACAAATCAATACCCCGGCAACTTACAATCGAAAACTAGCAAAATGGCAAAACTACTCTCACAAGCAATTTATCGAACACCTTCCGTGCACACCCCAATTTACCAATTTTCTTCAAGTTTTTCTATAGCTCAACCCAAAAAATTTACAATACCAACAATATCATCAACAAAGCAATACCATAAGTTTAGCCACACTTACCTTCGGATTGGAATCGAAGAACTTGCAATTTTCGAATCCCTAGTGTGAATTTTCGGATTGGTTGATGTGTATGGGGGAATTGAGATTTTTAGGGATTTAGTGAGTGATTGTGTGAGTGCTTAGTTGATTTAGTGAGAGATAAGATGATTCGGGAGAGTTTGAGAGAGAGAGACGATTGAGAGAGGAGAGTTTGAGAGTGTTTTTGAAATAAGAAGTGAGGGGGGAAGTGAGGGGTGTTCGGTTTATTCAAAAATTTCTTTTTTTTTTTTTTTTTTTTAGTTAAAATTTCGTCTCGCGGCCGCGAGACCTGGGCAGAATCTTTTCTGTCCACGCCTCGCGGCGGCGAGCTGGAAGCTCGCGGCCGCGAGGTTGGACAGAAAGTTTCTGTCCAGACCTCGCGGCGGCGAGCTGGATGCTCGCGGCCGCGAGGTCGGGCAGTAAGTTTCTGCCAAATCCTCGCGGCGGCGAGCTGGAAGCTCGCGGCCGCGAGGGTTGGCAGAAAAACTTCCCCTTCCACTCGATGAATAATTCAACATAAACTCACCTTACGCCGCTCGCAATCCATCGCTCGTTCGCTCGATCTCACTCGAATTATTCTTGTTAATCCTCGATCTTTCGTGCACGCTCATTTACCTACAACACAAAACGCAAAACAAAAACAAAAACGAACAACAAAAACACAAAAACACAAAACACAAAACAATAGGCTCGGGTTGCCTCCCGAGAAGCGCTTGTTTATAGTCGTGAGCTCGACTTGGATACGGCTTGATAACTTCACGATAGGACTACGGAAGTCCTATTTCTTTCAAATTCTCCGCCCCAATAGTGTTTGAGGCGCTGACCATTCACTTTGAATTTGTTTCCGGTTGAGGGATCGGAAACCTCCACGGCTCCATAGGGAAACGCTTCAACAACTTGAAAGGGTCCCGACCAACGAGACTTGAGTTTTCCGGGAAATAATCGAAGCCTAGAATTAAAGAGTAGCACTTGTTGGCCTGGTTCGAACTTCCTTTCCACTATACGTCGATAGTGCCATTTTTTCATCTTTTCCTTATAGAGCTTGGCATTCTCATAAGCTTCCAAACGAAATTCATCAAGTTCATTCAGTTGGAACAGTCGTTTTTCTCCGGCTAGACTTGCATCAATGTTTAGCTTCGTGACAGCCCAATAAGCCTTGTGTTCCAACTCCAACGGTAGATGGCAAGATTTTCCGAACACAAGCTTATAAGGAGACATCCCTATTGGTGTTTTGTATGCGGTACGATAAGCCCATAGAGCATCATCAAGTCTCAGAGACCAGTCTTTTCTGTTAGGAGCTACCGTCTTTTCCAAGATACTTTTTATTTCACGGTTTGATATCTCGGCTTGCCCATTTGCCTGTGGGTGATACGCAGTCGTCACCTTGTGCTTCACTCGATATTTCGCCAAAAGAACATCAAGCCAACGGTTACAAAAGTGAGAACCGCCGTCACTTATTATTGCTCTTGGCGTGCCAAAACGACTGAAGATATTCTTCTTTATAAAACCCATGACTGCTTTCGAATCGTCCGTGGGAAACGCGCTTGCCTCGACCCACTTGGAAACATAGTCTACGGCCACCAAAATGTATTGGTTCCCTTTTGAAGGTACAAAAGGTCCCATGAAGTCTATTCCCCATACATCAAACAACTCCACTTCAAGAATGGTCGTTAGTGGCGTCTCATTTCTTTGGGAGATGTTTCCTACCCTTTGGCACCGATCACATTGAGACACGAACATGTGCGCATCTTTGAATAAAGTAGGCCAATAGAATCCCGATTGCAACACCTTTGCAGCCGTACGATCTCCCTTGAAATGACCTCCATAGGGTGCGGCATGGCAATCTTTTAGAATTGCATTTGTGTCCTCTTCGGGAATGCACCTCCTTATGACCCTGTCTGCACAAATCTTAAAAAGAAACGGCACATCCCATACAAAACTCTTTACATAATGTAAAAACCTTTTCTTTTGTTGATAAGTAACATCAGGGGGTAATAAGCCACATACCAGATAATTCACGTAGTCGGCATACCATGGAGCTGGAGATAGTGCGAGGGCAAAGAGTTGTTCATCCGGAAAGACTTCATTGATGAGTTCGGGATCTTCCTCAGCTTTTGCATTTTCGAGCCTTGATAAGTGGTCGGCTACTTGATTTTCGGACCCCTTCCTATCCTTGATCTCCAAATCAAATTCTTGAAGCAATAAGATCCAACGGATTAGTCGAGGTTTTGCATCTTTCTTCACCATCAAGTATCTAATGGCCAAATGGTCCGTATAGACCACCACCTTAGTACCAACCAAATAAGCTCGGAATTTATCAAAGGCAAACACCACCGCTAAAAGCTCCTTTTCCGTAACTGTGTAATTCAGTTGGGCATCGTTCAAAGTCTTGCTAGCATAATATATGGAATGGAAAATCCTATTTTGCCTTTGTCCAAGAACAGCCCCAACTGCTATATCACTCGCGTCGCACATTACTTCAAAAGGTAAACTCCAGTCCGGTGCTACAACAATCGGTGCCGAGATTAACATTTGCTTCAAAGTTATGAAGGCTTGCAAGCACTCATCCGTGAAGAAAAAGGGAACGTCTTTCTCTAATAAATTGCATAACGGTTTGGAAATTTGTGAGAAGTTTTTGATAAACCTCCTATAAAAACCCGCATGCCCTAGAAAACTTCGAATTCCCTTTACGGATATAGGTGGAGGTAGCTTCTCTATTGCTTCAATTTTTGCTCTGTCTACCTCGATACCTTTGCTTGAGATCTTATGACCCAAGACGATGCCCTCTTTAACCATAAAATGGCACTTCTCCCAATTCAATACCAAGTTCGTTTCTTCGCACCTTTGAAGCACTTTGCTTAGATTACCTAAGCATTCATCAAATGAATCCCCAAAGATAGAAAAGTCATCCATGAAGACTTCTACGAACTTCTCGATCATATCGGTGAAGATAGCCATCATACACCTTTGAAAAGTAGCGGGAGCATTACACAAGCCGAAAGGCATTCTTCTAAAAGCAAACGTACCATACGGACATGTGAAAGTTGTTTTCTCTTGATCCGCAGGGGCGATGAAGATTTGATTGAAACCCGAATATCCATCCAAAAAGCAATAGAAAGCTCTTCCCGCTAGTCTATCCAACATTTGATCAATGAAAGGCAACGGAAAATGATCTTTCTTCGTATTTTGGTTCAGTTTTCGGTAGTCCATGCATACTCTCCACCCGGTAACCGTTCTAGATGGTATCAACTCATTCTTTTCATTCGTAATTACCGTCATTCCGCTTTTCTTCGGAACGCATTGCACCGGACTCACCCATTTGCTATCGGAAATAGGAAAAACGATTCCGGAATCCAACCACTTGATTATTTCCTTTTTGACCACCTCTTTCATAATTGGATTCAATCTTCTTTGGTGCTCAACGGACTCCTTGAAATTGTCCTCCAAGTTGATCTTATGCATACAAAAGGTGGGACTAATCCCTTTGATGTCGGCAATAGTCCACCCGATGGCTTTCTTATGGCACTTGAGGACTCTCAATAATTTCTCCTTTTGAGTATCCGTTAAGTCCGCCGCAATAATAACCGGAAGAGTAGAAGAATCTCCCAAGTAGGCATAGTTCAAATGAGATGGAAGTGGTTTCAACTCCAAGATTGGAGGCTCCTCAATAGAAGATTTCAACGGCTTGGGGTTTGACAACGGCAAGTCAAGAGATTCAAATCTTTTTCTATAGTTCTCCCCAACCGAATTAGCTTCCAATTGTGAGATTACTTGAGCCATTTCCTCGATTTCTTCATCAAGTTTATTCAAAATAGCTCCCTCAATTAGATTTTCGTAGTGATTCTCCTCGAATGTATTAGCTACCAATGAATCAATCATACAAATAGAAGAGATTTCTTCCTCATCATCCGGGTATCTCATAGCATTAAAGACATCGAATTTCACTTCTTCATCATGTACTCTCATGGTGAGTTCACCTTTTTGCACATCAATCAAAGCTCTACCCGTAGCTAAAAATGGTCTCCCAAGTATGATAGGCACATTGACATCCGCCTCATAATCAAGAACAATAAAATCGACGGGGAAAATGAATTTATCAACTCTTACCAAGACATCGTCGATTTTTCCTTCCGGATAAGTGATGGAACGGTCGGCAAGTTGCAAAGAAACCGTAGTAGGCCGTGCTTCTCCAATTCCAAGCTTTTGAAAGATAGATTTAGGCATAAGGTTGATGCTAGCTCCCAAATCACAAAGTGCTCTTCCAAAATACTTATCACCAATAGTACACGGGATAGTGAAACTCCCCGGATCCTTGAGCTTTGGAGGTAATTTGTTTTGCAAGATAGCACTACATTCCTCGGTTAGTGCAACCGTCTCAAATTCCCCCAATCTTCTTTTCTTTGAAAGCACGTCTTTCATAAACTTGACATACTTAGGCATTTGCTCGAAAGCTTCCACTAGAGGGATGTTTATATGCAATTGCTTCAAGATATTTAAGAATTTTTCAAATTGCTTTTCATCCTTTTTCTTTTGGAATCTTTGAGGGAACGGAGGAGTTGGTATACTTGCCGGAATTGGCGTTGAAATGATTGGTTCTTTAGATACCTCCTTTTCCGACTCTACTTCCTCAACAAAAGACTCCTTGTTTCCACCTTGAGTCTCCTCGGCTTCTATTGGATTTTCATTAGGCATAGCAGGGCCTTCATACCTCTTTCCATTCCTCAAAGAAATAGCTTTGCAATGTTCATTCGAGCCTTGATTAGGTGACTCGGTTGTACTTGGCAAAGCTCCTTGAGGTCTTGCACTTAAGGCTTGTGAGACTTGCCCCATTTGAGTTTGAAGATTTCTCAAAGCTACCGAATGTTCTTGTTGATTTCTTGAGAAATCTTGTTGATGTCTTGAGAATTCTTGTTGATTTTTGAAAACATCTTGCAACTTAGAGTCATTGGCTACCATATATTTGGTGGTATGTTTCATGAAATCACCAAATGCATCTTCCCACGAAGGCTTTGACTCTAAGGGTTGCTTTTGTCTATCTTGAAATCCGGGGGGAGCGGAGGATTGATGACCTCCTTGATATGGTGGTTGTTGTTGGGCATTGTTGGGATTACTCCAAGAGAAATTTGGGTGCTTTTGCCAATGAGGAATGTAGTTGTTGTTTTGATAGGGGGCATGTCCTTGATTGTTTCGATAATTGTTCCCAAGGTAATTCACTGCCTCGGGATTTCCGGGACACATATCATAAGTATGAGCTCCCCCACATGTCACACAACTTGGCGGCATAGATTGTACTTGTTGTACTACTTCCGGCTTTTGGCCAAGCTTGTCTACTTTGTTGCTCAAGATCGCCATTTGGGCACTTAATGCCGTAATTGCGTCCAATTCGAGCCTACCCGGAGTAGAATTAGCTGAAGTTCCTCTCTCGGACGTCCATGAGTGATTGTTATAAGCCATGGTGTCAAGAATTTCCCACGATTCATCGTAGGACTTGGAAAGCATAGTACCACCCGCAGTGGCATCAACGAGAGCTCTAGTAGGCCCGTGCAAACCATTATAAAATGTTTGCATCAAAATATACTCTGCTATGCCGTGGTGTTGACACTTCTTTAACAACTCTTTGAATCTCTCCCAAGCTTCATATAAAGATTCTTGATCTAATTGCCGGAAGCCCAGAATGTCATTCCTCAATTTTATAGTCTTCGGGGGAGGGAAAAACTTCCTCAAGAACTTTCCCGTTAGATCTTCCCACGAATTAATAGATTGGGATTGAAGAGAATCCAACCAATCTTTTGCGAGGTCTCTCAACGAGTATGGAAATAGCATCAACCTCAACGCCTCCTTTGTTACACCCGCTATGATGAATGAATCACTAATCATCATAAACTTCTTTAAGTGAGCGTGAGGATCTTCGCTAGAATGACCTCCAAATTGATCTGCGGCATTGAGCATATTGAACATGACTGGCTTAAGCTCAAAGTTAGTTGCCGTAATTGTAGGTCTAACGATGCAAGAACCGAGCTCATTCAACATAGGTGTACCATACTCATTAATAGGCCGATTCCTATTATTTGGCTCTTCGGGAGCAACTTGGATTGGATTAACCATAGCCGGGTTAACTCCTTGATCGTCCATGGGTAAAGATTTACCCTTCTTTTTCCTTGCTTTTCTTCGCTTTCGAAAAGTCCTCTCAATCTCCGGATCAACAAGAGCTAGGGGTGATGACGAAGCTCTTGGCATACACTAAGAGAAAGGTACCTAGGAATACAAAGATCACAAGATAAATAATACGTTCAAGCTAAGATAAACAAGAATATAAATTGGCAATAATCGTTATTACTCCCCGGCAACGGCGCCAAAAACTTGTTACGCTCCAAATACGAGTGCGTAGAAACGCAAGTATACGGTCGCTTTCAAGTAATAAAGTGGTAAAGGGTGTCGAACCCACGAGGAATCTAACGAATAATTATCAAGATCTATTCTAATATCTTACGCGAACTTATGTGATTAAAAGTAGTTGGTTTGTTGTTTGTTTGAACATATAAAAGTGAATTAAATAAAAACACAATACGTTGATTCGATTAGATAAAGGTTCCTAGATTTCCATGTCACTAAGAGTTATCCAATCTCGAATGATTCGCAAGTTGACGACTATACTTATGTTTGTTGTTCAAGATTTCATAATCTATTCATACGTATCTTTCGATATCGTACGAACCTACCAAAGTAAACTAATCCAATTTATTTCTAAAAGGATTAAGCTTAAATGATGCTTTAGTTTCCAAATCTTAATAGAACATGAAATGATCTAGGTATATTTCTATCCTAAAATCAAATCACAACCTAGTTTTATAATCTAATCTTTAATCAACTATATCTAGCCATTAAAGATCAATCCATTTCATCATATGGTTGGCCTAACCACAAGTTGACAAAGGCTCAAACTAGATTAACAAACACATGTAAGCATAGCAACAATCATAAACTCATCATTCAATCATAGATCCATCAAAGCTTCATGAAAACCTAAGAGTTAAATGCTTAGCTACTCATATTTATCAATAAAACATTCATTACATTCAATGAAATCATAAATACAAGATAAAGATAAAGGATAGAGATAAGCTTATGTAATGGAAGCCACTACAACTCTTCTCTCAAGCTTCTTTAGTCTTCCAACCAAAGCTCCAAGCAAGAACTTTTCTTCTTTTCAATGGAGGCAAGAGATATTTTTCTTTTCTTCAAGTGTAAGTTAGTTCCAAGAGTTGTCAAATGATTTCCAACTTCTACCCTTATAACCTAGCAAACTATCACCCACTTATGCCTATATTACCCCAAAAACTATAGTAACAAAGGCCAAAAAGTCCCAAAGGAAGTTCTAATTACAAGTGGGGAAAAGGGCAATATACAAAAAGGCCCTCAAAAATACGTAGGAAAACAGAGCAGGCCTCGCGGCCGCGAGGCCTGGGCTCGCGGCCGCGAGCCTGGAGGCTGTGTGTACCTCGCGGCCGCGAGGTCGGGCAGAAACTTTCTGCCAGCTTCTCGCGGCCGCGAGACCTTGGCAGAATGTTTCTGCCTCAGCTCGCGGCGGCGAGCAACTACCTCGCTGCGGCGAGGTTAGGCAGGCGCCTAATTCTTCGATTCTTGCTCTCTCGTTTGCGTTAGGCCCCCCCTCGGTCGAAGGAGACTTGCTATCCACGCACGAAATGTTCCAAAAACGCTTCGCTACGTCGAATCCTGCAAACCACATAAAAACAAAAGCAAAACACGAACAAAACACGTAAAACGAACAAAGGTCGAATAAAGGGACCCAAAGCACAAACGACACGAAAACACGCAAAGACACAAAGAAACTCGGATCAAAACAAGATGTTTTGAGCTTAAAGGGATATATAATAACGACGTTTTCACGGCGTTATCAATGATCCAGATGTTATGATCATCCATCCTATTGCTGCTGCACCGATTTCTTCTGCTGGTCCAGCCCCTGCCCCAGCTGATAAAGAAAAAAGAAAGATCGTGATCAAAAGAAAGAAGGTTTCCAAAGCTGATAAGAGGAAAAAGGGAAGAAACTGAACAAAGAAAGCAAGATAAAATAGAGGAGAAAAAGGCTCTTGAATTGAGCAAAATTCAGGAAGCAAAGGATGAGGCCAGAAGGAAAATGTCTGAGGTAGAAAGAAAAGCTGCTGAAGATGCAGAACTTGCTGTGGTCATTGAACTCAGCAAGGTTGATGCTCATGGACCTGTCCATGGTGGAGGCATCAAAATTAATGAGGCTGATGGTGATGATAAACCTAAGAAGCCCAAAATGCCTGCTGGTGAAGTCAAGGAAAAGGAAAAGTATGAAATCAGAAAAGCCTTCAATATTGTCTATGCTGACAAGGAGCTTTTCAAAAGATTTGAGAAGACCTTGGCTTACTACGACCAGAAGCTAATGCTGAAGACTCTGTTCACTCAAGAAAAGCCTAGATATATCAGATGGAGAGACAACAGAATGAATAGATCAATAGCAGATCTTCAAAGTCTGAAGGAGTTAGCTGATGAAGAACAGTGGGTTTTAACTTGGCTAAGGACAGACTCCATTCAGAAAGCCTTGGATCCTCACTATGTTAGAGACATCATGCACAAATATGCAAAGGAATTTGCATTATAGGAGGCCAAGAAGATCAAGAACACTTTGCCTGCCAAAAGAAGAAAATCTGATAATGCTGAAGAAAGGGCTATTAACATAGCTGCTATGACCGCCTTGAAGAGATCGGCAGAAAGGTCAAGGTATCAGCAAGGCTGTTCAAGTGAAATGCCTCAGTTGCCTAGCATTCAGCAAATTATTTTTGAAGATGTGAAGGCTGATGTAAATCACCTTCATACTGCCTTACAAAGAGCTGAGCACAAGATTGCTGATTTAACTGCAACCTTCATCAAAGTCAGTGAAGAAGAGAAGGATGTTAATATCGGAATGTTGCAAGAAGTCTCCAACGCTGAAAAGGACTTACACAATGAACTTGCAACAATGCAACTAAATATTGATTGCTTCAATGATCAAACTGACAACATCAGTACCACTCTTCATCATTTAACAGCAAGTAATGATGTAGTAAATCAGAACCTGAAGACTTTATGTGCTGCAATGAAGGTTCCTACTGTTGCACTCAACCCTGCTGCTAAACCTGAAGATGATATCAAGTCTGATGATGACAAAAAGGGGGAAGATAAAGGGGAAGAATCAACTAAGGAGACTATTGCTGATGCTGAAGTTGAGAAGACTGAAGAAACTACTGAAAAGACCAAGACTGCTGAGACCAAGACTGCTGAAACAGTTGGAAAGGTACAAGGTGAAGAGAAGTCTGAAGAAGAGACTAAGGACAAAGCCAAAACTGATGAAGTAATGGCTGAAACCAAGGACTCGCTGAAGATCAAACAGAGCCGTTGACCAGGTACAAGAATACTGAATCAGCCAGAAAGGCAATGGAGCTACTAAGGGAGCAGCAACTCAAAGAAAAGATGGATGTTGCCAAAGCAAACATACTTTCAGAAGATGAAGCTGATGAAGATGAAGAAGAAGAAGATGATGAAGAATCATCTTATGAATATGAAGAAATGCTAGAAGAATCTGATGAAGAAGCTGATAATTAGAATTTATAAATCCTTTGTAATCAGTTTACTTTATCTTTTCTTCAGACATCTCATCTGATGAACTTGTACTTGTAATATTTTCATCATCAATAAAAAGACAAGTTTAATCCAACACATCTTTTCTATCTCAGAAAATTTTGAGGATCACAATCTTTAGCTTAGGTATTAACAGGTACTTGGCTGAAGTTTTGTCATCATCAAAAAGGGGGAAATTGTTGGATAAGGATGAAGATGAAAGCACTGAAGACAAATTGATAAGGGAGGTTTTGATGCATTCTAAAACTTCAAAATCTGCTAAGTATGGATTAACTTAGCTTATGGTCCCTTGTGAAGAATTTTTGACTAAGTAAAGAAGACATCAGAACTAGTCAAAAATCAAGGTCCAAAGACTACTGATCCGCTGAAGGAAAAGTATCAGACTGATGAAGATCAGCCGACTCAAATCATATTTGTTCAAGTTTGAGATCAGCTTTGTTCGCCATCAGATTTGCACTTCCGTCAGCCAAGTGGAAAGGATCATAAAGTCTTCCCAACGGTAATAAATGCCCCTGGAAGTAATAAATGCTGAAGTACAAGGTTATTAAAGACAAATGATTGAAGAAATGCTTCGCATCAGCTGGGTGCATTTAATGCTGCCTGCAGGAAAGTACTGTTGACAGTACTGACAGACTGCAAAAGAGCCGTTCGCGGATTTTAAGGACCAGTACTCGAGGAATTTGAATCCTGTCTCTCTTCAACGGACATTTTTCAAACCTCAAGTATAAATAGCTGAAAGAGACGAGAAGAAAAGAACACAATCTCTAAGAAATTTTCGAAGCAAAATTCTTTAAGTCTCAAGAACAGCTCACTCATCAGCTTAGTCATTTGTTGACGAAAAACGAAGTTGAAGAACAAAGCTAAACACATCTTCTGAGTGAATTTGTAAACTGAGTGATTGTGAGAAGTAGATATCCATCTTTGTGAGTGATATTACTTCGGAGAGTAGGAGTTTCTGAGTGATTTCCTACTGCGCACTTGTGGCCTTTTCATTTGTTGATTGGCGCAAGCAGAGTATACCGTAAACTTTGTGATTATAGTATAACCCAAGATCTAAGTGACTTGGAAGAGTGGACTAAAGGATTTAAATCCATATAACCACTATAAAAATTACTTGTGTTTTTACTTGCATTATTTCTTGCATATTTTCTGTTGCATAAAAACACTTTAAGTTAACTGTTTGAAAAGTTTTCTAAGAAAAGGAGTTTTGTAAAACTGGGGAACAAACTTTCAAACTGCTAAGTTTACTTGTGAAAAACACTTTATAAATCCGCTGCAAGTACTCTAAGTATTAAAACTGATTTTGACAAAATCAGCTAAGTAACTATCAGTTTAGTGGTCTACAAAGCTGTTCAAATATTTGTTCGCGATCAGCCGAGGAACCTACTGTTGATAACAGCTTAGTCTGTTTAAGTTAACAAAAAGGTTTTAAAGTTAAAATTTGCAAAAAGTTTAGAGGTCTATTCACCCCCTCCCCCCCTCTAGACCTCATCTGACCACTTGGGACCAACAAGCTGCATCAACCAACTTCTGAATTTTGTACGGAAAATGACTTATTTTAAGAGAATGTGCATAGTTGTGATTTTAAGAAACATTCCAATTTAATTTTTTTAATTGAAAAGCTGAAAATCACTTTTAAGTAGAGGTTGAAAACACCACATTAGTTTAAACTCAACTTTTTTTTATCCATGCTATTCTAATTCTCTATGTTGCATACAAAAGTTGTCAAATATACGTGCGTACAAAGAAAGTATTATTACCACTTCCATATCCTGTTTCAGGTCCATACCAAGTCGCAACAGCAGGTGAAAACGCTAAAGAAGCTTCGGTTGAATTGAGATTAATGCACAAGCAACCATTGATTTGGAGCACAAAAATAGTTGTTATAATAAAAGTGTTCAAAATTTGATGAACTTTCATGATGCTTAATTTACAAATAAAAAAAAGACTATATATGTAATGTACTAAGTATATTCTTTAGTATTGATGTGTTATTGTGTTGCACAGTTAGACTTTTATGCTGTTGAAACTACACATACTAACTGGAGGAGATGACTAGATTAAAATATCAAAACAATTTCACATCATTAAGATGTACAATTTTAGAAATTCTTCTTGTACTATTTCAATAGTCTATCGATATTGTCAGAGCAACAATTGTTCTTGCCAAAGCAATATTATTATATTTCTAAAAATGCCCTCATCATCAAGTACATTTTAATATTCTTGATAACTAATTTTTCTATATTATTACACAAAATATTAGATTCTATAATTAAATTTTTTTCCTATAATTAAAATTTTCCAAAATTCTTGAAAATATAAAAAAAATTCTATATATGTTGATAATGTTTAGTAAGTTTTATTAATAAAAACTAAATATGGTGTGTACTAATATAGAAAAATTATTTATCAATCATATTTAGATAGAGTGGATGATGAGGCCTTTTTTTAGATATAATAATTTTGCTCTGGCAATATCGCTAATCATTTCAAAAATAAGAAAATCCCTAACATTTTCTTCAATGATATCGAAAATACGGAGGTATAGTACATAAAAAAAATAAAGATAATTGATTGCCTTGTTATATAGTATACATTTATTTACGGAGAGGAAATGGTATGAAGATATGAATAATGACAATTTTGAACAAAGATAAATGATGTTGATAGTCCTCATTGTCTATAACTCTTTACAGAGTCGTCTCTATAGTATTTTATTCCAACATTAGTCCCAACTAAGGGTTATTTATTTCACTTTGGACTTTTTCACGCATTACACGGTACCGTCGAGCTCACATGACATGCACGTGCATATTCTTGGAGATATTTTTGTTTGTTCACTATGACAGTGTTATAGTAAGACCCACATAATACCATGTTTGTATCAATTTAGTCTCGATCTTTTATGAGAAATAATTATTTCAGAAAAATAATATTTAAAAATAACCTTAGTGAATTGAGAAAACAAAATCGAACATTAAAAAATATAATAATAATAATAATAATAATAATAATAATAATAATAATAATAATAATAATAATAATAATTCACTTATTTACATCAAAATAAATTGGAACTAATTAAAATAATAAAAAATCACGTATTTACGTCAATATAAATTATGAGATCATTTGAAAAATAAAATAATATGAAGAATAATAATTCACCTATATGTATCAATATGAATTAGAAAAAATATCAGAAACAAAAAATTCAAAAATTCAAAAAAAATGTATTAATAATTCACCTATTTGTATGAATATAAATTATAAATTTTAATATAAACCAAAACAATCACCTATTTATATTTATTTTCTAATTTATATTGATACAAGTAGGTGAATTACAACCTTTTTTTTTTACGTTTTCGATACTTTAAATTGTTTTATAATTCATATTAATACAAATAGGTGAATAATTGTTATCATTTTTTAGAATTTATCATTGTGAATTTCAGATTCCTTTAATTATTTTGTAATTTATATTGATAGGAATAGGTGAATTATTTTTTTTTTAATTCTTTTAAAATATTTTTGATTCATAAATATTATTTTTTAATTTATTTATTTGAAATTGTTTATTTTGATTTTTGAAATTATTATTTTGCATAAAATTTAGGGACTTATGTGTATTACTATCGAGTGGACAAAAATACCCTAAAATATATGTAAGTGCATGTCACGTGAGCTCGGCGTAACCATGGAAACCCTAAAAAATTCAAAGTGAAACAAATATATTGTAGCGGGGACTAATGAGGAAATAAAATACAAGATGAATGAGTCTATAAAAAGTTATAGCTAATGAGAACCATCAATATCATTTATCCTCTCTATTATGGCTCTGGCATTATAGAAATTTGTGGACACCCTAGTAGGCCCACTGTAGACTTTGGCCCATATTAATGGACTTGTCCAATTATGTTATCTTTCATCTTTCTTATTCTCACTCTCTTTCTCACTTTCATTAACAAGAGTAGTTCGTTTGAATTATATTGGAGTCATTATAGTGAGGAGGATCTATATTCATTGTTCTCTTCGATCCGAGTTGTAAATATACAATTTATTAGATTCAAATAATAAATAGTTTGACACATACTCGCTAAAAATAAACGGAATAGGATCGAAAATATGTTTTAAAACCAAGAAAAACAAATTAGGAAAAAGGTACGGAATAAAATTCAAGGAGAAACTATAATAGTAATATGTTAACGGCATTATGCAATTATCACAAAGATAAGAAATTCGACAAATGGAAATAATTTATTATATTATGATAATTCGACAAAGATAAGAATGCAATGAAAAATGTCTAGTTGTGCTCCTAAGCAAATCTATTAATGGAAATGCTGATTTATAGGGGGTCGAGTTGAGTTTTTTTTAATCATCTTTTTGTTTCGAATTTATATTTTTTAAATGTTATATTCAATTATATTAGTTGAAAAAAAAAACTTTAATTCATTTCAATATTGTATATATTATATCATAATTTTTTTATTAATTGTCACATTAAATATACATTATGTTTATAATAAAATAATTTATTATAAAATCACAATAAATAATTACATAAAATTCTTGCACAGACTTGGTCTATGATATTTTCATAGACCTTGTGGTACGTAGTAAATGCACGACATAACACATTGTGAGAGCATGACATCATCAAAATAAATACACATTGTGAGAGCATGACATCATCAAAATAAATAATGTGGTAGACTTACGACCACAAGTCTATAAAAATCTCATAGACCAGATACATGTAAGAATTTTTCAGTAATTAGAATTACTTCTCAATCATCTATACAATATAATAATAATCTATCATCTTAACTCATGTACGATACAATATAATATATTACTTTAAGGCCTATAAAGTTATTGATTTGATATATACCACCCAATTTTCTTCTCCAAACCACAATAACCAAACTCCAATACAAACCAAATCTCAAATTTTACAAAATTCAATAAGGCAATAACTATTTTTTAATAATATGTTACAATTTCAATATTCTATTGAAATCATTATCAAAATCAAGTTTAAAAATTTCGCCAAAACCACTTATCCAAATAACTGAATTATTATTATTTTTTAAAAAATAATTCAATTCATTTAAGTATTTTCTAATTTTTATATATACAGGTGAATTATTATTATTATTATTTTGGTTTTTCTAAATAATTTTTTATTTATAAAGATTATTTTT
>CM064879.1:21158346-21211055 GCA_003313485.2 Penstemon barbatus
AGCGCCAGGACATTCATCAGTTATTGTCACAGTAATTGGTCGTCCTGAACATGATGGGTCTTTTTTGCATCTTATCTGGATTCACATAGATAAACAACTTCAAATGTTCAACACTAAGGTAAATATATTACATAAACTCTTATATATACATGAATTATATGAATAAATATTTAGACCTGATAACAAGTACCACAACTGTTCCCGTGTTTAAATATGTTTTGATTTCCTGCAGCTATAAGACCATAGTATGGAGTATGTTGGTCCCAAGTGGTCAGATGAGGTCTAGGGGGGGGGGGAGGGTGAATAGACCTCTAAACTTTTTAACAATTTTTAACTTTAAAACTTTTACTTAACTGTTTAATAAACTAAGCTGTTACCGAACAGTAAATTTACAAGGCTGATCGCGAACAAATCTTTGAACAACTTTGTCGACCACTAATCTGATAGTTACTTAGCTGATTTAGTTAAAATCAGTTTTAATACTAGAGTACTTGCAGCGGATTTTCAAAGTGTTTTTCACAAGTAAACTTAGTAGTTTGAAAATTTTATCCCCAGTTTTGTACTCTCCTTTAAACTCTTTTCAAACAGTTTTGAATGTGTTTTATGCAATCTGAAAATATGCAAGTAAAAAGCAAATGTAAAAACACAAGTAATTTTTATAGTGGTTATATGGATTTAAATATCCTTTAGTCCACCCTTCCAAGTCACGAAGATCTTGGGTTATACTAAGAACACAAAGTAATTAGTACACTCCACTTACGCTAAAACAACAAATGAATCTGGTCGTAAGCTCATAATAGGAAATCACTAAGAAAACCTATCCTCTGAAGCTAGATCACTCACAAAGATGGATCTACACTTCTCACAACACTCAAACAGTTTTTCACTCAGAAAATGTGTTTGTCTTTTATCTTCAACTTCGGCTTCAGTCAACAAATGACAGAGCTGATGAGTGAGCTGTTCTTGAGACTTAAGAGATTTTGCTTCGGATTTCTTCTCAGAGATTGTGTTGTTGTTGTTCTCTTTGTCTCTACAGCTATTTATACTCGTAGGTTTGAAAAATGTTCATTGAAGTGAGACAGAATTCAAAAACCTCGGGTACTGGTCCTTAATTTCCGCGAACGGCTCTCTGCACAGTATCCGTACTGTCAACAGTACTTTTCTGCAGGCAGCATTAAATGCACCAAGCTGATACGAAGTCTTTCTTCAATCATTTGTCTTTAATAACCTTGTACTTCAGCATTTATTACTTCCAGGGGCATTTATTACCGTTGGGAAGACTTCTTGATCTTTACCACTTTGCTGACTAAAGTGCAAGTCTGATGACGAACGAAGCTGATCTAAAACTTGAACAAATCTGATTTGAGTCGGCTGATCTTCACCAGTCTGATTTCTTTCCTTCAGCAGATCAGTAGTCTTTTGGACCTTGAATTTTGACTCGTCTGTTTTGTCTTCTTACTTGGTCAAAATTCTTCTAAGGGATTTTTACAACTAAGCTTTCCATACTTAGCTGATTTTAGGTTTTGGAAATCATCAAAACCACCCTTTACAAATTTTCTTTAGTGCCTTCATCTTCATCTCTATCCAACAATTTTCCCTTTTTTGATGATGACAAAACTTCAGCTAAGTACCTGTTAACCTACACTAAAGTTTTGATCCTCAAAATTTTCTGAGATAGAAAACATTTGTTGGAAACAGAACTTGAACTTTTTATTGATATTTGAAAATTATTACAAGTACAATTTTGTTGAAATCAGATGACTAAAAAAATAAAGAAAACTGATATAAAAGATTTGTCTATACTAATTATCAACTTCTTCATCGTCTCCTTCAAGCACTTCTTCATATTCATAAGAAGATTCTTCATCATCTTCTTCTTCTTCATCTTCATCAGTCTCTTCATCCAGAAGTAGATTGGACTTAACAGCTTCCATCTTAGCTTTGATTTCTTCTTCTCTAGCTATTTCGTCCATCTTCCTCTTGATCCTCTCTTCATTCTTATACTTGGTATAGGGCTCTGATTTATCTTCATCAGAATCCTTGGAAGCAGCCTTTTCTTCAGCAGACTTGGCTTTTTCCTTAGAAACTTCAGCAGATGTCTCTTTGCCTTCAACAATTCTTGGTTCAGCAGTTTCATCAGTCTTCTTAGCTTCAGCAGCAGCAGCAGTTTCCTTAGTTGGTTTTTCCCCTTTATCTTCCCCCTTTTTGTCATGATCAGACTTGGTGACATTATCAGGTTCAGCAGGCGGGTTGAGTGCAACAGCATGAATCTTCATAGCAGCACACAAAGCTTTGATATTCTGATTAGCTACATCATGGCTGGCAATCAAATGATCGAGAGTTGTGATGATGGTATCATTCTTGTCATTTAGGCAATCAATGTTGAGCTGCATGGTGGAAAGTTCTTCATGGATAACATCTCCAGTTTGTTAAGTTCCTGCAACAGCCCAACATTAATAGCTTTCTCTTCTTCACTGATTTTGATGAAGTTTGCAGTGAGATCAGCTATGTTGTGTTCAGCTCTCATCAAAGCAGTGTGAAGATGGTCTACATCAACCTTCACATCTTCAACATTTCTCTTCATCTCAACAACACTCTGCATCATTGGCTTAGAATGATCTTCAGGCATGGGAAAACTATCAATAGCATTCTTGATAGTCCTTGCAGTAAGGAGTTGCATACTCTCAAGATGTAATCTGTTAGACTCTGCCAACTCTTGCTGCAATGCCTTCAATTGCTTGTTGTTCCTTTCTTCCATTTCTTTCATTGAATTCTCCATTAATAGCTGGAAGGCTTCCATCAATAATGAGTGTATATCACTTGATGAAGCAGGATGATCAGCAGCTTCACTATCTTCTTTACTTTCCTGGTGGACAGGAGCATCCTTCAGTTCAGTCTCCTGATCAGCTTTGGACTCATTAGCTTTCCACTCAAGTGCCAAGGGTTCATCAGCAGCTTTGGGCTGATCAGTTACATCTTCAAGGATCTTACTTATGATCTTGCCGTCATCAGTAAAGGTTGTTGTTTGACGGAATTGTCTCACAACAGGCCATAAATTTGAAGTAAGATCCTTTACCTTAGGCACTTCAAAGTAATCTTTTACCTCTTTGTCGAATGTGATCTGTTGAATGCTTGGCAGCAAAGGCAATTCACTTGACGAACCTTGCTGATATCTTGATCTAGTAGCCCATTTCTTCAAAGCAGTCATAACAGCAATCTGAATTGCTCTTTCAACAGCATTATCAGATTTTCTTTTCTTGACAGGCAAAGTGTTTTCAATGATCTTGGCCTACTCAGTAGCATAATCTTTAGCATACTGATGCATAGCATCCCTTACAAAATGAGGATCCAAGGCTTGTTGGATAGAATCTGTTTTCAGCCACTGAAGAACCCACTTTTCTTCATTAGCCAAATCCTTCCAACTCTGAAGCTCTTCAATGGATTTATTCAATCTATAATCCCTCCACTTCATGTATCTGGGCTTTTCATGAGTGAATAGAGTCTTCAGCATCAGCTTCTGGTCCTAATATGCTAAGGCCTTCTCAAATCTGTTGAAGAGAGCTTTATCAGAATTGATAATTTCAAAAGATCTTCTCACTTCAAACTTCGCATTTGTCTTGACTTCGCCAGCAGGCATCTTGGGCTTAGCTGCTTTGGCTTCATTAATCTTGATTCCGCCAGCATGAACAGGTCCATGGGCATCAGTCTTGCTCAGCTCAAGGACCATAGCAATTTCAGCGTCTTCAGCAGCTGTTCTCTCTGCCTCAGACATCTTCCTTCTTTGTGCATCCTTAGCAGCCTGAACCTTACTTAGTTCAAGTACCCTATTTTCTTCTTGTTCATCCCTCTTTCTTTGCTCAGCCTCCTCCCTCTTTTTCTTCTCTGCATCTGAAATCTTCTTCTTTGTGATAAGTATTTTTCTTTTCCCTTTATCAGCTGGGGCAGGAGCGGGACCAGCAGATGCAAGAGGTGCAGCTGCAATTGGTTCAATGATCATCACGTCTTGATCATCTTGAGGTTTAGCCACCTCAATTGTTGGCTTTACTTGAGCAGTCTGTTGCGCATCAATCTGTTCAGCAGCAGACGTCTCATCAGCACCAACAGGCCTCTCTGCTGTTTGAGGGCTTTCTCTCACCAAATCTATTAACTCAGTGGGCTTTTCAGCAAATGTCATTTGTTTTCTGATTGTTGTTCTTGGTCTTCTCTCTTGAGCAGGTTGGGAATCACCTGTATCCCTGAGTTGACTCCTGGTCCTATGAGAGACATTCTCATCAGGTACCTCAGCAGATGGAGTTCTTGAAGATGATGAAGGAGACATGTTCCTGACATCAGCAGTGGTCTGATTTATAATTATCAGCCTCAGAATCAGACACTTTCTTCATCTTCTTAGGAGTTTTCTCCGTAGACTCATCAGCCTTTTGCTTCTTGGTTTCAACAGCCAGCTGAGCTGTTTTAACCAATCTCCTTGGCCTTTTGGCAGGAACCTCCTTTGATTCCTCAGCTTCTTCTTCCACGTCAGCTTCTTCAGCTTTCCTCTTAAGAACAGGCAAGTACTTGGACATTGCCTTAGCAGGATGAATCTCCTTCCCATTTGTCACATCACATCCCATGTGAAAGAGCAGATAGCTCAAAGTGATTCTGTGATTTGTCTGGGGAGCCCTTTTGTTCTTCTTCTCGTGGAAGTTGGCCAGAATATACCAGATAACCACGGACCAGTTGACTTCTAATCCATAGTAAATCGCCGCCATGATGCTGAATCTTTTCATTGTAACAGCATCCAATGAAAAAGTGCAGTTTTCAATCAGCTTAGAGACCATATCAACCATACGCTGATATTCATCCTTCAGCTGCTTCTTCTTAATGTTTCCAGTCAACATTTCACCATCCTTGGCACAGATTGCCCAGAATTATTGATGCCTCTCCTCAGTCAGAACAGTGACGTCATGTCGTCCACTGTTGGGCAGTCCAAACATTTCATGAAGCAAAGTGGGGGTTATGATAACAGATTTACCTCCGACTGTTGCTTGATCTCCTGGGTAGTGAAATCAACTGTTGATGTACGGTAGTACTCCAAAACTTGATCAGCCCAAACCAAACCCTCATGATACTCCATGAAATTGACTAAAGAAGCAGATTTGAACTTCTCCAGCAGTTCCTTCATTAAACTTGTACCAGATTGGTAATAAGTCTCGTACATCAAGTACATACCCTCAGCCTTTGATTCTTGTCCGGAAGCCAACTCAATTCTGTGGATTGTTAGTGAAAAAGCTGAAATTTTGCAGAAAATAGCAGGTAATTTTCTCACAAGTAGTTTTGCAGAAATTTGCTACGTCGTTATCAAGTCCACAAGCTCCCCCTACAAATATAAAGATATTTAAGGTGGTGTTTTCTACAAATTCATGGTTGAACTTCTTTTTTGAGATTTTTGAAAGAAGTCCGTAATCAGCTTACAATCAAAAGTTGTTGGTGTTTTCAATCTTAGAGAATTAAGTGATTTTGATAATTTATAAAATAATTTCATCACAAGGTAGAAGCTGCATCAACCAATTTCCGGATTTTGTACGGAAAATGACTTATTTTAAGAGAATGTGCATAGTTGTGATTTTAAGAAACATTCCAATTTTTTTTTTTAATAGAAAAGCTGAAAATCACTTTTAAGAAGAGGTTGAAAACACCACATTAGTTTAAACTCAACTTTTTTTTTTATCCGTGCTATTCTAATTCTCTATGTTGCATACAAAAGTTGTCAAATATACGTGCGTACAAAGAAAGTATTATTACCACTTCCATATCCTGTTTCAGGTCCATACCAAGTCGCAACAGCAGGTGAAAACGCTAAAGAAGTTTCGGTTGATTTGAGATTAATGCACAAACAACCATTGATTTAGAGCACAAAAATAGTTGTTATAATAAAAGTATTCAAAATTTGATGAACTTTCATGATGCTTAATTTACAAATGAAAAAAGACTATATATGTAATGTACTAAGTATATTCTTTAGTATTGATGTGTTATTGTGTTGCACAGTTAGACTTTTATACTGTTGAAACTACACATACTTACTGGATAAGATGACTAGATTAAGATATCAAGACAATTTCACATCATTAAGAAGTACAATTTTCGAAATACTTCGTATACTATTTCAAAAGTCTATCGATATTGTCAGAGCAACAATTGTTCTTGTCAAAGCAATATTATTATATTTCTAAAAATACCCTCATCATCAAGTACATTTTAATATTCTTGATAACTAATTTTTCTATATTAGTACACAAAATATTAGATTCTATAATTAAATTTTTTTCTATAATTAATATTTTCCATATATTCTTGAAAATATAATAATTTTTCTATATATGTTGATAATGTTTAGTAAGTTTTATTAATAAAAACTAAATATGGTGTGTACTAATATAAAAAAATTATTTATCAATCATATTTAAATGTAGTTGATGATGAGGGCCTTTTTTTAGATATGATAATTTTGCTCTAGCAATACCGCTAATCATTTCAAAAATAAGAAAATCCCTAATATTCTATTTAATGATATCGAAAATACGGAGGCCGTATAGTACATAAAAAAATAAAGATAATTGATTGTCTTATTATATAGTATACATATATTTACGAAGAGAAAATGGTATGAAGATACGAATAATGACAATTTTGAACAAAGATAAATATGTGATGTTGATAGTCCTCATTGTCTATAACTTTTTACAGAGTCGTCTCTCTAGTATTTTATTCCAACATTAGTCCCCAATAAGGGTTATTTATTTCACTTTGGACTTTTTCGGGTGTTACACGGTACCGTCGAGCTCACATGACATGCACGTGCATATTCTTGAAGATATTTTTGTTTGTTCACAATGACATTGTTATAGTAAGACCCACATAATACCATGTTTGTATCAATTTAGTCTCGAACTTTTATGAGAAATAATTATTTCAGAAAAATAATATTTAAAAATAACCTTAGTGAATTGAAAAAACAAAATTGAACATTAAAAAATATAATAATAATAATAATAATAATAATAATAATAATAATAATAATAATAATCATAATAATAATAATTCACTTATTTACATCAATATAAATTGGAACTAATTAAAAGAATAAAAAAATCACTTATTTACATCAATATAAATTATGAGATCATTTGAAAAATAAAATAATATGAAGAATAATAATTCACCTATATGTATCAATATAAATTAGAAAAAATATTAGAAACAAAAAATTCAAAAATTCAAAAAAAATGTATTAATAATTCACATATTTGTATGAATATAAAATATAAATTTTAATATAAATCAAAACAATCACCTATTTATATTTATTTTCTAATTTATATTGATACAAGGAGGTGAATGACAACATTTTTTTTTTACGTTTTCGATATTTTAAATTGTTTTATAATTCATACTAATACAAATAGGTGAACAATTGTTATCATTTTTTAGAATTTATCATTTTGAATTTCAGATTCCTTTAATTATTTTGTAATTTATATTGATAGGAATACGTGAATTATTTTTTTTTATTCTTTTAAAATGTTTTTGATTCATAAAGATTATTTTTAAATTTATTTTTTTGAGATTGTTTATTTTGATTTTTGAAATTATTATTTTGCATAAAATTTAGGGACTTATGTGTATTACTATCATAGTGGACAAAAATACCCTAAAATATATGTAAGTGCATGTCACGTGAGCTCGGCGTAACCATGGAAACCCTAAAAAATTCAAAGTGAAACAAAAATATTGTAGGACTAATGAGGAAATAAAATACAAGATGAATGAGTCTATAAAAAGTTATAGCTAATGAGAACCATCAATATTATTTACCCTCTCTATTATGGCTCAGGCATTATAGAAATTTGTGGACACCCTAGTAGGCCCACTATAGACTTTGGCCCATATTAATGGACTTGTCCAATTATGTTATCTTTCATCTTTCTTATTCTCACTCTCACTAACAAGAGTAGTTCGTTTGAATTATATCGGAGTCATTATAGTGGGGAGGATCTATATTCATTGTTCTCTTCGATCCGAATTGTAAATATACAATTTATTAGATTCAAACAATAAATAGTTTGACACATACTCGTTAAAAACTAAACGGAATAGGACCGAAAATATTTTTTAAAACCAAGAAAAACAAATTAGCAATAAAATTCAAGGAGAAACTATAATAGTAATATGTTAACGGCATTATGCAATTATCACAAAGATAAGAAATTCGACAAATGGAACTTAATTTTTGCCTTTGCCTCAGTTTGATACTTCAGCCTCCTAGAGGATGATGAAAAATGTCTAGTTGTGCTCCTAAGCAAATCTATTAATGGAAATGCTGATTTATAGGGGCTCGAGTTGAGTGTTTTTTAATCATCTTTTTGTTTCGAATTTATATTTTTTAAATGTTATATTCAATTATATTAGTTGAAAAAAAAATTAATTCATTTCAATATTGTATATATTATATCATAATTTTTTATTAATTGTCACATTAAATATACATTGTGTTTATAATAAAATAATTTATTATAAATCACAATAAATAATTACATAAAATTCTTGCACAGACTTGGTCTATGATATTTTCATAGACCTTGTGGTAGTAAATGCACGACATAACACATTGTGAGAGCATGACATCATCAAAATAAATGATGTGGTGGATTTACGACCACAAGTCTATAAAAATCTCATAGACCAGATACATGCAAGAATTTTTCAGTAATTAGAATTACTTCTCAATCATCTATACAATATAATAATAACCTATCATCTTAATTCATTACATGATATAATATAATATATTACTTTAAGGCCTATAAAGTTATTGATTTGATATATACCACCCAATTTTCTTCTCCAAATCAGAACAACCAAACTCCAATACGGACCAAATCTCAAATTTTACAAAATTCAATAAGGCAATAACTATTTTTTTATAATATGTTACAATTTCAATATTCTATTGAAACCATTATCAAAATCGAGTTTAAAAATTTCGCCGAAACCACTTATCCAAATAACTGAATTATTATTATTTTTTAAAAAATAATTCAATTCATTTAAGTATTTTCTAATTTTTTTATATACAGGTGAATTATTATTATTATTTTGGTTTTTCTAAATAATTTTTTATTTATAAAGCTTATTTTTAAAATGATTCTTAATCAAATTATTATTACTTAAGTGTAGCCCTATCATAGTGAACAGACAAAAATACCCTAAAAAATTAGCTACCTGCAATTCACGTTAGCTCGGGTTCGTCCTGGACCGCCTTGAAAAGACTAAAGTGAAAAAATTAATGTATAGTAATGTTAAAATTTATACATAAGGAGGATGGCATTATTATTATGATTAATATTTGTGTAATCACTAATTTTTTTCTATTATGTGAATTGTTCTTCGTAATAGATATTTTAACTAAAAGATTTTACTTATGTTGGTATCTCCAAGTTTACAGTATTCTTAAAGGAAAGTCAATTGTGAATTTCATCTAAATAACATTTAACAAGGAAATTCGTATCCAGAGATATATCATAATTTGGGAGCTAACTGATTTCATTTATCTAAAGTAACATATATTTATATTTATTTATATATACTATTTTCTCATGTATGTTCCTCTTCTCTAATGAAAAAGAATCTTAATAGTTTTTCTTCTATTCAAATATTGTATTAAAGAATTAAGAAAAGTAGCAACAAAATCAATTGAAGACAGTGAAAAGAATATTCATTCCAAAACAAAAAATAGAAGCCATACATTCCTTTAATTGATTGTCATAGCTTAACAATTATTCATCTAAAATATTCATGTTCGTGTTATGAATATAGTCCTAATAAAGTATTTATTCTGATTGTTCATGTAGACGTCATAACTAAAAGTTGACATTTGAGTAATAGCGTCTTCCCGGAGCCCAATTAGCTGCGATTACATTGTATGCAGTAATTGATCTTCTGGACTCAATAGTTGTTATCCTCACATTGTAAGGGCCTTTCATGCCAATAGGTATTCCAACATTCCATGTTGCACCGCATGATTGTTTCATTGCTAATCAATTTCCATTCGAAGGTTTTATCGAAACGTAAGCAAGGTCATCATCTATATTCACATTTTCAACCGCAAAGGCTAGATAATTAGGGTTGGAACCAGTATCAATCTTAAACGCTATGTTTGCCTTGTAATGACAAGGTACCCTGCAAAATTAAAAAACAAGTTTGTAATTGATATTTAAAAAATATTTAATTTTTTCATGTACCCTAAAAATGACCATAAGAACATAATAGAAAAGATAGATACAAAAGGTTAAAAGATGAATATCAATCGATCGTGTGAAAAATACCACTTTGACACGGAAATTATGTGCCTACCCCGGTAGATTCAGTTTATTGAGGTGTTGGATGAGCGACATGTGTATATGAGAGGATAATTTTTTGTCTTTTTATGCACATGTGTTTATCATCTAAACCTTATGGATATAATCCACTGGTGTAGGTAGGGGTGAGCATTTGGTCCGAACCGAACCGAATTTCGGTTCTACCCCGGTTCGATTCTGAAATAAGACGGACCGTTTATCGGACCGAAATAGTCGGTCCGGTTCGGTATAAAAACCGATCGGTTCGGTTCGATCCGATTCGGTTCACTGTGTACCAAAATAACCCTAAAATTATTATTTTACATACCCAATTTGGCCGGTCCGATCCGATTCGGTTCAATACGGTCTGAATCGATTCATTAACATCGTATAAAATGAAAAAAAAAAAAAAAAAAGATGAAATTGAAAACATCACCAAACAAACCTTTAATATCATCATCAAATTAATTTTTCAAAAAAGAAAAAGAAAAAGGAAATGGCTACCCCACCTTAGATCCACCAAACAAACACTCTCTTCTAGTGAACTCTTGAACTTTATCATGAACGATTGCCATATTTCTACCCCATATCATGTGGTAAATTTTGCAGATCTGAAGTTATGGATTTATCCATATCATGTGGCAAGTTTTGCGGATCTGAAGTTATGGATTTATCCATATCATGGCAATTTTGGCAAGAAATATAGGGTTTAGGCTCAAGAGCTTTGAATATTACCGGCAAAGATGGCTGCCGTCGGCGGAAGGAGGATGAGGCGGCGCCCGGAATCGCGTGCTGGAGAAGAGGAAAAATTAGGGCAAGTGGAAGTGGGTATTGGGTTGAATGGGTTTGGGTAATAGCCTATACATATTTAATTTTGTGGTGGTCTACTAGTTTCATCCAAACATGGAATGGGCTGCTGTGCTGGATCAGTATATATATATTATTAGCGGAAAAAAAAAATTAACATGGTTCGGTTCGGGGAACCGACCGGTTTTACCGAAAACCGACTCCTATAAGGGGTCGGTTCTGGGGCTGATACCGACTACCGAACCGTTTTTCCGGTTCGGTAATCGGTTCGGACCGATTGGGTCGGTCCGGTCCGGTTCGATCGGATAACCAAATCGGGCTCAGCCCTAGGTGTAGGATGAATGTAACTCTATGACACTACCGTTTCACACTATTTTTACATGTTTGAACTATATGATTTCATCACCAAAAAGATAAGAAAGAGAACCATATGTGTGATAATAAAAGTGTGTGAAATTACAAAAAAATTCATTTACCTTTTATATTCAACATCAATTATTCCCATTTTTCTTAATGCGTAATCGTGACCACATTTTGCTAAATAACCAAAAGCTTTTCCACTTAAGTCAAAGTGAAAAGCCTGGTTTTTACAAGTGCCACGACATTCATTAGTTATTGTCACGGTAATTGGACGTATTGAACACGATGGGTCTTTTTTGCATCTTATCTGGATTCATATAGATAACAACTTCAAATATTCAACACTAAGGTAAATATTTTACATAAACTCTTATATATACATGAATTATGAGAATAATATTCAGACCTGATAACAAGTCCCACAATCGTTCCCGTGTTTAAATATGTTTTGATTTCCCGTAGCTGTAAGACCATAGTATGGAGCATTTGCTACGTCGTTATCAAATCCACAAGCTCCCCCTACAAATATAAAGAAATTTAAGGTGATTTTTTCTACAAATTCATTGTTGAACTTTTTTTTTTTTGAGATCTTTGAAAGAAGTCCGTAATCCGCTTACAATCAAAAGTTGTTGGTGTTTTCAATCTTGGAGAATTAAGTGATTTTTATAATATACAAAAATGTCATCACAAGGTAGAAGATGCATTAACCAACTTCTGAATTTTGTACGGAAAATGAGTTATTTTAAGAGAATGTGCAAAGTTGTGATTTTAAGAAACATTCCAAATTTTTTTTTTAAAACGAAAAACTTAAAATCACTTTTAAGAAGTGGTTGAAAATACGATATTAGTTTAAACTCAATTTTTTTTATCTGTGCTATTCTAATTCTCTATGTTGCATATAAAAGTTGTCAAATATACGTGCGTGCAAAAAATGTATTATTACCACTTCCATATCCTGTTTCAGGTCCATACCAAGTCACAACAGCAGGTGAAAACGCTAAAGAAGCTTCGGTTGAATTGAGATTAATGCACATGATAGGATAGTGCCCAGCAAGCCAGTTCAATAAGCTTGTAATAGGTCTATTCTATATGAGACAATCTTTGATTTTATAATAATACGCACGTTTATTTATATATGTATAAGGATAAACAATGGCCAACTTCATCTCTCGCGAATACATTTAAGCGATTGGATGAAATCCTTAGATTACATTTGACTATGGAACGATTCACTTCAGTACTGAGTGCAATCATGAAACAGTCTCTAAGGTCATAATCTTAAAACTGTTCCAAGTCATAGATTCCGAACGAGACAGGGTATCGTAGGAATCGCCAAGACTTGTACGAGTATGCATGATTCATATGGAGTGAATTTGTAACGTTTCATGAGCAAGGCATTTGAGGCCAGTGCATATGAGTAGGTGGTTCAATGGAGGATTGAACGCATCGAAACGACCCGAACAGAGAAACCCATTGTGGAAGCGCATGACGCATATCGGTGATGGGATGTTTCTCAAGGCTTATAATAGTGTACGATTTAGTCCTTTGACTTGAGGTGCTAGGGCGAATTCGGTGCATGAATGTGCGTACTTAGATCTAGGTATAGATCACTTAGCCTGATCATAACATGCCTAGGTTGGGTGCGTATAGTTGTGTACGCGAGTGTTTAGTACCAATATGGAATCTACCGACTCATCGTAATGGATGAGAGAATTTTCTATACGATTCTTAGATAATATATCCGAGGAATCTGCGGCCGCAGTCGATGACGGATTTGGAAAGGGGTTTCCAAATTTAGCAGTCACACTGGAATATTATCCCGAATTAGAAAGTATAGTTATCGAGATAAATTTAGAGGTGCCGGTCAATTCACACACCCTAAGTCTTGATCGAAAATATTAGTTGATAGAAGGACCGTATGTACATGGCAATTATAAGAGAGACGAGGTTCACAAATATAAATTCACCTGAAGTTGGGCTTCATGGGCTTGTGGCTTGACATCGACCATGAAGTGTGGGTACTCCTGAATTAATAGAGGATTTAATTCTAGGAGTGGTCAATTAAATGTTGTTCAATTGACCGGAGCAATTTATTGTTCATAAATTAAATCATGAGGAATTCATGGGCCTGCTGCCAATTGATGGTGAACCCAGAGGGTCACACACAATACAATTGGACGGTGACTGTTATAAAAGGATACAAAAGAAATTAATTGATTTAAAGGTAATAAAATCAATTAAATCAATTAAAGTGTTAATTCAAGTGGGAGATTAATTAATTAGTTGATTTAATTAAATTGCTAATTAATTAATTAAAGAAAATATTAATTTATTAATATGGATTGGGTTTTTAAGTAAAGTAGTTAATTAAAAGAAGGCTTGCAAGACATGGGTCTTTAATTAAAAGCCCATAAGAAGTCTTGCAAACATAGGTCAAGTAGAAGACTTATAAATAGGGTTCTTCATGAGCTCAAAAAGCTAACACCCTAGCACAAAAGCCCTAAGTCTTCTCTGCCCTAGTAGCCGCCGCACCAAACCCTGCGCCGCCACCAATAGCCGCCGCCTCCTGCTAGCCGTGAGCTGCTATAGTGCCGCCGTGAGTTCTCCCTCGTTCCTCCGTGCTGGATCTTGCCCTGCTTAGTAGATCTACACAGTCCTGCATTAACAAACCTCTTAGATCCAGTTCTTAGCCTAAGACTAGGAGGTGTTGCAAGAATCCAGTTGGTGTGGACTAAACTATGGAGGTGAGACATTTGGATCACTCCTGTGAACCAGAATCAGAATCAGAGTTGGAGGTTGCCACCACCTACCTGTGGTGAGGTAAAAATCGAAACCCCCTTGTTTTAATACATTTTGTGTTTTGTTTCATGCTTTCGTATACATAATATGGAGATCTAATATATGGGACCTTGGGTGCTTCGAAAAATTTTAAAATTCCAAACTTTTGTTGTTCTGACAATCGAGGCAACCCAACAGTGGTATCAGAGCCAACTCCATACTTATTATACGAGAAGCCTGAACATAATGTGTGTTCATCGTATATGTTTAATTATGTATATGTAAACACGTGATAATTATGTTCTGTAAATTGATTCTTGCTTGTTATGACTAGATCTATGATTGGGTAAAACTGTTTTTTCAGATCTGTGGCGAATTTATAGTTTTTGAATACTTCAGGACTTTTGTGCAATAAAATCGCATATTAGGGTTTTAAAGGGCTGAAAATTCGAATTTTTAAAATCTGGAAATTTCAAAAAATACTGGACTGTTTTGCAAATCTGGTCGCATAGCTTTTTGGGGTTGTTTTGTAATTTCTGAAAGTTTGGAGACTGTTTTGCAATTACCGAAACTTCAAGGGTCTATTTGAAAAATTGAAAATTTTCAGAATTCTAAATTTTATTTTCTTGTCTGCTGCCCGAATTTGTTCTGGGGTGTTTTTATAACTTTTTAAAAGTTATGGGGTCAAAGTGCAATTTTCGAAAGTTGAGGGGCCGAAAATGCAATTTTCAAAAGTTGAAAAAAAAGAATCTGAATTATGAGCAGAAAATTTATTTTGTTTACCCGAATATTTATTTTGTCATAATTAGTAGTGACTAAAAAGTAAGAATCATAGGAAGTTAGTTTTAAAAGGTTGTTTTAAAATTAAGAAAGAAATAGGTAAAAGATGTTTGCATGTTTCTTGCTCTACGTGAACTGTTTACGTGATTTTCGATCGAGCCGAGCCTTGACCTTAGGGTAGATGTGATTGGTTTAATTTAATGTTTGATTTTTTATTGGGCCTGCGAGCCTATTATATTTTAGGTCACTTTGAGCCTTTGTAATGAAATAGGGCTTTATTGCTTCCTAGATTAGGATGGAGGCCCGTTTACAAGCAAGGTGAGAGCCCAATAAGATATGAAGGCCATGTATGCGTGGTACATTGTGTAATAGCATAGGCCTGTTTGCAAACCCTTTAGTTTGACCAATAGGGCCAACATCATTGGCTCGATGATGGCCTGCATAGGAGGCTCCCGATCAAAAACATATTGTGGTAGTATGCATGCTAGGCTTGTATGGCTTTTATTTATTTGTCGATTTATATTTAGCTTGTATGAGATGCGCGCTAGAATCTAGATCGTAATAAAAGATAAAGCATAATTGAATCGGTGAGATCTCGAGGAGAGTTAGTATAACTTTCAAACCCAAAATTCCCCTCTCGAATTTAATATTAAGTCTATTGGGAACATTTAAAATGAAGTTTTAAAGATCCAAGCCTTCCATCAATAGGAACTAGTGTATGTTGTCTACTTATTGACAGAGGTGATCCAGAGTCTGGCACCCGAGTCAAAGAAAGGGACAATACACGAAACTCCTTGACTCTTGTTTTTAGCTAAACTCGACAAGGGTGAGGACTGGTCGGGATGTGAAGATCGACCGATAACTAGTTACGAAGAATTCACGATCGGGCCCGTCGCTCATCATGATTGATGGGCTCTACTTAACGATTAGTAGCATTTATGATATAGCAGTGCTAGATAAATGTGAAAACCGAGGCAAAATAGCTTGAAGGTTGTGAGGTGCCACAATTGGTAAAAGTATACCTACCTAGAGAATTAGTTGTATGGCCACGAGTCGTGGGTACAATTAATTGCTGCTAGGATGTCAAGACCTGCTAGGAATTAAATTTCCCGAGCAATCAAAGGGTGATTGTTTCGATAAAATAGTGGGAGAACTTTTTCGAAAACAAGACCAAAATTCGATAATTATAAGTATTAGGCATAAGATCAGTTAGCTAAAAGTTGTCTTCTTTCCGTTTGTAGATATTAAATACAATGTCTAAGAATCCATTATCTGTTATCCTCGACGCAAACAAGTGGAATGGCTCAAACTTTGTCGACTGGCTAAGAAATCTTAGAATTGTCCTCGACTCCGAGCGACGAAGCTATGTGCTCGACACACCCATGCCTGCTGCACCCGCAGCACGAACTAGTGAGGAACAACGAACCGCCCATGCTAAAAGGGTTGATGATGATCTTCAGGTTCGCTGCCTCATGCTAGCCTCGATGTCGAATGAACTGCAGAAACAGCATGCTGAAATACCGCTTGCTAGAGATATACTTCTCCATCTCCAGCAGATGTTTGGAGAGAGGTCTCGCACCGAAAGGTTCGCGACCACTAAGGAGATGTTTCATCTCAAGATGGCTGAAGGAAGCAGTGTCAAGGATCACTGTATGCGTTTCATCAACCTGGTTGAAATACTAGGGCGATTGGACGTGGACTTGCAAGCTGATCTTAGCATTGACCTCCTCCTCCATACGCTGCCCCGTTCTTTTGACCAGTTCGTGTTGAACTTCAACATGGAGGATAGAACCCTTGCTCTTCACGAACTGACCAATTTGTTGGTAACGGCAGAATCGACTCTCAAGAAAGAGAAGCCGGTAATGATTGCACACCAATCGAAGGCTGCAAAGCCCAAGAGAGGTAAGAAGAAGAAGAAGAAAGTGTTCTCTTCGAAGGCAGTCACGAAGGTGGTTGAAAAGAAGCGCAAAAGCCCAGAAGACGAATGCTTCCACTGCAAGAAAGCAGGGCACTGGAAAAGGAATTGCCCAGACTACCTAAAGATGAAACTGGTAGCCAAAGGTATTTTCTTGGTTGAAGTTAATATTTCTATTAACTGTGCATCGTGGGTGTTAGACACCGCAGCAGGTTCTCATATCTGCAATGATTTGCATGTGATGGGAGCAGTAAGATACCTGAAGCCCGGGGATAGAATCCTGCGTTTTGGAAACGGAGCTAGGATAGCCGCTGAGGCTATAGGAGACGTGGAATTAGTTTTAGGGAATTTTACTTTGGTTTTAAGAGACTGTTTGTACGTACCAACAATTATTAAGAACATCATTTCTATACCTATGTTAGATATTGATGGTTTTAATTTTTCCATTGAAAATGGAGCTTTTTGCATATTTAAAGATGGTTTAATGTATGCTCCTGGTACTTTGATAGATGGTCTGTATTCCCTAGAACCTATAAATTCCAAGTCATGCACATTCAATCTAGAAAAAGGAAATATGATAATCAAACTCCACAACTTTGGCACGCTAGACTTGGATATATTTCCAAGAGTAGGATTCAAAAGCTGGTTTCATCTAAGGCTCTTGAAATAAAGAACTTGGATGAACTCCCAACTTGCGAATCTTGTCTCAAAGGAAAGATGACCAAATCACCCTTCACAGGGAATCCCGAGCGAACCAAGCAAACATTGGATTTAATTCATACTTACGTTTGTGGACCATTGAGTGTCAATGCGAGAGGAGGATTCTCGTACTTCGTAACATTCACCGATGATTTTAGTCGTTATGGATATGTGTATCTTTTGAAACACAAATCCAAAACTTTTGAGAAATTCAAAGAGTTTCGAATGGAAGTAGAGAACCAACTTGGGCATAGTATTAAAGCACTTCGATCTGACAGAGGTGGTGAGTACTTAAGCCGTCAATTCCTCGATTATCTGAGAGAGAATGGAATTCTCGCACAGCGAACTCCCCCTAGGACACCCCAACTCAATGGAATGTTTGAGCGGAGGAACTGAACTTTGTTAGACATGGTTCGTTCCATGATGAGTTTCGATGATCTCCCCTTTTCGTTTTGGGGCTTAGCCCTATTAACTGCCTCGAAGATACTAAACATAGTACCTTCGAAGTCAGTGCCAACAACGCCGCACCAAGTATGGTATGGTAAAGCACCCGCGTATTCGTACTTACGAGTATGGGGATCTCCAGCGTATGTAAAGAACAAGATGGGAGATAAGCTAGATAGTAGATCTAGTTTGTGCAAATTTGTGGGGTATCCAAAGGAATCCATTGGATACCTATTCTTCGATCCTAAAGAACGTAATACGTTCGTATCTAGGAACGCCCACTTCTTGGAAGAGGATTTCCTCACCAACCGAAATGGGACAATCGTAGAACTTGATGAAGTCCAGGAATCGGACCCATCCCCACAAACAGTGGGAGCTGAACCAGAATTTACTGAACCTACTAGTACACCTACTCTTTGAAGGTCTGATAGAATTCGTAAGGAGCCAGAGCGATTTGGTTTCATTCACGGAAACGAGAAAGTGGAAAGTGATCCAAGGACCTATCAAGAAGCGATGTCAGACATAGACTCGGGTGCATGACAATTATAAGAGAAACGAGGTTCACAAATATCAATTCACCTGAAGTTGGGCTTCATGGGCTTGTGGCTAGACATCAACCATGAAGTGTGGGTACTCCTGAATTAATAGAGGATTTAATTCTAGGAGTGGTCAATTAAAGGTTGTTCAATTGACCGGAGCAATTTATTGTTCATAAATTAAATCACGAGGAATTCGTGGGCCTGCTACCAATTGATGGTGAACCCAGAGGGTCACACACAATACAATTGGACGGTGACTGTTATAAAAGGATACAAAAAGAATTAATTGATTTAAAGGTTATTAAATAAATTAAATGAATTAAAGTGTTAATTCAAGTGGGAGATTAATTAATTAGTTGATTTAATTAAATTGCTAATTAATTAATTAAAGGAAATATTAATTTATTAATATGGATTGGGTTTTTAATTAAAGTAGTTAATTAAAAGAAGGCTTGCAAGACAAGGGCATTTAATTAAAAGCCCATAAAATGTCTTGCAAACCTAGGCCAAGTAGAAGACTTATAAATAGGGTTCTGCATGAGCTCAAAAAGCTAACACCCTAGCACAAAAACCCTAAGTCTTCTCTGCCCTAGTAGCCGCTGCCCCAAACCCTGCGCCGCCACCAATAACCGCCGCCTCCTGCTAGCCGTGAGCTGCTATAGTGCCGCCGTGAGTTCTCCCTCGTTCCTCCGTGCTGGATCTTGCCCTGCCAAGTAGATCTGCACAGTCATGCATTAACAAACCTCTTAGATCCAGTTCTTAGCCTAAGACTAGGAGGTGTTGCCAGAATCCAGTTGGTGTGGACTAAACTCTGGACGTGAGACATTTGGATCATTCCCGTGAACCAGAATCAGAATCACAGTTGGAGGTTGCCACCACCTAGCATGTGGTGAGGTAAAAATCGAAACCCCCTTGTTTTAATACATTGTGTGTTTTGTTTCATGCTTTCGTATACATAATATGGAGATCTAATATATGGGACCATGGGTGCTTCGAAATTTTTTAAAATTACGCACTTTTGTTGTTCTGAAAATCGAGACAAACACATAGTCAGTTGGCTGTGGCACAAAAGAATGAATCATGTGAATTTGAAGACCATAAACAGGCTTAACAAAGTTTGGATCCAGTGCTCTGGTGATGGAAGTAGTCTTAAGCCAATCAAGAACCTACTTCTCTTCATTAGCAAACTCTTCCCAGTTCTGGATCTCCCCAATAGTTTTGTTCATTATGTACTCTCTCCATTTCATGTATCTTTTCTTTTCGTGAGTGAACAGGGACTTAAGCATCAGCTTCTTGTTAAAGTAAGCCAGTGCTGATTCAAATCTGTTGAAAATAGAAGAGTCAGAATTCACAATATCAAAAGCTCTTCTTACTTCAAACTTTTTCTTAGTTTGAACCATGCTAGTAGGCATCTTTTTCTTAGCATTTAAAGATTCACCAATCTTTATGCCTCCAGCAATATTAGGACCACGAGCATCCTTTTTACTGAGCTAAAGAACAAGAGCTATCTCAGCATCCTCAGCAGCTTTGCGTTCTGCTTCAGACATCTTTCTTTTCTTCTCTTCCTTTTCAGCTTCTTTCTTGCTGAGCTCAAGGACCCTTTGTCTTCTTGGTCATCCCTTTTTCTCTGCTCTGCCTCTTCCCTTTTTCTCTTGTCAGCAGCTGATACTTTCTTTCTTTTGATAAGTATCTTCCTCTTTCCTTTTTTTTTTTGTCAGCTGGCTGATCTTCTTGAGTGCTGGCAGGTGCAGGGCCAGCAAATGCAAGTGGTGCAGCTGCTATGGGATTGATGATCTGCACTTCAGGATCATCATGAGGTTGAGCAACCTCAGCTGTTGGTTATGTTGAAGTAATCTGTGGGGCAGTTTGATCATCAGCATTCTTTTCCTTAGCAGATTCTTCTTCAGTTCCAGCATGCCTCTTTGCTGATGGAGGACTTTCTCTGACTAAGTTAGAAGGCTTAGCAGGAGATGGTTCAAAGAGCACTTACCTCTTAGCAGACTTTCTAGTAGCAAGCTTCTCTTGAACAGGTTTAGAAGCAGCAGTATCTCTCAACTGGCTTCTAGTTCTCTTTGCCACTTTATCAGCAGATACTTCTTCTGACACTGTTCTTGATGGAGATCCAGCAGATATCTCCAGCACTTCATCAGTAACTTTCTTAATGGCAGCGCCAGCAGCAGCTTTCTTTTTCTTGTCTTTTCTGGCTTGAACAACAGGCTTTGCTGTTTGAACAGTCTTCTTTTGCCTTTTTGCAGGAACCTTGTCCTTAGGCTCCTCAGTTTCTTCTTCCTCCTCATTTTTCCTCTTAGAGCCTCCCTTAACAGCTTGGTAGTAAACCATAGCCTTGGCATTGTGAATGAGTTTTCCATTTGTCAAATCACAACCCAGCAACACGAACAAATGACTAAGAGAGATCCTATGATTTTTTGCTTCTTCTTATGGAAACTTGCGAAGATATACCATATGATTTCAGCCCAATTCACCTCAAACCCATAATAAACAGCTATCATCATAGCATACCTCTTCATAGTCACACTATCCAGAGAGAAAGTGCAGTTCTCAATTATTTTTGCCACCATATCAGCCATACGCTGATATTCATCTTTCCACTGCTTTTTCTTTATATTTCCAGATAGTACTTCTCCTTCGTGAGCACAGATGCTCCAGAATTCTTGTTCCTTCTCCTCAACTGATGAGGGGTATCTTGGATTCGGCATTTCTACAGTCCAGCAAGGTCGAAAGTCACGGATCTCGATCTCAGAGGCGTAAATTCGAGCCCAAAGCTCAAGAGTCCTATGCCGATTCTACAAAGGAAGCTTAGGGTCCAAATTCACTGTTGGGCCGAGCTCAGGCCCAGGCCTGTGGGCCGAGAAATGCACATCTGTGGGTGGATCACCTAGCTCCAGTTCTCAGCTATAAATACCCCAAGCATTTATGACGATGACACAACTTCCCAGGTGCTCTTCCTCCAAGGCTGCTGCTCGGAGCTACTTAGGAAGAATAGCATAGGCAGTTTTATATGTATTTCACCTTCTAGCTTGTACGGCATCCTATAATGCTCGGATAAGACTCTCCATACTTGTAACTTGTACTCAAACATCTTGAATACAAATACTATTGATCTTTTTCTTCTATTTACGAGCATTTGTATGGCACTTTACACCACTTAGATCGAACAAACGAAAACACGTAAGATCAATTGGCGCCCACCGTGGGGCCTTATTCGAGTATTAGGTCGAAATATGCCTACTACGAGGAGAAATACGTATATCAGAGGAGAACCTTCCCATGCAGCAGGAGCACAGAATTCGGTCAACAATGAGCCTGATAATCTGTCGCGTGTGGCTCAACAACCAGAGATTCCACCCGTTGTTCCGCAGGATAATGTTCCAATTCACACGACCGTTGGTGATCTAAGGTCCATCATAGGCACGATGTGCAGGGAATTTCTGAACGGTGGAAGGGCTGATCAATCACCTGTAGATCAGCCAACAGTTCACGGGAGACCTGAAATACCATATTTGAACATCCAGAAGGAGAATAGTGTACTACGATCTATATCGCACGCGCCAACAACAAACCCTCCTCGAGCCGTACCATCGAAAATCAACGCCCGGTCAGAAATCCCGCCAAAATCAGTACAGGATGTGGAAGATTCAGTAGTAGGGGAGAGCCACCCTTCTGGTGCTGTCAGAGGCAAAAAATCGCCCTACAAAAGAATTACTGAATCCGAACTGGAAAGGATAGTGCAAGAGAGAGTAGCTAAGAAGTTGGAGAAGGAAGATACGCTGATAGAGATTCCTCGCGGCAATCATGCTGCCAGGCAAGCGGGAAACATTCCGAGTAGAGAAAATCTACGAGATAGGGAGGTTTCGAACAGTATCATGCGTTGTTCGCCGTTTTGTCAAGAAATACGCGAAGCTCGAAACGCGGAAACGGTACCGACCAGGCTACCACGGTATAACGGGACTACCGACCCCGGGGAACACAGTAACAGCTTTATTAATGTGATGAACTTATACGGACATTCAGAGGACTTTTGTTGCAAGATCATGCTTACTACCTTCGAGGGAATTGCCCTCGATTGGTTCGGAAAATTGCCGCCTAATTCCATATTTTCCTTCGAGGAGTTTTGCGACAAACTAAAACACCAATTTGCTAGTCAAAGGAAACCGAGATTTCCGGCGAATCATTTGGGGACTGTAAAACAGTTGGAAGGAGAAACGTTGAGGCAATGGTTAGCGAGGTTCAGTATCGAACTCCTCAAAGTTGATACCCCGCAAATCGAATATTTGTCTTCTCTAATGTTCGAGCTGACAAGGAGCACTCAGTTCGGAAATGCCTTGTGCAGAAAACAACCGAAATCCTTCGAACGAATAATGGAGATCGCTGAGAAATACATGATTCAGGAAGAGATGAATAAGTTAAAAAGTTCGAACACTGGGAAACTTCCTCTCAACAAGAAACAAGATCGGGCTCCTATTCCGAAACCTGGTGATTACGGAGGATCGAACAAAGGGTCTGTTTGGCAACGAATCAACACTTATAAGCCACATATGCCGCTCCAAGGATCGAATTCCGATGGACCTCCTTATGAATGAACTCGACCTCCAAGACCGGGAAAAATTCAATTTACCGAACTTAACAGTTCAAAGGAAGAAGTGTTAACTGTGTTAGAAGAAGGAAATTTGATTCCCGAGGCTCAAAGGATCACTCAGGCTAGGCCAGGTGTGTTGGGTTATGACCAATACTGTCGATACCACCGGGCTCGGGGGCACAGCACCGAAAACTGTTACCAACTGAAAGTCGAGATAGAAAAACTAATTGCACAAGGAAAACTCAAAGAATTTGTCAAAGGAGGCAACTATAACAATCGTTATAGGTCCAGAAGCCCGCGAAAGTTTGATACTCAACAAAAGCAGATTCAAAATCAGATGGAAGAGCGGTCAAATGGAGTGATAAACATGATTGCTGGCGGACCAGCAGGAGTAGATAGCAGAAATGCTAGAAAAAGAACGTTGAGGTCGATAAGGGCTGGGGTCTCTACAAAGAGGGAAATTCTATCTTTGGAGTTTCCCTCCATGGAAAATCAAGTTATAAGTTTCAGTGAGGCCGATCGACCTTCGGATGTTAATTGGGATACGAATGAAGACGATCCATATTTTTCCATGGTGTTGACATTGAAAATTGCTAATTTTTAGGTCAAGAGAGTGCTAGTCGATAATGGAAGCTCGGCAAACATTATCTCATCAGAAGCTCTCACAAGGACGAATCTTTGTCACCCGCATCTGGATCGAGTAACCACTCCTTTGGTCGGTTTTGGGGGATCGGAGATCGTTCCGCTTGGGACCATTCTCTTAAGCACGACTCTAGGAAGCAAGCCAAAAAATATAACAAGGATGATCAAATTCCTGGTAGTACATACATCGTTCGCTTACAATGCCATATTAGGGAGACCAGCTCTAAATATCTTCAAAGCAGTTGTATCTACATACCATCAAAAGATAAAATTCCCGACCGAGGGAGGGGTAGGAGAAATGAGGAACGACCAATACATGGCGTGGGAATGTTATAATTCATCTTTAAGTATTAAGAAAAAAGTGGAGCCCGAGCTCCCGGTTAAGAGGAAAATAAATGAATTGGAATCTGGTTTAAAATCACCGATTCCTGACTACGAGAAATTACAAGGAAAGAAAGGGAAAAATGTTGACATGAGCGTGCAAGCGCCCGACCACAAAAAAGTAACTTTAGTTCTGGGATCCCCTGAGAAATTCACCAAAATCGGAAGGGAGTTAAGCGAGGGCATGGAAACCATGCTCATTGAAATTTTACAGAAAAATGTGGAAATTTTTGCCTGGAGTTCGGATGATATAGTTGGAATCGACCCACGGGTGATAACACATTCATTAAACATCGATCCGAAGGCCAAACCTGTAAGGCAAAAGAAGCGCAATCATGGCCGTGAAAAGGACAAAATAATCAATGCAGAGGTCGATAGATTGTTAGCGGCGGGTCAGATCAGGGAAATAAAATTCACGGAGTGGTTGTGTAATGTGGTCCTAGTTTCTAAGGGCGAAAAGATTGAAAACAAATGGAGAATGTGTAATGACTTTACAGACCTAAACAAATTGTGCCCAAGAGATCCTTATCCATTACCTCGGATCGATATGCTTGTAGATTCCACCGCGGGGTTTGTATTTTTTAGTATGATGGATGCTTTCCAAGGATTTTATCAGATTTTCATGAACGAAAGAGACCAAGATAAAACAGCGTTCATCACCGAGCGGGGAGTCTACTGCTTCATTGTCATGCCTTTTGGCTTGAGGAATGCGGGCGCAACCTATCAGAGGTTAGTCAATATGATGTTTAAAGAATTGATAGGGGAAATCATGGAAGTTTATGTTGACGACATGCTCGTAAAGAGTATGACGGAGGAGGACCACATCAACCATCTTGATCGATGTTTTGGAATTTTAAGGAAGTATGGAATGAAGTTGAATCCTGCCAAGTGCACTTTCGGTGTGCGATCGAAAAAGTTCCTCGGATATCTCGTCCACGAAAGAGGAATCGAAGCCAACCCCAAAAAAATTCGAGCAATTACCGATCTACAACCACCAAGAAAACTCTCAGATGTCCAAAGCTTGATTGGGAAGATTATTTCGTTGAATAGATTCATCTCACGATCTACTGACAAGAGTTTACCGTTCTTCAAACTATTGCGTAAATCTAAGAACTTTGAGTGGAATGCAGAGTGTGACAAAGCTTTCGAAGACCTGAAAGCATATTTAACCTCACCACCAATGTTAGCCAAGCCATCCGATGGAGAACCTCTATATTTATACATAGCCGTGTCGGAAGAGGCCATTAGCTCGGTTTTGGTGAAGCTCGATAAATCTGAGCATAAACCGGTTTACTATTTGAGCAAGTTATTGCAGGGTGCTGAGAAAAACTACATGGAGATTGAAAAGTTCGCGCTTGCTTTGGTGGTAGCTGCACGAAGATTAAGGCCTTATTTCCAGACATACAATATCATCGTTTTAACTAATCATCCTCTGAGACAGGTCCTATCAAAGCCAGAAGCATCAGACAGATTGATAAAGTGGGCGGTCGAGCTGGGTCAGTTCGAAATTGAATATCAACCATGGGTCGCTGTAAAGGCCCAGGTATTAGCTGACTTCGTAGTCGAATCGACAGGTCTATCGAACGTGGAAGAAGAAGCAATCTCCGAGGTAAGTATGGTCGAAGAAGTCGAAGATTAGATCTGGCTGATGCACGTGGATGGCTCCTCGACCAAGGAATGAGGTGGAGCAGGAATTCATTTTCAAGGACCCAATGGTGAAGATTTGAGTTTTGCTATCACTTTGGACTTCATCGTTACAAACAACGAAGCAGAATATGAAGCCCTGATCGCTTGATTAGAAATGGCCATAAACGCAAAGGTAAAATCAATTGTTGTGTTAACAGATTCTGAACTTGTTCATAGACAGGTGAAAGGCACTTACGAGGCCAGGGAGTTCAATATGATCAAATATTTGAACAAGACAAAAAAGTTGATCTCTGAATTCGACAAGTTTGATATTCAACCTGTGCCGAGGGAGGAAAATCTATGGGCAGATCTATTATCGAAGTTCACAGGACTTGTCGATGGGAGAATGAAAGGATAATCACATGGCTATTATCGAATACATCTGCTATCGAACTGGATGTGACTCCCTCAGTCGATATCATGGAGATCGATGAGCCAAGGATCTCTTGGATCGACCCTCTTATTGCCTATCTCAAAGAAGGAAAACTTCCAGAAAACTCAAACGAAGCTCGAAGGATTAAATACCGAGCGCCATCGTTCACTCTAGTTGATAATCAACTCTATAAACGATCCTCTTCTGGAATTTTATTAAAATGTATCTCCGAAGTTCACTATAATGCTATTTTAAAGGAAGTTCACGAGGGAGAGGCAGGAAGTCATTGTGGTGTTCGGGCATTAGCTCTTAAATGCTCGAGATCAGGATATTATTGGCCTACTCTTTTCTCTGATTTTGTGGGTTATATGAAGAAATGCCACCATTGTCAAATTCATTCGAATTTGATCCATCAACCAGCTGAACATATGCACTCTATTCCGATCTGTTGGCCTTTTGATAAATGGGGCATCGATATTGTTGGGCCATTTCCAACAGCAAGAGCCCGGAAGAATTACGTATTGGTTGCAGTAGAATATTTCAGCAAATGGGTCGAATGTGTTGCTCTGACCAAGATCACTCAGTTCCAAGTTATTAATTTCTTATGGAAAAATATTGTATGTAGGTTCGGGATTCCTAGGATCTTAATATCTAATAACGGAACGCAGTTCGTCGGGAAAAGAATCACAGAATGGTGCGAAAAATTCGGAATACAATAGAATTTCGCATCAGTAGGGCATCCTCAAGCTAATGGACAAACTGAAGTCGTGAACAGAGAGATCGTTCGATCTCTGGAAAAGCGTCTATCTGAGGCAAAAGGAAAATGGCTCGACGAACTGCCAGGAGTTTTATGGGCCAATAGAACTACTGTTAAAGCTGCAACCGGTGAAACTCCGTTCAATCTGGTTTATGGGTCGGAAGCTGTTATTCCAGTCGAGAACCTCGTACCATCTCCCAGGGTCGAATTTTATAATCCCGAGGAAAATCGATCTCTAAGGGAAATGGAAGTTGATCACGCAGACAGTCGAAGGGACCGTGCAAAGTTGAAAATTCAAGCTACCAAGTCCAGCATGGAAAAATCTTATAATCCGAACGTTCGAATCCGAACATTCAAAGTGGGAGATTTAGTGCTCAAGAAAATGGAAGTGTCGAAGCATGTTGGAAAACTTCAACCTAATTGGGATGGCCCCTTTGTAATCGTTGAGGTTGGAAAGAAGGGTTCTTACAGAATTGCTCATCCTAATGGAGAGGTCCTTCCTCGAGCATGAAATGCTGTTAATTTGAGAAGATATTATGGAAGATGAAAATGGATAGTTGAATTCTAGGCTACTACTATTTAGTCACCTCGTTCTGTTTCTTTATTTTTCATGATTAAGAAGACTATGTGTTCAATGAAAGTTTATTCCGAATGATTATTCAATGAAAGTTCATTTCGCCAAAATTCTTGTTTATTCGTCATATTCTGGATATTCTCGATCTATTCATCTACTATCAATCTCTATTTGTCTCCATCAACTATTAAACGGGTGAAAGCTGTTGCTATGACCCTCGAAAATCGACCAATGGTGAAAGCCGTTGCTACGCCCCTTGGATCAGAAAAAATGGGTGACGACCCTCGAGTTAAAAATGCTCTGAAACGACTAAGGGTGAAAGCCGTTGCTACGCCCCTTAGATCGAAATTATTGAATGGGTGAAAGCTGTTGCTATGACCCTCGAGCTAAAAATGCTCTGAAACGTCTAAGGGTGAAAGCCGTTGCTACGCCCCTTAGATCGAAATTATTGAATGGGTGAAAGCTGTTGCTACGACCCTCGAGCTAAAAATGCTCTGAAACGACTATGGGTGAAAGCCGTTGCTACGCCCCTTAGATCGAAATTATTGAATGGGTGAAAGCTGTTGCTACGGCCCTCGGGCTAAAAATGCTCTGAAACGACTAAGGGTGAAAGCCGTTGCTATGCCCCTTAGATCGAAATTATTAAATAAGTGAAAGTTGTTGCTACGACCCTCGAAGACGACTGAGGATGAAAGCCGTTGCTATGCCCCTTAAGTATAAAGTATAATCAAGTTCGATCGAAATTCTGTCATATTCCTTCTACGCAATTATTGAATTAAAGATCAATAATATTATTCGAGCTAAGGAAGATATTTCTTCGAACTTGGAGAATCCCCAAGAATTCTATGTGCAATAAAGGTTAAATTATTTGAAGTTGTTTTATGAAGTTACAAGATCGTGGATCGTTAGGTGACGGGGATAAAAATTCATTTCCATTAAGGTTTTCAAATGGAAATACAGAAATCAAAATAATTTCATTTATAAGTTGTTCGAACAATTACAAATGATTCCTCGAAATACAGACGAGAAGATTTGAATTCGAAAAGAAAGTTACATTTGTTCCTATCCTACTACAAATGCTACAAAAGAGCTAGAGGTCTTTGAACCAAATGGGGGAAAACAGAGGAGCAGGGTCGGAGCTTGCCTCCCGCACTCATAGCAGATCCAAGATCTTCGTCCGTAAATAATGATGACCACGAGCTTAAAAACAAAAACCAGCGGCGAGGTGGCAGTTTTCCAGCATTCTTGCTACCGGACCCCCGCTGGCTCTCTAAGACTATTATCCGGACAAGGAAAGGAGGAAGCATATCCAGTTAGAGTACTTAAGAGCAATCTCGAAGACATCATTCCCCGAGAAGCACCTCGAAGAAGTTGATGCTCAAAGATTTATAGAACTCCTCTAGAAATTAATCCACTAACCGACCGGATAGAGCGACAGAATACCGGAATTCTAACCCCTCTCAGAAGAGATGACTCCAAAGAAGCAGGTCGCCTGCCGGTACCCTAGTCGCAACCCTTTTTACCTGTCGATACCCTAGTCGAAATTGTTTCCCATACAGGGACCCCGAGGAAATCAAGGAAGAAAGAGCGAATTCGAATCTCGAACGTTTTAATCGCTGACATCAAGTGGAACATGGAGTTGGTTGATGGGAGTAGAAACACAACCATGTCGATCGAACGAAACATTTACAGACAAGTAAAAATATGAAGGTAATTTTGGAACTATATATAGGGGGAGGAATTTCGCATCAACGGTGTAGATCTCGTGAAATGAACGGCCACGATACAAGCATTAAACGCTCTGACCGTTCCAGTTCCCAAGAAATCAGGGACTGTTTGGCTAAAAGAAGATGGAACGTAACAGTAAAAGTTCAAAGGTAAACCCAACCGCAACAACAAAAAAAAATAAAAAAAAAAAAATAAAAAAAAAAAGAGAGAGAGGAACGATAGAACTTCCTAAATAACAACATTTCGACAATATTACTGCTACAACAAGGTTATGGTACAACAATGAAAAATCCTAATACAACTAAACGAAATTATTCTCAGAAAGGATTTTTCGAACTTCAGCACTGCGATCAGCATACCCGCGGATATAAGCTTCCCTCTCACGAAGCTCGCAGTTTTTCTTCTCACATTCGTAGATATCTTTGAGTCTCTCTAATTCTGAGCTCAACTTCTCCAAGAGCCTTTCACCCCGAGCTTGGGCACCCTTCTCTCTCTTCTGAGATAATTTATCCTTAAAGGATCTATTAGCTTCCAGTGCGTGATCCAGCTCAATCTTCTTCCTGGCTAGCTCGAGAGTAATAGTAGCTCGTTGTTCGATCTCATGCTTTGCCAACGCATGGAGCCTAGAAAAGTCTTCACCAGCCTGAGCTTGTAAGAAAACGTGTCAAGGCTAAAATAAGAAGACTAGAGAACCAGGATAAGGAGGATAGCAAGAATTACCTGGGCAAGGAAATTCGACCCAGACTGAAACAAGAACGAAGAATATTCTCCTTTTGATAGAATTGCCTCGGAGATAGAGATATCGGCCCGAAGAAGGGTCGGATCGGATTTTCGTGTGATACTTTGTGAAAATGAATTATGTCCCTCTTAAATGGGAAGACGTCAGAAGGAAACAATAAATTGAAAGATTTTCCGACCTTCGAGGGCACGGACCAAACAGGAAAGGGTGCGCGCGCAGAGATGTCCTCCCCAAAAGAAACATTTTTAGTTTTCTTGTTTGAGCCCCTGATTTCCAAGCATGAAGAAGGGGCGACAGTCGAAGACTTATCTCCTTCATGGAAAATCAGCTCGTCGGAAGTAATGGACTTAATCGGAGCTCGTCTCCCTTTCTTTATAATTCTGTCGTCATTAGGTTTGGGAAAAAGCACGGAAGGAATTACAGGAACGTTCGGATTTTTGTTCATCTCTTGGCTTTCGGATAATTATTCGAGCGTAATAATTTCCGACTGTTCTAGATCATAGAAAAATGGATTCGTAGGTGGTCAAAATAAAGGTCTGGGAGATCAAATTTGGATTTATTTCCCGAAGCTCCGATCACTACGTATAATGTTATCGTAAAAGCAAGGTAAAATGGCTTGGTATTTATAAGAGACGCGACATCATACAAATCGCAATAATCGATAAATCACCACTCCCAAGGAAATATTCGATGACGCAACCGAGTATGCAAGAATGACGTTACAAAGTTCAACAAAATGGCCGAACTGGCATTAGATTAAACATGGCATAAAGGGAAAAGCGTAAATTCAAGCATCCACAAATTAAGAAAAGCATAAGACTATAAAAACAAATCCGCAATTACAATGGTTCGCTAAGTAAACCCTATTACATGATAATTGTTCATGGCTAGATTCCTTTACGCCAGAACCGTTATCCGATCTCTCTTTCTCATTCCCTTCTCCAGAGTCGCCCTCCGAGCTATCGGAATCACCACTGCTCGAGCTACCTTCTTCTTCATCATTACTTTGGTCATCAGCTGCAGATTTACTTGACGCGGAAGACGGAATGCCTTGCCCTCCCTGGTCGCTGGAATCCCCTTCGATATCCACCTCTTCGTCCTCAGATTGTGCTTCGAGCACATCAGGGTTTGGCATCGGCACTCCAAATTCATCAAGAAAAGGAAAAAACTCATGGTTTCGAAGGTTCGGAATATTCGGAGGAAGAGAGGAGGCTTTATAATCATTTCCATGGACATTCTTATAGGGACTCATGAACTCGAGGTAATCCCCAAGGACACCACGAATTTGTCCGGCCGAAATGAGCTGTTGAACTCCTTTGAAGAAGAAGGATTGGTTGATTTCTCCTGATCGTAATCGGACAAGAGCGTCAAGGAACGGGGACTTCAAGAACTCCCTTATGGCTGGAAGTTTAGCCTCGGATCGCCCCCGATCATAAGATTGATCAGCAAGTGCCTTAGCTTGCCCGAGATCCGATCTTAATTTTTCCACTTCTTCCTCGAGGGCCCTTTTCCCATCAAGTTCCTTCTTAGCTCCCTCGAGCTCCTTCTCGACCTCAGATAACTTAATCGTGGTATCCTTCAACTGATCGGCCTTAGTAGCCTCTTCCTTCAGGATATCGTAAAGGGCTTTCTGGGCTATCTGAGACTCCTCGTTTAATATGGCCAGTCAGTGAGCCTGATGATTGAATAAGTCTCCGGCCTATAGAAGAAAATAAATATTAATGACGAAGCAAAAGTTTTGAGGGAAGATTAATATATTTGAAAACTCAAGTACCTTTTGTAGGGCATAGGCGTAATCACCCGCGATCTCGAAGTCGTTTTTAAGAAATAGTTCGGTGTTATCATCCTTAAATCTCCCGGCCATGAATATCCGAAGAGACTTATCCACTGCATGTTCACCATCAGGGCACGGATCGGACTCGATGGTTCCACTTTCCAGGAATCCAGCAGCCCTTGGTCCTTGAAGGTGGTCCTCTATGAAATCAGCCAGGTCTGGCTCGGAACGGCCAGCCCGACATTGGATCGGACCCGGTCCTCGACCAAAAGGCTTCACCCTTCTAGAGGACTCGGGGGCATTGCTACCTCTTTTACGAGCCATTCTCGCCTCCAGTATCTATTGGGCTCGGACCTCTTTAAGGGTATAATGGTTGTATCCCGCCTCATTCGGGTTAGAAGAACCGGTTGGAAAAACGGACCGAAGAGGACCGAGAGCTCGAGAATTGGAAGTTCCCTCGATCGCAGCCTGAGGTTGAGAAGTTCCCTCAATAGCAGTTCGGGGAAGAGTCACCATAGCATGCGAAATCACGATGGTATCGACCCCAGGAATGGATTTTACAACCCTCCGGGAAACCTTTGATTGTCGGCCTTGGCTACCCTTCGAAAAGGAAGCGACGATCGAACCAGCTATCGACGTCCGGAACTTATCAACGATCCCAGCTGCGAAATATAAGGGAATTAGCTCTGATTATAGAAAGATGAATCGAGAAGAATGTGATAATTTAACGCACCTAAAGTGGAGGGAGCAACGGCAGGGTTGACCTCTCCTTCGAACCTTCCAGGTTGCTCGGTTGGATTGTTATTTGGCGGGATTAGAGCCTCTCCATAATCGATCGCAGGGGCAGGAAAAGAGCATGTGCTAAGCCCAGCCAATTGCAAAACCGCCTCTTGGGTCATCAAAGGAGTCTGATGAAGATCGGTTCGAAGGGATTGCAAGAATTCATCTGAGATCTCATGGCTCATATCTCCCCTAAGACGTCGTCTGCCATAGATCCATGACTTTGCCCCAGGCCATCTATGTGGAATTGGCTCGGGATTATCCGCAGAAGGCGGAGAGTCTGGGCCACGGACGAAAAAGAATTCCTGTTTCCAGCCTTTCAAATTGCTACTAACGTTGGTCGATAAAATCGATATATTCGGTCTTTGAGAAAAGTATACATAACCGGTGTTCGAAGTCGTGGAAGAGCTCATTTGGAAAATTCGCCAGAAAGTTTGGAAAGCTGCATTTTTTCCTTTGGCTTTCATCAGCAAGCAAAAGGCTATTATAAATCCGATTGAATTCGGCAGGATTTGAGAGGGAGTTAGCTTGAAAGCTTCCAGAATACTGCGTATCAAAGGAGGGAAAGGAATACGTAAACCGTAGTGGAACTGTCTAGTATAAAAAGCTTGACACCCTTCAGGAGGATCGGTGACTCTTTGTTCGGGGGTCGGAATGACGATCGAATACCCGGTGCCGATATACTTGCCATATTCTGCCTCCAATTGCTCCCGATCTCCTTCAGTGTAGCGACAAACGGTCTCATCTGCCCTATCCTCGGTCATATTTAGCCCCGCACTGGTCGACGGCTCTACCCAGTTAAGGATCGTGACCACGACGCTGCCGCCTATGCTATACTTCATTTGCTCATTCTTCCCTAAAGGAAGGTCGTCATCCTCTTTGACTTCCTCGTCGGAGACTGTCGCCTCACTCAAATTATCATCTCCGCTATCCTCTGATTCATTATCAGATTCTCCTTCCTCTCTACTGAAATTGGAATTGGGGCTCGGATTTCCCATATTCTCCGCTGTGGACGGTCGAATATTCTCAATTTGCATCTCCTCAGGATCACTCTCTTGACCTTCAACTACTTGGGACTTACCTTTCAGATCTATGGTGCGGGACATATTGAATATATGAAGATTGGTCGAAGAAGTTGCTAAAACTCTCTTATCGATCTATTCGCTCCGATCTAGGGTTTCTTAGAATCTATGCAGATCAGCGGCCCACGATCAACATATATATACAGGGACAAAATGGGAAATTGCAAACCTGTCCCCGAGTAACCGCGACGGTTGGACTCCTCCAGGGTGAATTTAAAATTATATTTCCAATAATTGCACTTATGACCCCTATACTTTCCGGAATCACGAACTGAAGGCCAACATTTGAAAAGATGCTTTTCTTGGATGTCGGTTTCATATTATCCCATCGATCCGTCTTATTAAGATCAAAGGAATAAAGAGACATTGTTGAAAATCAACTAAAGCATCTCAGTAAGCAACAGTAAAAAGATCCTGATCTGGAAGTCCTATATAAACCATAGACAACAAAGGTAAAATCAAGACGATGCCATTATATTGTTTCCGAAATATGCACTCTTTTTCCCTAGATCGGTTTTTATCCCAAAGGGTTTTTCCGAGTTAGGTTTTTAATGAAGCATATCCGAAACTTATCCTAAAAATGGCTCATCCCACCCCAGTGTTCGAAATAGCTTATACTTCTTCGAGCTTAAGCTCCACTTTACGCTCGAGAAGTGGGGAAGTATTGATGAGGGGTATCTTGGATTCGGCATTTCTACAGTCCAGCAAGGTCGAAAGTCACGGATCTCGATCTCAGAGGCGTAAATTCGAGCCCAAAGCTCAAGAGTCCTATGCCGATTCAACAAAGGAAGCTTAGGGTCCAAATTCACTATTGGGCCGAGCTCAGGCCCAGGCCTGTGGGCCGAGAAATGCACATCTGTGGGTGGATCACCTAGCTCCAGTTCTCAGCTATAAATACCCCAAGCATTTATGACGATGACACAACTTCCCAGGTGCTCTTCCTTCGAGGCTGCTGCTCGGAGCTACTTAGGAAGAATAGCATAGGCAGTTTTATATGTATTTCACCTTCTAGCTTGTACGGCATCCTATAATGCTCGGATAGGACTCTCCATACTTGTAACTTGTAGTCAAACATCTTGAATACAAATACTATTGATCTTTTTCTTCTATTTACGAGCATTTGTACGGCACTTTACACCACTTAGATCGAACAAACGAAAACACGTAAGATCATCAACCATTGTAGTTAGGTCTGTTCTTCCTTTGTTGGACAGACCGTACTTCTCATGAAGCAGAGTAGGGTTGATGACAATATCTTTTTCGCCAACTGTTGCCTTGATTTCAAGTTTATTGAAATCAACAGCCTCCTTTGCTCCGTAAAATTCCAACACCTGGTCCTCATAGACCATATCGTCATGTCCTTCCATGAAATCTACAAGAGTTGCAGCTTTGAATTTCTTCAGAATAATCTTCATTACAGCGGTTCCAAATTTGTGACATGTATCATATACAAGATACATGCCCTCAACTCTTGCTTTTTGTTGCGGATTCATGATTTCCTAAAGAGATTAGTAAAAACGAGAAGATTTTGCAGAAAATGAAGGCAGAAATTCTCAGAGTACTTTTGAAATTATTTGAGTGCGTAAAGAGTTACTGAGCTGATCAGATCTGATTTTATAAAGTTAGGGTATTTCGGTTTCCGTGATACACTCTAACCGTTAGATTCATTTTAGGTCAGTTCTGATCGTGCGAGCGTCAGTTACGTGATTCAAAATTAAAAAAGCATTTAATGTCAGGCGGGAATGCAAACCGCCTTAGTATACTTGTAAAAGCGTGTTTTACATAATACGTTTTTAACCTACATAGCTTTTACACAACTGATCAGACGAGTAACTAAAGTACTTATCTGATGGACTAGTGTCCTGATGACAGGCTGTCATCAGTGAAAGCCAATAGCTGATAACCTTCCTCGGCTGTTTGTCAATCCAGCTAGGTGAATAATTTTTAATTTTCAAACGTTGATCTTCTGATGAAAACATAACTTCAACTAACTTTTAATCAACAAATTTCATCTTTTAATCAGAAGTACCGCTAGTCTTACACGTTCCCCCTGATTTTAAGAATCCATAAGTTAACTAGTCTGTTGAGAGTTAACCTTTGAAGATAATAAGATGTGTAAGCTGATGAACTTCAGACTTCTGTTGAGTTCCCCCTCAGCTTATGTATCCAACTTTAGTAGACCTAGTTCAGCTCTTAGAGTTGAAAACCTTGTCTCACTTAGAGGTTTTGTGAAGATGTCAGCGATCTGATTTTCAGTAAAAACATATTCTATCATGACATTTCCTTTCTCCACATGATCTCTAATGAAATGATGTTTGATCTCAATATGTTTAGTCCTTAAATGACTTGTTGTATTTTGAGTAAGTGAGATTGCACTTGTATTGCCACAGTAGATAGGTATCCCACTGATTTTAATGTTGTAATCTTCTAGTTGATGTTTCAACCATAATATCTGTGCACAGCAAGCTCCAGCAGCTATGTATTCAGCTTCAACAGTAGATATGGATACTGAAGTTTGTTTCTTACTCATCCAAGAGATCAGGCGACTACCTAAGATTTGACAGGCACATGTGGTGTTTTTCCTATCAATCTTGCAGCCTGCAAGGTCAGAATCTGAAAATCCAATAAGCTCAAATCCAGATTCTCTAGGGTACCACAATCCTAATTCTTCAGTGCCTTTAAGATATTTGAGTATTATTTTGGCAGCTAGGAGATGAGATTCCTTAGGATTTGATTGATACCTCGCACAAACCCCAACAGAGTACATGATATCAGGTCTGCTAGCTGTTAAGTATAACAGTGACCCAATAATTCCTCTGTACTTGATTAGGTCCACTGATTTTCCATCTTCATCTTTATCCAAACGAAGACTAGTAGACTTGGAACATTAGCAGTAGAGCTAGTTTCCATACCAAATTTCTTGAACAGATCCTTTGTGTATTTTGCTTGGTTGATGAATATTCCATCAGGCAACTGTCTTACTTGCAAACCAAGAAAATAATTAAGTTCTCCCATCATGCTTATTTCAAACTTGTTCTGCATCAGCTTTGAGAACTTATCACACATCTGTTGATTTGTTGAACCGAAAATGATATCGTCCACATATATTTGCACAAGCAATATATGATTTTCCCATTCAATTGTGAACAAGGTCTTGTCTACCTTACCTTTACGAAATCCTTTAATTAAAAGAAAATCAGATAGGGTATCATACCATGCTATTGGAGCCTGTTTCAGTCCATAGAGGGCTTTCTTCAGACGATTCGTCTTGTCTTCTTCTTGATAAGCTTCAAATCCAGGTGGTTGTTCAACATAAACTTCTTCTTGTAATTCTCCATTAAGAAAAGCTGATTTCACATCCATTTGATAGATTGTGAAATTCTTATGAGCAGCCTAGGCAAGAAAGAGTCTGATTGCCTCTTGTCTTGCTACTGGTGCAAAAGTTTCATCAAAGTCAATACCTTCTTCTTGGCAATACCCCTTGGCAACTAATCTAGCTTTATTTCTGGTGACAACACCATCTTCATTCATTTTATTAATGAATATCCATTTAGTGCCAATTACCCTTTGATGACTTGGTCTAGGAACTAAGTACCAGACTTCATTCCTTTCAAATTGATTCAACTCTTCTTGCATAGCTTCAATCCAATTTAAATCATTAAGAGCTTATTTAATCTGTTTAGGCTCTATTTGAGATAGGAAGCTGACAAACATGGCATCACTTGCAGCAGCTCTCCTTGTCTTTACTCTATCCAAAGGATCACCAATTACCAGCTCTGGTGGGTGATTCTTGAGCCATCTAAGATCAGGTTGCAAATCTGAATGTTGTCCTCTGTTTTGATCTTGCAACACTATTGTTGGAGTTTCAGTAGTAGTATGTTGAACAACAGTTGTCTGTTGAACAGTCTCTGGTCTGTCAGCTGTTTGCAACTCTTCTGTTTGACAATCAGCAGTGTGATTTTGAACAGCACTTGAGTTAGCACCTGAGTTGAGATCAGGTAGTATGATGGGTATATACTCTTCATTTCTTTCAACACTCAATTTCTGAAAATCAGTAGACAGGTTTTGATCAGTACTTTGATTCTTTTCAAAAGATTGATTTGATTCATCAAATACTACATGAATGGATTCTTCTACAAGTAAAGTTCTTTTGTTAAAAACTCTATTAGCTTTACTAACAGTAGAGTATCCTACAAATACTGCTTCATCAGCCTTTTCTGCAAAAGCAGTAAGCTGATTTTTCCCATTATTTAAAACAAAGCATTTACAACCAGAAATTCTAAAGTAATGAATGTTTAGCTTCCTGTTGTTCCAAACTTCATATGGAGTCTTGTTTTGGTGTTTGTTGATCATGCATCTGTTTTGGGTAAAGCATGCTGTATTCGTTGCTTCTGCCCAAAATCTTTGAGGCAGCTTTGCTTCAGCTATCATGGTTCTGATAGCTTCTTTCAGAGTTCTGTTTCTCCTTTCAGCAACTCCATTCTGTTGAGGGGTTCTGGCAGCAGAGTACTCATGGATGATTCCTCTGACTTTACAATACTCTTCAACAGTAGAGTTTGTAAATTCAGTCCCTCTGTCTGATCTGATCTTCAGTATTTTCATACTTTTTTTGTTCTGAATTAGCTCCATCAGATTTGTAAGATGCTCCTTGGTTTCACTTTTCTTTTTCATGAAAATCACCCAAGTGTATTGTTGGTCCCAAGTGGTCAGATGAGGTCTAGAGGGGGAGTGAATAGACCTCTGAAACTTTTTAATCAAATTTTAAACTTCAAAACTATTGTTCAAACTTAAACAGACTAAGTTGTTACCGAACAATAAGTTTACAAGGCTGATCGTGAACAAATCTTTGTACAGCTTTGTTGACCACTAATCTGATAATTACTTAGCTGATTGTTGTTAAAATCAATTTCAATACTAGAGTACTTGCAGCGGATTTTCAAAGTGTTTTTCACAAGTAAACTTAGTAGTTTGAAAATTTTGTCCCCGGTTTTGTAAACTCCTTTAAATTAATTTTCAAACAGTTTTATAAAGTGTTTTATGCAGATCTAAAAATATGCAGAAAAACTTATGCAGAAATAAACACCAGAATTTTTATAGTGGTTGTATGGATTGAAATCTTTTAGTCCACTCTTCCAAGTCACTTGGATATTGGGTTATACTATAAACACACAGTTTACAATATACTCTGCTTGTGCTTCACAACAAATGATCAGCCACAAGTTCGCAATAGGAAATCACAAAGAAACTCCTATTCTCTGAAGTAATATCACTCACTAAGATGGATATCTACTCCTCACAACTCTTTTCTCTTACAGATTCACTCAGAAAATGTTTTCTTGAACTTCAACGGCTTCTGTCAACAAATGACGTTCAGCAGACGAGTGAGCTGTTCTTGAGCTTTTGAGACTTAGAAAATATTTTGGCTTTGAATTCAATCTCTCAGAAGTTGTGTCTTGTTTTCTCTTCGTCTCTCTCAACTATTTATAGTCACTATTTGAATTATGTCCGTTGAAGTGAGACAAAATTCAAATCTCTTGATTTCTGGTCCTTGATTTCCGCGAACGGCTCTCTGCATAGTGACAGTACTGCGAACTGTACTATCTGTCAGGCAACATTAAATGCACCAAGCTGATACGAGGTCTTTCTTCAATCATTTGTCTTTAATAACCTTGTACTTCAACATTTATTACTTCCAGGGGCATTTATTACCGTTGGGTAGACTTCTTGATCCTTTCCACTTGGCTGATCGAAAGTGCAAGTCTGATGATGAACAGAGCTGATCCCAAACTTGAACAAATCTGATTTGAGTCTGCTGATCTTCACCAGTCTAATTTCTTTCCTTCAGCAGATCAGTAGTCTTCTGGACCTTGAATCTTTGACCCTTCTGATAGTCTTCTTAATTGGTCAAAATTCTTCTAAGGGATTTTACAACTAAGTTTTCTATACTTAGCTGATCTTAGGTTTTGGAGATCATCAAAACCACCCTTTACTAATTGACTTCAGTGCTTTTCATCTTTATCCTTATCCAACATGTATCTTGAATAATCATCCACAATAGCTAGGCAATACTTCTTTCCACCATTGCTGATTCGATCAATGGGTCCAAATAAGTCCATATGTAGCAGCTCCAAGATTCTTCCAGATGATTGGTGCTTCTTGCTTTTAAATGATGACTTGATTTGTTTACCATTCTGACATGCGTCACAAAGCTTGTCCTTGCTCATGAGTGTCTTTGGAATTCCTTTTACCAGATCATTCTTGATAAGTCTGTTGATGGTCTTGAAATTCACGTGATTCATTCTTTTGTGCCACAACCAACTGACTTCACTTAGTGTTGATGCTACCAAGCAAATACTTGAATTCTTGTCAACAGAATTCCAGTCCACTGTGTAGACATTCCCTTGTCGTCTTCCTGATAAAATAACCTTCTTTGTACTAATCTGTTCAATGTAGCACTTATCTGTTGAGAAGATGACTGAATATCCTTTTGTCACAAATTGACTTGTGCTCAGCAAATTGTATTTGAGGCCTTTAACATAAGAGACGTCAGATATCACAATGTTGCCTTTTATCAGCTTTCCACTTGCTACAATCTTGCCTTCCTTGCTGTCTCCGAAAGTGACTTTCGGACCATCCACAGCAACAGCATCAGTCAGCTCATGTATGTTTCCAGACATGTGTCTTGAACAGCCACTGTCCAAGTACCAGGTCTTCTCTACTTTACTCCTACTCCTAATCCTAACCTACAAAACAAAATAAAAATTGTTTTAGGTACCCTTATTGAGAGGGTCCTGAAGGATTAGTTCCACCTTTGACAATCCAAGATGTTGAAGTCTTAGGCTTCTTAGGCTTCTGATTTTCAGTAGGAGTGTGAACAGTTTTGCCTTTATCATGTTTATCAGATTTGTCATGTTGTTGATAATCAGTATGATAAGGATAATGTTCATAAGCAGAATAAGATGCATGATAAGCAGGATATGCATGCATTGGATGAGCAGGATATGGTGCATAGTAAGTTGGAAATTGAGGTGCACGATACATAGGAGAATATGCAGCAGGTTGCACATAATAAGACTCATTTCCATACCAAGCATTTTGATTTTTCTTGTTCTTGTGCTTCTTTGGTTTACTAGATGCTTGCTCATTAATAGACGACTTAGTTTTACTAGTCTGATTGGTTTTAGCCATATCAGAAGGCTTCCTAAGACTCTTTTGTTTGGACTTACCAGTCTGTTTTCCTACACTAGGCTCTTTGCTGTTTTTAGCCTTAGGAGTTTTCGTCTCCTTTAACACTTTCTCAGCTGAAACAGGTTTAGTAGTCTGAACATACAAAATGACCTTACTATTGTCAGCTGATACAAATTTTCCAGTATGGTTCAGTTCTAACTTATCCTGTTCTAAAGGTGTCTTCTGTTTACTAGAGATAACAGTGGATGCAACAGATAATTTTTCATGAGACTCAATTAACTTTTCAAGTTCCATGATTTTTCCTTTATGGACTTCACATTCAGCTTTCAGAGATTCATTCTCTTGCTCAAGCAGTTTATACTCAGCTGATTCTTTTGGCTTTTCAGCTTTAAGTTTCAGTGAGCTATTTTGCTCTCTTAGCAATATCATCTCTTCCTTAAGCTTACTAAATGCTTCTGCAATAGTAGTATTGTTAAGCATCATTTGTTCAAACGAATTAAACAATTCATTGTCAAGAGGAGTTACCTCATCATCCTTAGAGTCATCAGATTCCTTGGCCATCAGGCAGAGAAGTGCAGGACTCTCTTCTTCAGAAGACTCTTCATCAGAGGTGTCTGAATCCGAATCTGATGAGTAGATAGCAGCTAGCTTTTCAGCTTCTGCTAACAGAACCTTGCCTTTCTGATGCTTTCTTTCTTTTCTGACTCTCTTTTCCTCTTCTGTATATTTCTCAGCTTTAGGATATGGGCAGTCTCTGATGAAATGACCCAATTTCCTACAATTATAGCACATCATTTTGGATTTATAAGAATCCTTATCTTGAGAAGAAGAAGTGGGGTTAGAAGTAGAAGCATTGTCGTATTTGTTCTTCATTTTTCTTTTGTAGAACTTCTTGAAGTTGTTTATCAGCAATGCAACGTCTCCAGCTGTGTACTCCTTTTTGTTGAGTAACGTGGCTTCATCAGATGAGTCCACTTCTTTACTTTTGTAGGCTGGTCTTCTGGGAATTTTAGCAGCAACCAGGGCAGCTGTGGGACTTGAAGTTGAGGTTTCTTCAATACCCATTATTGGCAGTTTATACTCATACGCCTTGAGTACTGAGAACAGCTCAGTGAGTGAGATCTTTCCCAAATCTCTTGACTCTTCCATGGTTGTCACCTTCATGTTGAACTTTGGAGGTAGAGCCTTCAGCACTCTGACGGTTATCTCCTTGTCTGTGAAGGTTTTTCCAAGCTTTAAAACTTCATTCAGGTCCTTGTAAACCTTGTATCCATCTGATCAATGGTTTCAGAAGACTTCATCTTGAAGTTATCCAGCTTTTCCAGAGCAGCACTCAGCTGATGCTCTTTGATGGCATCGTTTCCTTCGCTCATATCACGAACCTTATCCCACATTTCTTTGGCAGTCTTGCAATGCTTGACTTTGACAAATCTGTCATTGTCTAGGGCTTTGGTCATGATGAAACGACCAACTTTGTCCAGGTTGAACAGCTTTATTTCATCAGCTGTCATCTCGTGTAAATCTTTCTCCACTACTATATCAACTTCATCAACCTTGATAGTCTTGGTGAATTTGAACGGACCTTTGATGATACATGTGTACATGTTATCATTGTAGGCAGCTAAGAAGATCTCCATCCTGATCTTCCAATCCTCAAAACTCATACCAGCAATATGGGGAACATGGCTGATACAGTCCATTTTCAAAAAGTTTTTATTTCTCAAAAATATGCTCTTTTGAAAAAGTTTGAAAACCTTTGAAAAACATTAGGATCAAGCTCGTTGATCAGGCAGCTGATTCTAATGAACAACCTGGCTCTGATACCCTGTTGGTCCCAAGTGGTCAGATGAGGTCTAGAGGGGGGGAGGGGAGTGAATAGACCTCTGAAAATTTTAATCAAATTTTAACTTTAAAACTTTTGCTTAACAGAAAGCAGACTAAGCTGTTACAGAACAGTAAGCTTACAAGGCTGATCATAAATAATTCTTTGAACAGCTTTGTTGACCACTAGTCTGATAGTTACTTAGCTGATTTTAGTCAAAATCAGTTTTAATACCAGAATACTGGCAGTGGATGTTTTAAGTGTTTTTCACAAGTATACTTAGTAGTTTGAAAAATTGTATCCCCAGTTTTATAAAAACTCCTTTAAGTCTTTTTCAAACAGTTTTATGAAGTGTTTTATGCAGTCTGAAAATATATGTAAGCAAAATGCAATGTAAAACACGAAGACTTTTATAGTGGTTATATGGATGTAAATATCCTTTAATCCACTCTTCCAAGTCACAAAGATCTTGGGTTATACTAAGAACACACAGTAATTAGTACACTCCACTTACGCCAAAACAACTAATGAATCTGGCCGTAAGCTCGCTACAGGAAATCACAAAGAAGTCCTATTCTACAGAGAAATCACTCAAAAAGACGGATAAGAACTCCTCACAACACTCTAACAGATTTCACTCAGAAAAATGTATCTTTCTTTGATCTTCAGCTTCAGCTTAAGTCAACAAATGACAAGGCTGATGAGTGAGCCGTTCTTGAGCTTTTGAGACTTAGAAAATATTTTGCTTCGAATTCAATGTCTCAGTTGTTGTGTGTTGTAGCTTCTTTTCTCTTCGTCTCTTCAGCTATTTATACTCACTCAATTGAATTATGACCGTTGAAGAGAGACACGATTCAAATTTCTCGATTTGTGGTCCTTAATTTCCACGAACGGCTCTCTGCACAGTGACAGTACTGCAGACTGTACTTTCTGTCAGGCAGCATTTAATGCACCGAGCTGATACTAGGTATTTCTTCAATCATTTGCCATTAATAGCCTCGGAGTTCAGCATTTATTACCGTTGGGACGACTTCTTGATCCTTTCCACAAGGCTGATGAGAGTACAAGTCTGATGATGAGCAGAGCTGATCTCAAACTTGAACGAATCTGATTTGAGTCGGCTGATTTACCCCAGTCTGATTTCTTCTCTTCAGCAGATCAGTAGTCTTTTGGACCTTGAATATTTGACCCTTCTGATTTGTCTTCATACTTGGTCAAAATTCTTCTAAGGTATTTAAACTAAATTTTCCTTACTTAGCTGATCTTGATAAGTTTTGGAAATCATCAAAACTTCCCTTAATTTCTCGAACTTCAGTGCACTCTTATCTTCATCTTTATCCAACAATCAAAATAAATGATGTGGTGGATTTACAACTACAATGTCTACAAAAATCTCATAGACTAGGTATATGCAAATAAATTTAAGTAATTACAATTACTTCTCAATCATCTACACAATATAATAATAATTCATCATTTTAATTCATTACATGATATAATAGAATATATTATTTTAAGCCCTATAAAGTTATTGATTTAATACATACCACCCAGTTTTCTCCTCCAAACCCCAACAACCAAACTTCAATACAAATCAAATCTCAAATTTTACAAAAATGCCATCAGGCAATAACTGTTTTTTAATAACATGCTACAATCTCAATATTCTATGAAACCATTATCAAAATCGAGTTTCGAAGGTTTTGCCGAAGCTACTTAATTATACAAATAACTGAGTTATTATTGTTTTTTTATACACAAATAGGTGTAACTATTATTATTTTGGTTTTTCTAAATGATTTTCAATTTAGAAAGATTATTTTTAAAATGATTCTTCATCAAATTATATTTTTCATAAAGTTCGGGAACTTAATTATTAAAATAGGTTTATGGGGTACTTAAGTCTAACCCTATCATAGTGGATGGACGAAAATATCCAGAAAAATTAGTCACCTGAAACTCACGTGAGCTCGACTTCGTTCTGGACCGCTTTGAAAAGACTAAAGCTAAAAAATTTAATGTTAAACTATTTACGTAAGGAGGATGGGATTATTATTATGATTAATTTTTTTGTAATCATTAATTTTTTTTTCTTTCTATTACGTGAATTGTTCTTTGTAACTAAAAGATTTTACTTATGTCGGTATCTCCAAGTTTACAGTATTCTTAAAGTATTCATGCTCGTGTCATGAATATAGTCCTAATAAAGTATTTATTGTAATTGTTCATGAACGACATCATAACTAAAAGTTAACCTTTGAGTAATATCTTTTTCCCGGAGCCCAATTAGCTGGGATTACATTGTATGCAGTAATTAACCTTCTGGACTCAATAGTTGTTATCATCACAGTGTAAGGGCCTTTTATGCCAATAGGTATTCCAACCATCCATGTTGCACCCCACGATTGTTTCATTGCTAACCAATTTCCATTGGAAGGTTTTATCGAAATTGAAGCAAGGTCACCGTCAATATTCACATTTTCAACCGCAAAGGCTAGATAATAAGGGTTGGAACCAATATCAATCTTAAACGCTATGTTTGCCTTGTAATGACAAGGTACCCTGGAAAATTAACAAACAAGGTTATAATTGATATTTATAAAATATTTAATTTTTTCATTTACCCTAAATTTGACCATAAGAACATAATAGAAAAGGTACCTACGAAAGGTTAAAATATGAATATCAATCGATCGTGTGAAAAATAAAACTATGACACTACAGTTGCTATTTTTACATGTTTGAACTATATGATTTCATCATCAAAAAGATAAGAAAGAGAACCATATGTGTGATAATAAAAGTGTGTGAAATTACAAAAAATTCAATTACCTTTTATATTCAACATCAATTATTCCCATTTTTCTTAATGCGTAATTGTGACCACGTTTTGCTAAATAACCAAAAGCTTTTCCACTTAAGTCAAAGTGAAAAGCTTGATTGTTACAAGCGCCAGGACATTCGTCAGTTATTGTCACAGTAATTGGACGTCCTGAACACGATGGGTCTTTTTTGCATCTTATCTGGATTCACATAGATAAACAACTTCAAATATTCAACACTAAGGTAAATATATTACATAAACTCTTATATATACATGAATTATATGAATAATATTGAGACCTGATAACAAGTCCCACAACCGTTCCCGTGTTTAAATATGTTTTGATTTCCCGCAGCTATAAGACCATAGTATGGAGCATGTGCTACGTCGTTATCAAGTCCACAAGCTCCCCCTACAAATATGAAGATATTTAAGGTGGTGTTTTCTACAAATTCATGGTTGAACTTCTTTTTCGAGATTTTGAAAGAAGTCCGTAATCAGCTTACAATCAAAAGTTGTTAGTGTTTTCAATCTTAGAGAATTAAGTGATTTTGATAATTTATAAAATAATTTCATCACTAGATAGAAGTTGCATCAACCAACTTCTGAATTTTGTACGGAAAATGTCTTATTTTAGGAGAATGTGCATAGTTGTGATTTTAAGAAACATTCCAATTTTTTTTTTTTTGAATTGAATAGCTGAAAATCACTTTTAAGAAGTGGTTGAAAACACTAAATTAGTTTAAACTTAGTTTTTTTAATCCGTGCTATTCTCATTATCTATGTTGCATATAAAATTTTTACAAATATATGTGCGTGCAAAGAAAGTATTATTACCACTTCCATATCCTGTTTCAGGTCCATACCAAGTCGCAACAGCAGGTGAAAACGCTAAAGAAGCTTCGGTTGAATTGAGATTAATGCACAAACAACCATTGATTTGGAGCACAAAAATAGTTATAATAAAAGTTTCCAAAATTTGATGAAATTTCATGATGATTAATTTACAAAAAAAAAAAAAAAAAAAGACTTTATATATGTAAAGTACTAAATATATTGTTTAGTATTGGTGTGTTATTGTGTTGCACAATTAGACTTATATACTGTCGAAACTACACTTACTTACTGGATGAGATGACTAGATAAGATATATCCAGACAATTTCACATTATTAAGATGTACATTTTTAGAAATTTTTCTTATACTATTTCAATAGTCTATCGATATTGTCTGAGCAACAATTGTTCTTGCCAAAGCAATATAATTATATTCTTAAAAATGCCCTCATCATCAATTACATTTTAATATTCTTGATAACTAATTTTTCTATATTAGTACACAAAATATTAGATTCTATAAGTAAATGTTTTTCTATAATTAAAATTTCCATATATTCTTAAAAATATAATAATTTTTTCTATATATGTTGATAATGTTTAGAAGTTTTATTAATAGAAACTAAATATGTTGTGTACTAATATTAAAATGTAGTTGGTTATTTTTGTAAATAAAATAATTTAGCTATATCAATATCGTTAATCATTTCAAAAATGAGAATATCCCTAATATTCTCTTAAATGATATCGAAAATACAGAGGTATAATACATAAAAATTAAAGATAATTGATTGCCTTATTATAGCTATATTATATAGTATACATTATTTACTGGAAGAAACTGGTATGAAGATATGAATAATGACAATTTTGAAGAAAGATAAATGAAGTTGATAGTCCTCCTTGTCTGTAACTTTTTACAGAGTCATTTCTTCTGTATTTTATTTCAATATTAGTTCCCACTAAGGGTTACTTATTTCACTTTGGATTTTTCCAGGTGTTACACGGTGCCATCAAGCTCACATGAAATGCACGTGCATATTCTTGAAGGTATTTTTGTTTGTTCAATATGATAGTGTTATACTAAGTCCCACATAATACCATGTTGGTATCAATTTAGTCTCGGACTTTTATGAGAAATAATTATTTCAAAAAAAATAATATTTAAAAATAACCTTAGTGAATCGAAAACCAAAAAACAAAAGAATCGAACATTAAAAAATATAATAATAATAATAATAATAATAATAATTCAATTCACTTATTTGCATCAATATAAATTGAAACTAATTGAAAGAATAAAAATTAAAAAATAAAAGTAACTTATTTACATCAATATAAATTATGAGATAATAATAATTTACCTATATGTATCAATATAAATTAGAAAAAAATTTAAAAAAATTAAATATTTAACTAATTTCGAGTCAATTTTATTTTATTTATTTGATTTTCAAACAGATAAATCCTGTCGGAATTTAATTTAAAAAAAAAAGGTAAGTATTTTCCGACGAGATTAACCCGTCGGAATATTCAAAAATAATTAAAAAAGAAAATATTTATTTTTCGAAGGGAGTTGCCCGTCGAAAGTTTTAGAAAAATTTAATATTTTTCGACGGGATTAACCAGTCGGAAAATCTTAAAAAATTACAAAAAAACTAAATTGCTAATTCCCTTTTACGATGGATCATCCGTCAGAGACCCCATCGCAAAATTTTCTGTCGAAAAATTGTCCGACGGATCTTCCAACCTTAGCCTCCCGTCGGAAAAATCCCCTCCAAAATTCTGTCGAAAAATTTTACTACGGCTGTTTTTCTGATGAAATTTCCGACGAGTAAAATCCATCGAAAATTCGATTTTCAGACTAATTTCAGGTAAAATTCGTTGGAAATTCCATCGGAAAAAACTGCTTTTCTTGTAGTGTTTTTCATTTTCAATTTAAAATTGTGTCTGAATTTTATTTAATTATCAAGTCAAATTAAGTTACACTCAATTACGCTTTTCCAAACCCTAATAATGTTATATCTCAATGATAAAATTAAGTTGGATTATAAATTTTATCATATTATTTTATTATTTGTTGGTCCCAAGTGGTCAGAAGAGGTTTAGAGGGGGGGTGAATAAACCTCTTTAAAAATTTTCTTCAAATTTAACTTTAAAACTTTCACTTTAACTGAACAGACTAAGCTGATCAGATTAGTTAGTTACAACTCTGTTCGCGAACAAATCTTTGAACAGCCTTGTTGACCACTCGTCTGATTGTTACTTAGCTGATTTTGCCAAAATCAGTTTTAATACTTAGAGTACTTGCAGCGGATTTTCAAAGTGTTTTTCACAAGTAATCTTAGTAGTTTGAAAAATGTTTTCCCCAGTTTTATAAACTCCTTTAAAATCTTTTTCAAACAGTTACGTTAATGTGTTTTATGCAAACTGAAAATATGCAAGTAAAATGCAAACAAAAAACACAGGCAATTTTTATAGTGGTTATATGGATTTGAATATCCTTTAGTCCACTCATCCAAGTCACACAGATCTTGGGTTATACTATAATCACAAAGTTTACAGTATACTCTGATTGCGCCAATCAACAAATGAAACGGCCACAAGTGCGCAGTAAGAAATCACAAAGAAATCCTACATCTCTGAAGTAATATCACTCACTTAGATGGATATCTACTTCTCACAACACTCTTGATTACAAAATCACTCAGAAGATGTATTTTTCTTGATTCTTCAACTCTGCTTTCGTCAACAAATGACTCGGCTGATGAGTGAGCTGTTCTTGAGACTTAAAGAATTTTGCTTCGGAAATTTCTCTCAGAAAGTGTGTTGCTTATTTCTTCTTCGTCTCTTTCAGCTATTTATACTTGAGGATAGAAAAATGTCCGTTGAAGAGAGACAAGATTCAAATTCCTCGAGTACTGGTCCTTAAAATCCGCGAACGGCTCTTTTGCAGTCTGTCCGTACTATGAACAGTACTATTCTGCAGGCAGCATTAAATGCACCCAGCTGATGTGAAGCATTTCTTCAATCATTTGTCTTTAATAACCTTGTACTTCAGCATTTATTACTCCAAGGGGCATTTATTACCGTTGGGAACACTTCATGATCTTCTTCACTTGGCTGACGAAAGTACACGTCTGATGGCGAACTCGGCTGATCTCAAACTTGAACAAATCTGATTTGAGTCGGCTGATCTTCATCAGTCTGATAACTTTACTTCAGCAGATCAGAAGTCTTGGACCTTGAAACTTTGACTCTTCTGATGTCTTCTTTACTTAGTCAAAATTCCTTCTAAGGGATCATCAGCTTAGTTACTCCATACTTAGCCAATCTTGAAGTTTTGGAATCCTTCAAAACCTCCCTTAACAAATTGTCTTCAGTGCCTTCATCTTCATCCTTATCCAACAATTTCCCCCTTTTTGATGATGACAAAACTTCAGCTAAGTACCTGTTAAATACCTAAGCTAAAGAATGTAATCCTCAAAATTTTCTGAGATAGAAAAAGTTTATTGGATTGAACTTGACTTTCCATTAATATTGAAAAAGAATTACAAGGTACAAGTTCATCAGATGAGATTTCTGAAGAATAGATCGAAGTGAACTGATTACAATGAATTTAAAATTTCTAACTATCAGCTTCTTCATCTGATCCTTCAAGCACTTCTTCATACTCATAAGATGACTCTTCGTCATCTTCTTCATCATCAGATTCTTCTTCCAAGATTGCTTTGGCAGCTTCCATCTTCTCTTTGAGTTGCTGCTCTTTAATTTGTTCCATTGCTTTCTTGGCAGATTCAGTCTCCTTGTACTTGGTAGTTTCTTTTTCAATCTTTTCTTCTTCTTCTACCTTTCCAAGTTTTTCAGTCTTGTCAGCAGTGTCTTCAGTTTCCTTGGCTTCAATAGTTGCAGCAGCAGTTTCCTTAGATGTTTCTTCCCTTTTATCTTCCCCCTTTTTGTCATCATCAGCTTTGATGACATTAGAAGGTGCAACAGTAGGGTTGAGGGCAACTGTTGGAATCTTCACTCCAGCACACAAAGCTTTTAGATTCTGATTGACAACATCGTGACTGGCTGTTAGATGATGAATAGTTGTGCTGATGTCGTCAGTTTTGTCATTGAAGTAGTCAATATTCAGGTTTACAGTTGCAATTTCATCTTGGACGGCCTGTACAACAGCTGATACTTCATGCAACATCCCTAAATTGACCTCCTTCTCCTCTTCACTGACATTAATGAAGGTTGCAGTTAAATCAGCAATCTTGTGCTCAGCTGTCTATAAAGCAGTATGAAGGTGGTTGACATCACCCTTCACATCTTCAACATTCTTGTTCAGATCTCTCAAGCTGTGCACTAACTGCAAGGAATGATCTTGAGGAATTGGAATGTTTGTGATTTCAGTCTTGATGATCTTTTCAGTAGACTGTTGCACATTTTCCAGCTGAAGTTTGTTTGACTCTGTCAATTCTTCCTTAAGCTCAGTCTTCAGCTCCTCTTTGACCTTCATCAGCTGCTGTTGATGCTTCTCTTCCAGTTCCTTCATAGAATTTTCCATCAACATCTGGAAAGCTTCCATCAGTGATGAGTGTTCATCACCTGATGAAGCAGAAGCAGCAGCTTCATCCTTTTCTTCAATTTCCTGGTGGACAGGAATATCTTCCATCTTTTCGTCTTGATGATCTTCAGAATCCTTAGCATTCCACTCAATGGCTAAGGGTTCATCAGCAGCTTTTTCAGCAGACTTGTCTTCAGTCTGATCAGCAGACTTATCAGCAGTTTGATCAGCAGGCTTGTCAGCAGTTTGATCAGCAGGCTTGTCTTCAATCTGATCAGAAGACTTGACTTCAGGCTTGTCCGCAGCTTTATGTTCATCAGTTACATCATCATAGACCAGGTTGGTGACAGTGCCATCATCATTGAAGCAAGTAGTTTGTCTGATCTGCCTCACAATGATCCAGGGGTTAACGAAAGCATTATTCCCTTTTGGCACTTCATAGAACGGTTGCACTTCCTTGCCAAAAATTATTTGCTGAATGCTTGGAAGTAGTGGCAAGTCACTTGAACAACCTTGCTGATACCTTGACCTTTTTGCCCATCTCTTCAAGGCGGCCATAGCAGCAATTTTGATTCCCCTTTCTTCAGCATCTTCAGATTTCTTCTTCTTTTCAGGCAGGGTGCTTTGAATCTTCTTGGCCTCCTCCAATGCAAAGCCTTTTGCATAACTATGCATGACATCTCTTACATAGCTGGGATCTAGGGCCTTTTGAATGGAGTTTGTTTTCAGCCAGGTCAGAACCCAACGTTCTTCATCAGCTAACTCCTTCATGCTTTGAAGTTCTGTTATTGACTTGTTCAGCCTGTTGTCTCTCCAACTGATATACCTTGGTTTCTCCTGGTTGAACAGAGTCCTTAACATGAGCTTTTGATCATAGTAAGCTAAGGACTTCTCAAACTTCTTGAAAAGCTCCTTATCAGCATACACTATCTCAAAGGCTTTTCTGACTTCAAATTTGTCCTTGGACTTGACTTTGGGGGCAGGCAGCAATATCTTTTTCTTGTCTTCTTCATCCTTGCTCTCTCCAATCTTGATGCCACCTCCATGGACAGGTCCATGGGCATCAACTTTGCTCAATTCAATCACCATGGCCAGTTCAGCATCTTCAGCAGCTTTTCTTTCTGCCTCAGACATGTGCCTTCTGGCTTCATCCTTAGCTTCTTGAGCTTTGCTCAGCTCAAGTGCTTTCTTCTCCTCAGCTTCATCCAGCTTCCTCTGTTCAGCCTCCTCCCTTGCCTTCTTGTCAGCTTTGGAAACTTTCTTTTTCCTTTGCACTATTTTTCTTTTGCCTTTATCAGCAGGGGCTGGTCCAGCAGATGATATAGGACCAGCAGCTATAGGATAGATGATGTGGACATCTGGATCTTCTTGAGGTTGAGCAACCTCAGCTGTTGGTGTGACTTGACTTGGCTGTTGCTCATCAGCTTTGTCAGTCTCAACAGTCTCAACTGTTTCGGCAGGCCTTTCAGCAGCTTCAGGGTCTTCCCTAACTACATTTTCCAATTCGGTAGGTTTTTCAATAAAGGTCATCTGCTTTCTAGCAGACTTCTTTGTTCTTCCCTCACGATAAGTGATTGTAGCTGTATCTCTCTGTTGACTCCTTGTTCTTTGAGAGATCCCTTCAGCAGGCCTTTCTGCTGATGGAGTTCTTGATGGTGATGCAGGGGATCCAG
>CM064879.1:21238267-21556090 GCA_003313485.2 Penstemon barbatus
ACAGCAGATAACTGAGTGTGATTATGTGATTGGTGTGAGGGCCTTTTCCTTTCTTTACCTCAAGAAAATCAGCAAAGATGTACCAAACTATTGTGGACCAGTTGACTTCTAGTCCATAGTAGATAGCAGCCATGATGCTGAACCTCTTCATGGTAACAGCATCCAGAGAAAAAGTGCAGTTTTCTATCAGCTTCGAGACCATATCAGCCATCCGCTGATATTCATCATTTAACTGTTTCTTCCTTATGTTGCCAGACAACACTTCCCCTTCTTTGGCGCAGATCGCCCAAAATTGTTGGTGCTTTTCCTCAGTCAGCACAGTGACGTCATGTCGTCCTCTGTTAGGAAGACCAAACGTTTCGTGAAGAACAGTGGGTGTAATGACCACAGATTTGTCTCCGACTGTAGCCTTGATTTCCATGACCACAGGTTATGGGTGTAATGACCACTCCATAACCTGGTCAGTCCAGATTATACCTTCGTTGTACTCCATGAAGTTCACCAGTGAGGCCGTCTTGAATTTTTCCAGCAATTCTTTCATCAGATCCATTCCAGATTGATAGTACGACTCAAATACCAAGAACATACCTTCAGCGGCCATCGTAATCTGTTGAAAATTAGGGAAACAGGAAGAATTTTGAAAATTGCAAGTATTTTTCTCTCAAGTATGCTTTGAATATTTAGGGTGCGTAAAGAGCTACACAACTGATCAGATCTGGATTTATAGAGTTAGGGTATCTTGGTTTCCGTGATACCATCTAACCGTTAGATCCGTTTCTTGTCAGTGCTGATCGTGCGGCGTCAGTTACGACCTTTCAAATTCAAATCGCATTAAATGAGGAGCGGGAATATGTACCGCCCTTCTATCACTTGTAAAAGCGTGTTTTGAAATAAAACGTTTTAAACAGCAAGCTTTTACACAAGCTATCAGATGAGTAAAATAAATACTTATCTGATGGACTACTGTCCTGATGACACAGTTGTTATCAGTGAAAGCCAATAGCTGATAACCTTCCTCAGCTGTTTGTCAATCCAGCTAGATAATAAATCTTCATTCTTCAAGACTTTTAATCTTCTGTTGAAAACATAACTTCAACTAACTGTCATCAACAAATTTCATCTTTTAATCAGAAGTACCGCTAATCTTACACGTTCCCCCTGACTTTAAGAATTCATAAGTTAACTAGTCTGTTGAGAGTTAATCCTTGAAGATAAATACGATGAGTAAGTTGTTGAACTTTAGTCTTCTGATAAGTTCCCCCTCAGCTTATGCATCCAGTTTTAATAAACCTAGTTCAGCTCTTAGAGTTGAAAACTTTGTCTCACTTAAAGGTTTTGTGAAGATGTCAGCAATTTGATTTTCAGTAAACACATATTCTATTATGACATTTCCTTTCTCCACATGATCTCTAATAAAGTGATGCTTGATCTCAATATGCTTAGTCCTTGAATGACTTGTAGTATTCTGAGTAAGGCTGATTGCACTTGTATTGTCACAGTAGATTGGTATTCCACTGATCTTGATATTGTAGTCTTCTAGTTGATGCTTCAACCATAATATTTGTGCACAGCAAGCTCCAGCAGCTATGTATTCAGCTTCAGCAGTTGATATGGATACTGAAGTCTGTTTCTTACTCATCCATGAGATCAGGCGACTACCTAAGAATTGACAAGCACCTGTTGTGCTTTTTCTATCAATCTTGCAGCCAGCAAGGTCAGAATCCGAATATCCAATAAGTTCAAATCCAGATTCCCTAGGGTACCACAATCCCAATTCTTGAGTGCCTTAAATATATTTCAGTATTCTCTTGGCAGCAAAGAGATGAGATTCCTTGGGATTTGATTGGAATCTTGCACAGACCCCAACTGAGTACATAATATCAGGTCTGCTAGCTGTTAGATACAAAGTGACCCAATAATGCCTCTGTATTTGGTTATGTCCACTGATTTGACATATTCATCTTTATCCAAGCGAAGACTTGTAGACATTGGAATAGTAGCAGTAGAGCTAGTTTCCATACCAAATTTCTTGAAAAGATCCTTTGTGTATTTTGCTTGGCTGATGAAAATTCCATCAGGCAACTGTCTAACTTGCAGACCAAGAAAATAATTAAGTTCTCCCATCATGCTAATTTCAAACTTGTTCTGCATCAGCTTTGAGAATTTGTCACACATCTGTTGATTAGTTGAACCAAAAATAATATCGTCCACATAAATTTGCACAAGCAAAATATGTTCTTCCCATTCAATAGTGAACAAGGTCTTGTCAACTTTACCTTTGCGAAATCCTTTAATTAAAAGAAAATCAGATAAGGTATCATATCATGCTCTTGGAGCCTGTTTTAGTCCATAGAGGGCTTTCTTCAGACGATACACCTTGTCTCCTTCTTGATAGACTTCAAAACCAGGTGGTTGTTCAACGTAAACTTCTTCTTGCAATTCTCCATTGAGAAAAGCTTTTTCACATCCATCTGATAGACGGTGAAATTCTTGTGAGCAGCATAGGCAAGAAAGAGTCTGATTGCCTCTAATCTTGCTACTGGTGAAAATGTTTCATCAAAGTCAATGCCTTCTTCTTGGCAGTAACCCTTGGCCACTAATCTTGCTTTGTTTCTGGTGACTTCACCATCTTCAATCATTTTATTTCTGAATACCCATTTAGTGCCAATGACTCTTTGATGACTTGGTCTAGGAACTAAGTACCAGACTTCATTCCTTTCAAATTGATTTAGCTCTTCTTGCATAGCTTCAATCCAGTTGGAATCACTAAGAGCTTCTTCAATCTGTTTGGGCTCATTTTGAGATAGGAAGCTGACAAACATTGCATCACTTGCAGCAGCTCTCCTTGTCTTTACTTTATCCAAAGGATCACCAATCACCAGCTCTGGTGGGTGATTCTTGAGCCATCTGAGATCAGGTTGCAAATCATAATGTTATCCTTTGTTTTGATCTTGCAACACTACTGTTGGAGTTCCAGTAGTAGTCTGTTGAACAGTTGTTGTCTGTTGAACAGTCTCTGGTCTATCAGCTGTTTGCAACTCGTCTGTTAGACAATCAGCACTGTGATTTTGAACAGCACTTGAGTTATCAGCTGGGTTGAGATCAGGTAGTATGATGGGAACATATTCTTCATTCTTTCCAACATTCAACTTCTGTAAATCAGTAGACAGATATTGATTGATAATTTGATTCTTTTCAAAAGATTGACTTGGTTCATCAAATACTACATGAATGGATTCATCTATTAGTAATGTTCTTTTGTTAAACACTCTATAAGCTTTACTAACAGTAGAGTATCCTACAAAAACAGCTTCATCAGCCTTTTCTGCAAATGCAGTAAGGTGATTTTTACCATTATTTAAAACATAGCATTTACAACCAAATATCTTAAAATAATGAATGTTTGGCTTCCTGTTGTTCCAAACTTCATATGGAGTCTTGTTTTGGTGCTTGTTGATCATGCATCTGTTTTGGGTAAAACATGCTGTGTTTGTTGCTTCTGCCAAAAATCTTTGAGGCAGCTTAGCTTCAGCTATCATGGTTCTGACAGCTTCCTTTAGTGTTCTGTTTCTCCTTTCAGCAACACCATTCTGTTGAGGGGTTCTAGCAGCTGAATACTCCTGATGTATTCCTTTGATATTACAATACTCTTCAACAGTAGAGTTTGTAAACTCTGTCCCTCTAGCTGATCTGATCTTTAATATCTTTATGCTTTTCTCATTCTGGATCAGTTCCATCAGATTGGTAAGATGTTCCTTGGTTTCACTTTTCTTTTTCATGAAAATCACCCAAGTATATCTTGAATAGTCATCCACAATAGCTAGGCAGTATTTATTTCCATCATTGCTGACAGGATCAATGGGTCCAAATAAGTCCATGTGTAGCAGCTCAAATATTCTTCCAGAAGATTGATGCTTCTTGCTTTTGAACGATGATTTGATTTGTTTACCCTTCTGACAGGCGTCACAAAGCTTATCTTTGCTCATGACTGTTTTTGGAATCCCTTCTACCAGATCATTCTTTATCAATCTGTTGATGATCTTGAAGTTTAAATGATTCATCCTTTTGTGCCACAGCCAACTAACTTCACTTGGTGTTGATGCCACCAAACAAATGCTCGAATTCTTGTCAGCAAAATTCCAGTCGACTATGTAGATATTTCCTTGTCGCCTTCCAGATAAAATTACCTTCTTTGTACCAATCTGTTCAACGTAGCACTTATCTGTTGAGAAGATGACTGAATATCCTTTGTCACAAAATTGACTTATGCTCAGCAGATTGTACTTTAGGCCTTTAACATATGAGATGTCAGATATCTCTATGTTTCCCTTGATTAAGCTTCCTTTTGCTACAATCTTGCCTTCTTTACTGTCTCCAAAAGTAACTTTTGGACCATCCACAGCAACTGCATCAGTCAGCTCATGTATGTTTCCACACATGTGTCTTGAACAGCCACTGTCCAAGTACCAGATTTTCTCTACTTTACTCCTACTCCTAATCCTAACCTACAAAACAAAATAAAATTGTTTTAGGTACCCTTATTGAGAGGGTCCTGAAGGATTAGTTCCACCTTTGACAACCCAAGATGATGAAGTCTTAGGCTTCTTAGGCTTCTGAGTTTCAACAGGAGTATGAACAGCTTTGCCTTTACCACGTTCATCAGATTTGTCATATTGTTGATGATCAGCATGATAAGGATAATGTTCAAATTCAGAGTAAGATGCATGATAAGGAGGATATGCATGCATTGGATGAGCAGGATATGGTGCATAGTAAGTTCGAAATTGAGGTGCATGATACATAGGATGATATGCAGCAGGTTGCACATAATAAGACTCATTTCCATACCAAGCATTTTAATTTTTCTTGATTTTATGCTTCTTTGGCTTACTAGTTGCTTGCTCATTAACAGACGACTTAGTTTTATCACTAGTCTGATTAGTTTTAGCCTTGTCAGAGGACTTCCTAGGACTCTTCTGTTTAGGCTTACTAGTCTGTTTTCCTACACTAGGCTATTTGCTCTTTTTAGCCTTAGGAGTTTTCGTCTCCTTTAATACTTTCTCAGGTGAAGCAGGTTTAGTATTCTGAACATACAGTATGACCTTACTATTGTCAGCTGATATAAATTTTTCAGTATGGTTCAGTTCTAACTTGTCCTGATCTAAAGGTGTCTTCTGTTTACTAGACATGTGAGTGGATGCAACAGATGACTTCTCATGAGACTCAATGACTTTCTCAAGCTCAATGATTTTACCCTTCTAGACTTCACATTCAACTTTCAGAGATTCATTTTCTTGCTCAAGCTGTTTATATTCAGCTGATTCTCTTGGCTTTTCAGCTGAGAGTTTCATTGAACTGTTTTGCTCTTTTAGCAATATCATCTCTTCCTTAAGCTTTTTAAATTCTTCAGCAATAGTAGTATTGTTAAGCATCATTTGTTCAAATGAACTAAATAATTCATTTTCAAGAGGAGTTACCTCATCATCCTCAGAGTTATCAGATTCCTTAGCCATCAGGCAGAGAAGAGCAGGACTCTCTTCATCAGAAGTGTCTGAATCTGAATCAGATGAGTAGACAGCAGCTGGCTTTTCCGCTTCTGCTACCATCGCTTTTCCTTTCTGATGCTTTCTTTCTTTTCTGATTCTCTTTTCTTCTTCTGTATACTTCTCAGCTTTAGGGTATGGGCAGTCTCTGATGAAATGACCCAGTTTCCTGCAATTATAGCACATCATTTTGGATTTATAAGAATCTTTATCCTGAGAAGAAGAAGTAGGGTTAGAAGTAGAGGCATTGTTATATTTGTTCTTCATTTTTCGTCTGTAGAACTTTTTGAAGTTGTTCATCAGCAATGCAACGTCTCCAGCAGTGTAGTCCTTTTTGTTGAGTAGTGTGGCTTCATCAGATGAGTCCACATCTTTGCTTTTGTGAGCTGGCCTTCTTGGATTTTCAGCAGCAACCAGTGCAGCTGTGGGACTTGAAGTTGAGGTTTCTTCAACACCCATTCTTGGCAGTTTATACTCATACGCCTTGAGTATGGAGAACAGCTCTGTAAGAGAAATCTTCCCCAGATCTCTTGATTCTTCCATGGCTGTCACCTTCATGTTGAACTTGAGAGGCAGGGCCTTCAGTACTCTGACGGTGATCTCTTTGTCAGTGAAGGTTTTTCCAAGCTTTAGAACTTCATTGAGGGTTCTGGTGAATCTAGTGTCCATTTGGTCAATAGTTTCTCCAGATTTCATCTTGAAGTTGCCCAGCTTCTCCAAGGCAACACTGAGCTGATGCTATTTGATGGCGTCGTTTCCTTCGCTCATGTCACGAACCTTGTCGCATCCTTTGCAGTTTTGCAATGTTTGACTTTATCAAACCGATCATTATCCAGGGCTTTGGTCATGATGAAACGGCCAACTTTATCCAGATTGAACAGCTTTATTTCTTCGGCTGTCATCTCTGTTAAATCTTTTTCCACCACTAATTCAGCTTCATCAACTATGATAGTCTTGGTGAATTTGAAAGGACCTTTTATGATACATGTGTACATGTTATCATTATAAGCAGCTAGGAAAATCTCCATCCTGATTTTCCAGTCTTCAAACGACATACCAGCAATGTGGGGAACATGGCTAATGCAGTCCATTTTTCAAAAAGATGCTCTTTTGAAAAGTTTTAAAACTTTTGAAAAACACTTGGATCAAGCTCGTTGATCAGGCAGCTGATTCAAATGAACCACCTGCTCTGATACCACTTGTTGGTCCCAAGTGGTCAGATGAAGTTTAGAGGGGGGGAGGGTGAATAGACCTCTAAACTTTTTTTTTTTAATTTTTAACTTTAAAACCATTTTGTTAACTTAAACAGACTAAGCTGTTATCAACAGTAGTTTCCTCGGCTGATCGCGAACAAATCTTTGAATAGCTTCGTAGACCACTAAACTGATAGTTACTTAGCTGATTTTGCCAAAATCAATTTTAATACTTAGAGTACTTGCAGCGGATATTCAAAGTGTTTTTCACAAGTATTCTCAGTAGTTTGAAAAATGTTTCCCCAGTTTTAAAAGCTCCTTCTAAATCTTTTTCAAACAGTTAAGTAAAGTGTTTTATGCAAACTTGAAATATGCAAGTAAAAATGCAAATAAAAACACAAGTAATTTTTATAGTGGTTATATGGATTTAAATCCTTTAGTCCACTCTTCCAAGTCACTCAGATCTTGGGTTATACTAGAAACACAAAGTAACCAGTACACTCTGCTTACGCCTAACAACAAATGAACAGGCCGTAAGTGCGCAGTAAGAAATCACAAAGAAATCCTACTCTCTGAAGTAATATCACTCACTAAGATGGATATCTACTTCTCAAAACACTCAATTTTACAAATTCACTCAGAAGATGTGTTTAGCTTTGTTCTTCAACTTCGCTTTTCGTCAACAAATGACTAAGCTGATGAGTGAGCTGTTCTTGAGACTTAAAGAGTTCTGCTTCGAAAATTCTCTCAGAAATTGTGTTGTTTATCTTTCTCTTCGTCTCTTTCAGCTATTTATACTTGAGATTTGAAAAATGTCCGTTGCAGAGAGACAAGATTCAAATTCCTCGAGTATTGGTCCTTAATTTCCGCGAACGGCTCTTTTGCAGTCTGTCCGTACTGTCAACAGTACTATTCTGCAGGCAGCATTAAATGCACCCAGCTGATGCGAAGCATTTCTTCAATCATTTGTCTTTAATAACCTTGTACTTCAGCATTTATTACTCCCAGGGGTATTTATTACCGTTGGGAAGACTTAATGATCCTTTCCACTTGGCTGACGAAAGTGCAAGTCTGATGGCGAACTAAGCTGATCTCAAACTTGAACAAATCTGATTTGAGTCGGCTGATCTTCATCAGTCTGATATCTTTCCTTCAGCAGATCACAAGTCTTTGGACCTTGAAATTTTGACTCTTTTGATGTCTTCTATACTTAGTCAAAATTCCTTCCAAAGGGATCATCAACTAAGTTACTCCATACTTAGCCAATTTTGAAGTTTTGGAATGCATCAAAACCTCCCTTATAAAATTGTCTCCAGTGTTCTTCATCTTCATCCTTATCCAACAACCAACTTACGGATTTTGTACGGAAAATGACTTATTTTAAGAGAATGTGCATAGTTGTGATTTTAAGAAACATTCCAAATTTTTATTTAATAGAAAAGCTGAAAGTCACTTTTAAGAAGAGGTTGAAAACACCACATTAGTTTAAACTCAACTTTTTTTTTATCCGTGCTATTCTAATTCTCTATGTTTCATACAAAAGTTGTCAATATACGTGCGTACAAAGAAAGTATTATTACCACTTCCATATCATGTTTCAGGTCCATACCAAGTCGCAACAGCAGGTGAAAACGCTAAAGAAGCTTCGGTTGATTTGAGATTAATGCACAAACAACCATTGATTTAGAGCACAAAAATAGTTGTTATAATAAAAGTATTCAAAATTTGATGAACTTTCATGATGCTTACTTTACAAATAAAAAATGACTATATATGTAATGTACTAAGTATATTCTTTAGTATTGATGTGTTATTGTGTTGCACAGTTAGACTTTTATACTGTTGAAACTACACATACTAACTGGATGAGATGACTAGATTAAGATATCAAGACAAGTTCACATCATTAAGATGTACAATTTTAGAAATACTTCTTATACTATTTCAAAAGTCTATCGATATTATCAGAGCAACAATTGTTCTTGTCAAAGCAATATTATTATATTTCTTAAAATACCCTCATCATCAAGTACATTTTAATATTCTTGATAACTAATTTTTCTATATTAGTACACAAAATATTAGATTCTATAATTAATTTTTTTTTATAATTAAATTTTTCCATATATTCTTGAAAATATAATAATTTTTCTATATATGTTGATAATGTTTAGTAAGTTTTATTAATATAAACTAAATATGGTGTGTACTAATATAAAAAAATTATTTGTCAATCATATTTCAATGTAGTTGATGATGAGGGCCTTTTTTTAGATATAATAATTTTGCTCTAGCAATATCGCTAATCATTTCAAAAATAAGAAAATCCCTAATATTCTCTTCAATGATATCGAAAATACGGAGGTATAGTACATAAAAAAATAAAGATAATTGATTGTCTTATTATATAGTATACATTTATTTACGAAGAGAAAATGGTATGAAGATATGAATATGATGTTGATAGTCCTCATTGTCTATCACTTTTTACAGAGTCGTCTCTCTAGTATTTTATTCCAACATTAGTCCCCAATAAGGGTTATTTATTTCACTTTGGACTTTTTCAGGCGTTACACGATACCGTCGAGCTCACATGACATGCACGTGCATATTCTTGAAGATATTTTTGTTTGTTCACTATGACAATGTTATAGTAAGACCCACATAATACCATGTTTGTATCAATTTAGTCTCGAACTTTTATGAGAAATAATTATTTCAGAAAAATAATATTTAAAAATAACCTTAGTGAATTGAAAAAACAAAATCGAACATTAAAAAATATAATAATAATAAGAATAATAATAATAATAATAATAATAATAATAATAATAATAATAATAATAATAATAATAATTCACTTATTTACATCAATATAAATTGGAACTAATTAAAAGAATAAAAAAATCACTTATTTACATAAATATAAATTATGAGATCATTTGAAAAATAAAATAATATGAAGAATAATAATTCACCTATATGTATCAATATAAATTAGAAAAAATATCAGAAACAAAAAATTCAAAAATTCAAAAAAAAATATATTAATAATTCACCTATTTGTATGAATATAAAATATAAATTTTAATATAAATCAAAACAATCACCTATTTATATTTGTTGGATAAGGATGAAGATGAAGAACACTATAGACAATTTTATAAGGGAGGTTATGATGCATTCCAAAACTTCAAAATTGGCTAAGTATGGAGTAACTTAGCTGATGTTCCTTTGGAAGGAATTTTGACTAAGTATAGAAGACATCAGAAGAGTCAAAATTTCAAGGTCCAAAGACTTGTGATCTGCTGAAGGAAAGATATCAGACTGATGAAGATCAGCCGACTCAAATCAGATTTGTTCAAGTTTGAGATAAGCTTAGTTCGCCATCAGACTTGCACTTTCGTCAGCCAAGTGGAAAGGATCATAAAGTCTTCCCAACGGTAATAAATGCCCCTGGGAGTAATAAATGATGAAGTACAAGGTTATTAAAGACAAATGATTGAAGAAATGCTTCGCATCAGCTGGGTGCATTTAATGCTGCATTTAATGATGTCTGCAGAATAGTACTGTTGACAGTACGGACAGACTGCAAAAGAGCCGTTCGCGGAAATTAAGGACCAATACTCGAGGAATTTAAATCTTGTCTCTCTTCAATGGACATATTTCAAATCTCAAGTATAAATAGCTGAAAGAGACGAAGAGAAAGATGAACAACACAATTTCTGAGAGAATTTTCGAAGCAGAACTCTTTAAGTCTCAAGAACAGCTCACTCATCAGCTTAGTCATTTGTTGACGAAAAGCGAAGTTGAAGAACAAAGCTAAACACATCTTCTGAGTGAATTTGTAAAATTGAGTGTTGTGAGAAGTAGATATCCATCTTAGTGAGTGATATTACTTCAGAGAGTAGGATTTCTTTGTGATTTCTTACTGCGCACTTACGGCCTGTTCATTTGTTGTTAGGCGTAAGCAGAGTGTACTGGTTACTTTGTGTTTCTAGTATAACCCAAGATCTGAGTGACTTGGAAGAGTGGACTAAAGGATTTAAATCCATATAACCACTATAAAAATTACTTGTGTTTTTATTTGCATTTTTACTTGCATATTTCAAGATTGCATAAAACACTTTACTTAACTGTTTGAAAAAGATTTAAAAGGAGTTTATAAAACTGGGGAAACATTTTTCAAACTACTGAAAATACTTGTGAAAAACACTTTGAATATCCACTGCAAGTACACTAAGTATTAAAACTGATTTTGGCAAAATCAGCTAAGTAACTATCAGTTTAGTGGTATACGAAGCTGTTCAAAGATTTGTTCGCGATCAGCCGAGGAACCTACTATTGATAACAGCTTAGTCTGTTTAAGTTAACAAAAAGGTTTTAAAGTTAAAAATTTGAAAAAGTTTAGAGGTCTATTCACCCCCCCCCCTCTAGACCTCATCTGACCACTTGGGACCAACAAGTGGTATCAGAGCAGGTTGTTCATTTGAATCAGCTGCCTGATCAACGAGCTTGATCCAAGTGTTTTTCAAAGGTTTTAAAACTTTTCAAAAGAGCATCTTTTTGAAAAACAAAAACTTTTTGAAAAATGGACTACATCAGCCATGTTCCCCACATTGCTGGTATGTCGTTTGAAGACTGGAAAATCAGGATGGAGATTTTCCTAGATGCTTATAATGATAACATGTACACATGTATCATAAAAGGTCCATTCAAATTCACCAAGACTATCATAGTTGATGAAGCTGAATTAGTGGTGGAAAAAGATTTAACAGAGATGACCGCCGAAGAAATAAAGTTGTTCAATCTGGATAAAGTTGACCATTTCATCATGACCAAAGCCCTGGACAATGATCGGTTTGATAAAGTCAAACATTGCAAAACTGCAAAGGAGACTTGGGACAAGGTTCGTGACATGAGCGAAGGAAACGACGCCATCAAAGAGCATCAGCTCAGTGTTGCCTTGGAGAAGCTGGACAACTTCAAGATGAAATCTGGAGAAACTATTGACCAAATGGACACTAGATTCACCAGAACCCTCAATGAAGTTCTAAAGCTGGGAAAGACCTTCACTGACAAAGAGATCACCGTCAGAGTACTGAAGGCCCTGCCTCCCAAGTTCAACATGAAGGTGACAGCCATGGAAGAATCAAGAGATCTGGGAAAGATTTCTCTTACAGAGCTGTTCTCCGTACTCAAGGCGTATGAGTATAAACTGCCAAGAATGGGTGTTGAAGAAACCTCAACTTCAAGTCCCACAGCTGCACTGGTTGCTGCTGAAAATCCAAGAAGGCCAGCTCACAAAAGCAAAGATGTGGACTCATCTGATGAAGCCACACTACTCAACAAAAAGGAGTACACTGCTGGAGACGTTGCATTGCTGATGAACAACACAATTTCTGAGAGAATTTTCGAAGCAGAACTATTTAAGTCTCAAGAACAGCTCACTTATCAGCTTAGTCATTTGTTGACGAAAAGCGAAGTTGAAGAACAAAGCTAAACACATCTTCTGAGTGAATTTGTAAAATTGAGTGTTTTGAGAAGTAGATATCCATCTTAGTGAGTGATATTACTTCAGAGAGTAGGATTTCTTTGTGATTTCTTACTGCGCACTTACGGCCTGTTCATTTGTTGTTAGGCGTAAGCAGAGTATACTGGTTACTTTGTGTTTCTAGTATAACCCAAGATCTGAGTGACTAGGAAGAGTGGACTAAAAGATTTAAATCCATATAACCACTATAAAAATTAATTGTGTTTTTATTTGCATTTTTACTTGCATATTTCAAGTTTGCATAAAACACTTTACTTAACTGTTTGAAAAAGATTTACAAGGAGCTCATAAAACTGGGGAAACATTTTTCAAACTACTGAGAATACTTGTGAAAAACACTTTGAATATCCGCTGCAAGTACTCTAAGTATTAAAACTGATTTTGGCAAAATCAGCTAAGTAACTATCAGTTTAGTGGTCTACGAAGCTGTTCAAAGATTTGTTCGCGATCAGCCGAGGAACCTACTGTTGATAACAGCTTAGTCTGTTTAAGTTAACAAAAAGGTTTTAAAGTTAAAAATTAGAAAAAGTTTAGAGGTCTATTCACCCCCCCCCCCCTCTAGACTTCATCTGACCACTTGGGACCAACAAGTGGTATCAGAGCAGGTTGTTCATTTGAATCAGCTGCCTGATCAACGAGCTTGATCCAAGTGTTTTTCAAAGGTTTTAAAACTTTTCAAGAGATTTGAGATGTCTTTAGCTTACTATGATCAGAAGCTCATGTTAAAGACGATGTTCAATCAAGAAATGCCAAGGTACATCAGATGGAGAGACAACAGGCTGAACAAGTCTATAACAGAACTTCAAAACTCAAAGGAGTTAGCTGATGAAGAACAATGGGTTCTTAATTGGCTAAGAACAGACTCCATTCAAAAGGCCCTTGATCCCAGCTATGTCAGAGATGTCATGCATCAGTATGCACAGCTTAAATGACATGACATGCATCGACTGAAAAGATCATCAAGAAAGAAATTGATAGTTTCCCTATTCCTCAAGACAACTCTTTGCAGTTAGTGCACAGCTTAAATGACATGAACAGGAATGTGGAAGATGTGAAGGCTGATGTAAATCATCTTCATGCTGCCTTACAAAGAGCTGAGCACAAGATAGCTGACTTAACTGCAACCTTCATCAAAGTCAGTGAAGAAGAGAAGTCTATCAATGTTGGCTTGTTGCAGGAACTTCAGAAAGCTGGAGATGTTGTTCACGAAGAGCTTTCAACCATGCAAATCAACATTGACTGCTGCAATGATAAAACTGACACCATCAGCACTGACATTCATCACTTAACTGCAAGTCATGATGTAATGAATCAGAATCTGAAAACTTTATGTGCTGCAATGAAAGTTCCAACTGTTGCACTCAACCCTGCTGCTAAACCTGAAGAAGTCATCAAGTCTGATGATGACAAAAAGGGGGAAGATAAAGAGGAAGAAACAACCAAGGAAACTTCTGCTGCTGTTGAAGCCAAGAAGACTGATGCTGCTACTGCAATGACCAAGACTGCTGAAGAAGATCTTGGAAAGGTACAAGGTGAAGAAAAGTCTGAAGAAGAGACTAAGGACAATGCCAAAACTGATGAAGTAATGGCTTAATCCAAGGACTCTGCTGCTGATCAAACAAAGCCGTTGACCAAGTACAAAAATACAGAATCAGCCAGGAAAGCAATGGAGCTTCTGAAGGAGCAGCAACTTAAAGAAAAGATGGAGGCTGCCAAAGAAGTTATCCTTCAAGGTGAAGAAGCTGATGATGATGAAGAAGAAGATGATGAAGAGTCATCTTATGAATATGAAGAAGTGTTAGAAGGATCTGATGAAGAAGCTGATAGTTAGAACTTTTAAACATCTTTTGTAAACAGTTTACTTCATTTATTCTTCAGACATCTTATCTGAAAACTTGTACTTGTAATATTTGCATTATCTATAAAAGTCAAGTTTTTCCAACATATTATTTTCTATCTCAGAAAATTTTTGAGGATTACACTCTTTAGAATAGGTTCTAACAGGTACTTAGCTGAAGTTTTGTCATCATCAAAAACGGGGAAATTGTTGGATAAGGATGAAGATGAAGAACACTGAAGACAATTTTATAAGGGAGGTTTTGATGCATTCCAAAACTTCAAAATTGGCTAAGTATGGAGTAACTTAGTTGATGTCCCTTTGGAAGGAATTTTGACTAAGTATAGAAGACATCAGAAGAGTCAAAATTTCAAGGTCCAAAGACTTGTGATCTGCTGAAGGAAAGATATCAGACTGATGAAGATCAGCCGACTCAAATCAGATTTGTTCAAGTTTGAGATCAGCTTAGTTCGCCAGACTTGCACTTTCGTCAGCCAAGTGGAAAGGATCATAAAGTCTTCCCAACGGTAATAAATGCCCCTGGGAGTAATAAATGCTGAAGTACAAGGTTATTAAAGACAAATGATTGAAGAAATGCTTCGCATCAGCTGGGTGCATTTAATGCTGTCTGCAGAATAGTACTGTTGACAGTACGGACAGACTGCAAAAGAGCCGTTCGCGGAAATTAAGGACCAATACTCGAGGAATTTTGAATCTTGTCTCTCTTCAACGGACATTTTTCAAATCTCAAGTATAAATAGCTGAAAGAGACGAAGAGAAAGATGAACAACACAATTTCTGAGAGAATTTTCGAAGCAGAACTCTTTAAGTCTCAAGAACAGCTCACTCATCAGCTTAGTCATTTGTTGACGAAAAGCGAAGTTGAAGAACAAAGCTAAACACATCTTCTGAGTAAATTTGTAAAACAGAGTGTTGTGAGAAGTAGATATCCATCTTAGTGAGTGATATTACTTCAGAGAGTAGGATTTCTTTGTGATTTCTTATTGCGCACTTACGGCCTGTTCATTTGTTGTTAGGCGTAAGCAGAGTGTACTGGTTACTTTGTGTTTCTAGTATAACCCAAGATCTGAGTGACTTGGAAGAGTGGACTAAAGGATTTAAATCCATATAACCACTATAAAAATTACTTGTGTTTTTATTTGCATTTTTACTTGCATATTTCAAGATTGCATAAAACACTTTACTTAACTGTTTGAAAAAGATTTAAAAGGAGTTTATAAAACTAGGGAAACATTTTTCAAACTACTGAGAATACTTGTGAAAAACACTTTGAATATCCGCTGCAAGTACTCTAAGTATTAAAACTGATTTTGGCAAAATCAGCTAAGTAACTATCAGTTTAGTGGTCTACGAAGCTGTTCAAAGATTTGTTCGCGATCAGCCGAGGAACCTACTGTTGATAACAGCTTAGTCTGTTTAAGTTAACAAAAAGGTTTTAATGTTAAAAATTTGAAAAAGTTTAGAGGTCTATTCACCCCCCCCCCCTCTAGACCTCATCTGACCACTTGGGACCAACAATATTTATTTTCTAATTTATATTGCTACGAGTAGGTGAATTACAACTGTTTTTATTTTTTACGTTTTCGATATTTTAAATTGTTTTATAATTCATACTAATACAAATAGGTGAATAATTGTTATCATTTTTTAAAATTTATCATTTTGAATTTCAGATTCCTTTAATTATTTTGTAATTTATATTGATAGGAATAGGTGAATTATTTTTTTTTATTCTTTTAAAATGTTTTTGATTCATAAAGATTATTTTTAAATTTATTTTTTTGAGATTGTTTATTTTGATTTTTGAAATTATTATTTTGCATAAAATTTAGGGACTTATGTGTATTACTATCATAGTGGACAAAAATACCCTAAAATATATGTAAGTGCATGTCACGTGAGCTCGGCGTAACCATGGAAACCCTAAAAAATTCAAAGTGAAACAAATATATTGTAGCGGGGACTAATGAGGAAATATAATACAAGATGAATGAGTCTATAAAAAGTTATAGCTAATGAGAACCATCAATATCATTTACCCTCTCTATTATGGCTCTGGCATTATAGAAATTTGTGGACACCCTAGTAGGCCCACTATTGACTTTGGCCCATATTAATGGACTTGTCCAATTATGTTATCTTTCATCTTTCTTATTCTCACTCTCTTTCTCACTCTCACTAACAAGAGTAGTTCGTTTGAATTATATTGGAGTCATTATAGTGGGGAGGATCTATATTCATTGTTCTCTTCGATCCGAATTGTAAATGTACAACTTATTAGATTCAAACAATAAATAGTTTGACACATACTCGTTAAAAATAAACGGAATAGGATTGAAAATATTTTTTAAAACCAAGAAAAACAAATTAGGAAAAAGGTACGCAATAAAATTCAAGGAGAAACTATAATAGTAATATGTTAACGGCATTATGCAATTATCACAAAGATAAGAAATTCGACAAATGGAACTTAATTTTTGCCTTTGCCTCAGTTTGATACTTCAGCCTCCTAAGCAAATCTATTAACGGAAATGCTATTTATAGGGGCTCGAGTTGAGTGTTTTTTAATCATCTTTTTGTTTCGAATTTATATTTTTTAAATGTTATATTCAATTATATTAGTTGAAAAAAAAAATTAATTCATTTCAATATTGTATATATTATATCATAATTTTTTTATTAATTGTCACATTAAATATACATTATGTTTATAATAAAATAATTTATTATAAATCACAATAAATAATTACATAAAATTCTTGCACATACTTGGTCTATGATATTTTCATAGACCTTGTGGTAATAAATGCACGACATAATACATTGTGAGAGCATGACATCATCAAAATAAATGATGTGGTGGATTTACGACCACAAGTCTATAAAAATCTCATAGACCAGATACATGCAAGAATTTTTCAGTAATTAGAATTACTTCTCAATCATCTATACAATATAATAATAACCTATCATCTTAATTCATTACATGATATAATATAATATATTACTTTAAGGCCTATAAAGTTATTGATTTGATATATACCACCCAATTTTCTTCTCCAAATCACAACCAAACTCCAATAAACCAAATCTCAAATTTTACAAAATTCAATAAGGCAATAGCTATTTTTTAATAATATGTTACAATTTCAATATTCTATTGAAACCATTATCAAAATTGAGTTTAAAAATTTCGCCGAAACCACTTATCCAAATAACTGAATTATTATTATTTTTTAAAAAATAATTCAATTCACTTAAGTATTTTCTAATTTTTTTATATACAGGTGAATTATTATTAATATTTTGGTTTTTCTAAATAATTTTTTATTTATAAAGATTATTTTTAAAATGATTCTTAGTCAAATTATTATTACTTAAGTGTAGCCCTATCATAGTGAACGGACAAAAATACCCTAAAAAATTAGCTACCTGCAATTCACGTTAGCTCGGGTTCGTCCTGGACCGCCTTGAAAAGACTAAAGTGAAAAAATTAATGTATATTAATGTTAAAATTTATACATAAGGAGGATGGCATTATTATTATGATTAATATTTGTGTAATCACTAATTTTTTTCTATTATGTGTAGGGCTGAGCAAACGGGCCGAACCGGACCGAACCGAACCGAAGTTCGGTTATGGCCCGGTTCGGTCCCAAAAAAAGATGGACCGAGTACCGGACCGAAATGGTCGGTCCGGTTCGGTTCCGGTTCGGTCCAAATATATACCGAATTTCTTTTTTTTTTTAAAGAAAAATGAAAAAAAAAAAAAAAGAAAACTAAAATCCACTACTCCAGGCCCGCTTCTTCTTCTTTCTTTCTTCTTTCTTTCTTCATTTTCTTCTTTCTTCTTCTTTCTTCAGCCCGGTTTGTTTAGCACATTTCAATATTTATTAAACACTTTTCAAACAAAATCCATCAAAGAGTAGTAGGCAAAAGTGGTGGAAAACTGAAAATTTTTAAACAAGATCCATCAAAGATTATTTAAACAAACTGAAAATTTTTAAACCGAAAACTGAAAATTTTCAAACAAACTCAAAGACTCAAAACCGAAGTAGGAAAAATTGTTGCTTTGAGTCAAAGCAACAATTTTGGCAAAGTATACCTAACTAGAGAGATTCAAGAGAGTAGGGCTTGATGTTCAATATTACCTTACTATAGGGTGCTATCGGCGACTTGACGGACGGAGGAGGTGGGGCCGCGACCGGAATCTGGTGCTGGAAGCGGACGGAGGCGGCGCGGCTACGAGTTTTCGGTTTGGGGGTGGAGAGTATTTGAAATCGGGTATTTGGGACTAGGGTTGAAAGAGGAGAGTACTTGGTTGAATGGATTCGGTTATCCAAGTGAAAGAGGACCGGGTTCTAAGTGGGTTCGGGGTCGGGTACTCGGGTAGCATAATAAGGGAAAAAAAATATCCTAAGTGGGTTCGGGTCTTCGGTTCGGTTCGGGAAACCGTCGGTTTTTACCGAAAACCGAATAGATCCTGCTTCGGTTCTCACGCTAGAACCGATTACCGAACCGATTGGCCGGTTCGGTAATCGGTCCGGACCGAACCGTCGGTTCCGGTTCGGTTCGGTCGGTCCGGTTTGTTTTGCTCAGCCCTAATTATGTGAATTGTTCTTCGTAATAGATATTTTAACTAAAAGATTTTACTTATGTTGGTATCTCCAACTTTACAGTATTCTTAAAGGAAAGTCAATTGTGAATTTCATCTAAATAACAGTTAACAAGGAAATTCGTATCCAGAGATATATCATAATTTGGGAGCTAACTGATTTCATTTATCTAAAGTAACATATATTTATTTATATATATGTGTGTATTAACTATTTACTCATAAATGCTCCTCTTCTCTAATGAAAAAGAATCTTAATAGTTTTTCTTCTATTCAAATATTGTATTAAAGAATTAAGAAAAGTAGCAACAAAATCAATTGGAAGACAGTGAAAAGAATATTCATTCCGACTTAAGGTCGCGGTGGATGTTTTATTAAGAGTGAGTTTGGCCTAGCGATTCGAAAAGCAATTATAGGAGAATTAATTTTACTAAAATTGATTTTGGTAATAATTGATTATAATAAAAATTAATTATAGAATAATTGTTTTTGTATAATAGCTTTTGCAAAAGTAACACTTTAGCAGCTTCTAAAATAAGTTGATTTTTTGCTTCTCAAAATCCTAAAAGCGATTATGATCTTGGGGGCCAAACACCATGAAAATCACAATTGAGCAAAAGCAATTTTTTATAATATGGGCCAAACACTTAAAAAATCACAATAGAGATCTAAAAGTGATTTTATGAGATTCAACCGCTAGGCCAAACTCACCCTAAGTGAACCAAAGTTATTCCAAAACAAAAAATAGAAGCCATACATTCCTTTAATTGATTGTCATAGCTTAACAAGTATTCATCTAAAATATTCATGTTCGTGTCATGAATATAGTCCTAATAAAGTATTTATTGTGATTGTTCATGTAAGACGTCATAACTAAAAGTTGACGTTTGAGTAATAGCGTCTTCCCGGAGCCCAATTAGCTGGGATTACATTGTATGCAGTAATTGATCTTCTGGACTCAATAGTTGTTATCGTCACAGTGTAAGGGCCTTTTATGCCAATAGGTATTCCAACATTCCATGTTGCACCCCATGATTGTTTCATTGCTAACCAATTTCCATTCGAAGGTTTTATCGAAACGTAAGCAAGGTCACCATCTATATTCACATTTTCAACCGCAAAGGCTAGATAATTAGGGTTGGAACCAGTATCAATCTTAAACGCTATGTTTGCCTTGTAATGACAAGGTACCCTGCAAAATTAAAAAACAAGTTTGTAATTGATATTTAAAAAATATTTAATTTTTTCATGTACCCTAAAAATGACCATAAGAATATAAAAGAAAAGATAGCTACGAAAAGGTTAAAAGATGAATATCAATCGATCGTGTCAAAAAGATCACTGTGTCACTTAGTGTACCGCTTCGAGCTATTTTTACATGTTTGAACTATATATTTTCATCCATGGATCAAAATTTCGTTTCGAGTGTATGTTTCGGTCAGCTAAATATTGGAAATTTTTTGAGAATCTTTTGAAAACATTGTGGAAACACAAGGAAAAACTGTGAAAAAAAGTTAATAAATTAAGAAAAATAACCGAGTTTAAGGCAAATAAATAGTTTCGGAATTACACTTTATTTTCGTTTCCGTTGATTAAAAAACGAAAACTTTTCGATATTTTCGATGGAAAAGATTAAAATCTTGATCCATGATTTCATCAACTAAAAAATAAGAAAGAGAACGATAAGTGTGATAATAAAAGTGTGTGAAATTACAAAAAATAATTACCTTTGATATTCAACATCAATTATTCCTCTTTTTCTTAATGCGTAATCCTGACCACGTTTTGCTAAATAACCAAAAGCTTTTCCACTTAAGTCAAAGTGAAATGCTTGATTGTTACAAGCGCCAGGGCATTCATCAGTTATTGTTACCGTAATTGGAGATCCTGAGCACGATGGGTCTTTTGTACATCTTATCTGGAATCACATAAATAAAGAACTTTAAATCTTCAACATTAGGGTAAATATTTTACATAATGAATTATGAGATTAATATTCAGACCTGGTAACAAGTCCCGCAACCGCTTCCGTGTTTAAAAATGTTTTGATTTCCTGCAGCTATAAGACCATAGTATGGAGCATTTGCTACGTCGTTATCTAATCCACAGGCTCCCCCTACAAATATAAAGATATTTAAGGTGGTGTTTTCAACAGATTCATGATTGTCCTTTCTTTTAAAGATTTTTGAAATAAGTCTGAAATCAACTTATAATCAAAAGTTGCTAGTGTTTTCAATCTTAGAGAATTAAGTGATTTTGATAATTTACAAAAATGTCATCACAAGGTAGAAGCTGCATAACCCAAATTCTGAATTTTGTAAGGAAAATGACTTATTTTAAGAGAATCTGCAAAGTTGTGATTTTAAGAAACATCCCAAAAGTGTTTTTTTAAAACGAAAAGCCAAAAAACACTTTTAAGAAGTGGTTGAAAATACCACATTAGTTTAAACTCAATGTTTTTTATCCGTTCTATTCTATTTCTCTATGCTGCATATAAAAGTTGTCAAATATATGTGCCGTGCAAACAAAGTATTATTACCACTTCCATATCCTGTTTCAGGTCCATACCAAGTCGCAACAGCAGGTGAAAACGCTAAAGAAGCGTCGGTTGAATTGAGATTAATGCACAAACAACCATTGATTTGGAGCACAAAAATAGTTATAATAAAATTGTTCAAAATTTGATGAAATTTCATGATGCTGAAAAAAAAAAAAAAAAGGGACTATATATATGTAATGTTCTAAATATATAGTTTAGTATTGGTGTGTTATTGTGTTGCACAGTTAGATATATATACTGTTGACACTACACTTACTTACTGGATGAGATGACTAGATAAGAAATATCCAAACAATTTCACATTATTAAAATGTACAATTTTAGAAATTTTTCTTATACTATTTCAAAAGTCTAGCGATATTGTCATAGCAAACAATTATTCTTGCCAAAGTAATATTCTTTTTCTAAAAATGCCCTCATCATCATTTGAATTTAATATTCTTGATAGCTATTTTTTCTATATTAGTACACAAAATATTAGAATCTATAATTATTTTTTTCTATAATAAATTTTTTTCATATTTTCTTTAAAATATAATATTTTGTCTATATATGTCGATAATGTTTAATAAGTATTATTAATAAAAACTAAATATGTTGTGTACTAATGTAGAAAAGTTATTTATCAACCATGTTAAAATGTAGTTGATGATGATGGAATTTTTTTAAATATATAATTTTTTTCTAGCAATATCTCTAATCATTTCAAAAATAAGAAATCCCCTAATACTCTCTTCAATGATATCGAAAATACGTTGGTATAATGCATAAAAAATAAAGATAATTGATTGCCTTATTATAGCTATATTATATTTTATATGTTTATTTACAAGGAGAAAATGGTATGAAGATATGAATAATGACAATTTTGAACAAAGATAAATGATGTTGATAGTCCTCCTTATCGATAAGTATTTACAGATCCGTCTTTCTTGTATTTTATTACAACGTTAGTCCCCACTAAGGATTATTTATTTCACTTTGGACTATTTCAGGTGGTCCACGGTGCCGTCGAGCTCACATGACATGTACGTGCATATTCTTGAGAGTATTTTCAATTGCAATTACGTTGGTATTTGGTTACTAATCCGTCACTAATAGCGACAGATTTATTTTTGTTGGAATCAAGTCGTAGGTGAAGGCCTCTTTTTTTGTAGTGTATATATATCATGTTTGTATCAATTTAGTCTCGGACTTTTATGAGAAATAATAATTTCAAAGTAATATTTAAAATAACCTTAGTGAATTGAAAACCAAATAAATAAAAATAAAATAAAAAGAATCGCACATTAAAAAAATATAATAACAATAATAATAATAATTCACTTATATTTGCATCAATATAAATTAAAACTTTCTAAAAGAATAAAAAAAATTAAAATCTCACTTATTTACATCAATATAAATTATTAGATAATTTGAAAAATAAAAAAAATATGAAGAATAATAATTCGCCTATATGTAACAATATAAATTTGATAAAATATATTAATAATTCACCTTTTTAAATTATTTTTTATTCTTAATTTTTAAATAAAATCAAAACAATCACCTATTTATATTTATTTTCAAGTTTATATTTATACAAGTAGGTGAATTATAATTTTTTTTTGCTTTATGTTTCGGATATTTTAAATTATTTTATAATTCATACTAATACGAATAGGTGAATTATTTTTATCATTTTTTAAATTTTATTAATTTGAATTTCAGATTCCTTTAATTATTTTGTAATTTATATTGATACAAATAGATGATTTTTTTTACTTTTGAATTTTTTATTCTTTTAAAATGATTTTAATTCATAAAGACTATTTTAAAATTTATTTATTTCAGAATGTTTATTTTGTTTTTTGAAATTATTATTTTCCATAAAATTAAGGGATTTAAGTGTAATACTATCCTTGTGGACAAAAATACCCTCAAGAATATGTAAGTGCGTGTCACGTGAGCTCGGCGTAACCATGGACCACCTGAAAAATCCAAAGTGAAACAAATATATTGTAACGGGGACTAATGTGGAAATATATTACAAAATGAATGACTCTATAAAAAGTTACAGCTATTGAGAACCATCAATACCATGGGGAATTCTAGGGTGCCGCTACGTTAGGTGCCGCTAATACCACATTATGTGGTATTACTACACAATGTGTGTCACATTAGGTGGTATAAATACCATAGAATGTGACACACATTGCGTGGTAATACCACCTAATTTGGAATAAATACTACATGATGTGGGGGTCATATTAAACATATGGGGTTAATACTATGTAATGTGATCATGTACTGTCACATGTGGAGATCATACCATACAATGTGATACACATTGTTTGGTAATACCACCTAATGTGGTATTAGCGGCACATAACATAGCGGCACCCTAGAATTTTCCCAATAACCATTTATCCTCTCTATTATTGCTCTGGCTTTATAGAAATTTGTAGACACCGTAGTAGGCCCACTAAGACTTGGGCCAATATTAAAGGACCGGTCCAATTATGTTATTTTTCATCTTTCTTATTCTACTATTTATAAAAATAGTTTTTTGAATTATATTGAAGTTATCACATTGAGGAGAATATATATTCAATGTTCTCTTCAATTCGAGCAGTAAATATATAATTTAATAGATCCAAAAAAAAAAGTTTGACACGTACTCTTAAAAAATAAACGGAACTGGATCAAAAATATTTTTTATAACCAAGAAAAACAAATTAGGAAATAGGTAGGCAATAAAATTCAATGAGAAACTATTAAAGTAATATATTAACGGCATTAGGACATGTCTAGTTGTGCTCCTAAGCAAATCTATTAATGGAATTGCTGATTATAGGAGCTCGAGTTGAGTTCTGTTTTTTTTATATTCTTTTTGTTTTGAATTTATATTTTGAAAATTAATTAATGTATTATTTTCAAAAGTATAATTATATATTATCTGATTAAGATAATCAAATAATATTCTTGTCATTCCTCATAATCAAGTTTACTCCTCAATATCAAAATTTAGATGTCCAGGTCTTTGATTTTATATGGGGTAGTGTGCATAATTTTTATTACATAGAGTTAAGTTGTCCAGTTAATTTTTTTCGGACTAAATAAATGTAGAAATTAAAGTAGCCCACATATATATTCTAGTAGTGACATTAAACTATTGATCAACCTTTGGATCGGTAGTCAATATTATAATATTCAAAATGAAGATCTATATATAGCTTAGTCAAATTGTGGAAAATACTGTGCTTATTTAGTTATTTATGCCTTAAAAAAAAGTTAATGACAGTTTACACTCTTGTGATTTCATAATATTTAATTTATCTCTTTGGGATTTAAAAAAAAATAATTATTCTCTACGAAATTTTAGAAAAACAATTTAACCCCTTCAGTCAGAGAATCGGTGTAGCTCATTTTTTAAATTGAGAATGAGCATGAAAAACGTTTTGAAACATAGGGATAAATTGTCACATTTATCATAAAACATGCAATAAATTGCCACATTCATCATAATACAGGGGGGTAAACTGTCACATTATCATAACACAAGGTGGTAAAGTGCCACATATAAAAATGTCAGAAAGGCTTTTTAAAAAATTACAAGGGGGTAAATTGCTATTTTTCAAATCACTGGGAGGTTAATTAAACATTATGAATGTCAAGGGGGTAAATTGCCATTAACTCCTTACAAAAATGAAGACTTTGGAAAAGAACAATCATTGGTATAACAAAGCTAAGAATGAACGTTTTTCTCCCTACTTTGCTTTGAGAAGAAGCCTCAAAACTCTTTGTGACTCTCCAAAATATTCAATATTATTATAATTGAAGGTATTTTTCAATAATTAAGTTGCTAATCATGATATGGCATGCCAAAAAAAAAATATTATGTGATAAGTACTACTATTAAATATACATTAAAACATTGAATTAGCTAAAATGCACTCTATTCCCTTAACCAACTTGATATAAACTATTATATGTTGCCGGCTTCTTCGTTGTATATGGTGTTAAAATTCGATTTTCTAAGCTTCTTTCAATACATAGGGGCCATGTGTTCAAAAATTTCAGAACAAAAAATGGCTTCAGAAATAACAGAAGAGGAAGATAAAGAAGCAGAGAAAATAAGAATAAGGCAAATTATAGACTACCAAAAATCCATATACTTCTCTTCATCAAATTCTTCTTCATTTTCCTCTGCATCAGCTTCGACTTCTTCGTTTACTTCTCCACGAAAAAGTAGTAGATTGTTAGACTTGATGAAGGAAGGGAGCACGTCTTTGGGACGGTTATTTGAAATGGAGCATACTAGTTTGGGAAATTATTTGATTGATTATAGTGTTTCACCAATTATTAAGCCTATTCTTTTGTGGGGAAGTGACACCGATAACGATATACACGATGATCCATGGTCGGATATTATGCAAAGTGGAGGTGGTCTCGATTCAAGAACTCGTGGAATTTCTTCACGAAATAGTTCTAATGATGAAGAATCCATGCAGAAAAAAATACCCAAGAGAAAATTGTTTAGAACAAAGTCATACAAGAGGTTACCAAGATTTAGTGTGTGGAAATGTGGAAGGTTGAGATTTAAGCTAAAGTTGATCAAACGGTTGAGAATTATGATTAGAGGTAGAAAGTTGTGATAAATCAATGTACACTTCTTTATCAAATTAAGATGTATAAGAACCATTTGCAATTACAAATAGAAGAATATGATCAATTGTAATAAGTACAATTTTGTGAATAAAAAAAAAGGTAAAAGAAAAGAATTTTGGCCTTTATACAAAAATATACCAAATGAATCATACAAAAGCTTATTTAAGCTTTACCAATTTTGTCTTCATGAAGTTGAAATTTTTTTGTTGCATATGACACAATGATCAGATATTAACTTGCTTATAATACTTCCTTCTTCAATCTTCAACTTATTACTTTCCTTATTCCACAAATGTACACCATAAGTCGACCCCACGTAAAGCTGATGGATCTTCGCTTCGACCCATTTTTCATCGCCCCGGTCATTAGGTCGAACGAAAAACCTGCCCACTCGGTTCCAATCCACCGGATAAAAAGCCAATGGTGGCAAGACTGTAAAGTTAAACCCTCTTGTTTTAGCTACCCTTTCAACCACTCTAGAAACCAAATATGGCCCGTTATGACCCCATTTATTCCCATCAAAAGTTAAAGCAAATTCCTCAATGAACTTGTAAACAAGTGGATGTTTTCTATCAAAAACAAGAACTGCATTGTTCAATCTAGTCCAATTCCCATTTACATCTACACTTTGTGCTCCAATCGAATTCCTTAAACTCGAAAAATCTTTCAAAACTATAAAATCAGTGTCCAAATATACCCCACCATACTTATACAAAACCGCAAGTCTCATCAAATTTGAGAGATTTTGTGGTAAGGGTATTTCCCCTGCATCCTTATTCCCATTCTTGATATCATTCAACCAAATTTCACCAGGAGTGTCTTTAACCAAATCCCATAAATTTGGCGTGATCGCTTTAACACGGAAACCGCGATCAACCAACGGCTTCAAAATCTCGTAACCCTTTTCAGAATCCATACTCTTTGACAATATAATCAAACAACTTCTGGGATTTGTTTGGAACAAACTTTCCAATCCGAAAAACTCACGTTCGCCAAACGAGGCCAGGGGCGAAATCCATGTCATAAAGAACTGAACTTTACATTGATTTGCACCCAAGAATTCCCAAACTCTAAATTCAAATCTTGTTGCCAAATCAGATGATTCAAGCCTTTTTGTTACAGGCTCATCAATAGTTAATTTCTCACGTGTTATAATATTCAAAGAAGATACCAAATATCCATTATCATTTTTGGAATGGAGTGAAACATTGGATATGATACTGTCAGCAAAAATGATGACTAAGATGAACAGAGCAAAAGTGAATGCAGAGAAGATGTTTGATTTAACAGGGGTAAATCTTAAAGAATCAAACATTTTTAGAATTTTTTTTTTAAGAGTTTTCAAGAATTGGGTGATTTGGATATAGTGAAATGGGATAAGAAGAATTTGAGATAGGGGTTAAGAAATATTCTCATGGCGGCAGATACAGAACAAGAAAAATAATTATAGAAAAAGATTATTTTTATATATTTGAATTGTTAATTAATTTAGTGTGATTAATGGGACAAGACTAATTGTTTCGGAGTTGGCTTCGAGAAGACTTTTAGGTGACAAAGGAGACTTCATCACACGTAGAAACACGCACAAAGAATTTGAATAACCAATGGAGACTTCTTTTTATAAGTCTAATCAGATATATTTGTTTTCTGTTATATATATATTTTAAGAAGAAAATACATTGCAGGTAAATAAAATTTCAACATTCATGTATATGGATTTTTTGGGGGGTCAAATGACATGTTTGGCAAATTTGCAGTTCAGACCTCACATGATGGATTATTAACAAAAACTCAAATAAAGAATATTGTGTTGTTCTACTAGACTCGTTTAACTCCTATTTTCGAGCACGTGGCTTTAAAAAGATTCACCATCTTGTGCAATTTTTTTTATTTTTCAATGCACTTGTCAAACTAGAAAAGTGCACATACGTTGTACGTGTCTAGTTAATTTTAGGACTGTCAATTGAGCCGGGCCTACCCGATGGCTCGGCCCGATTAAATATGACCCGAACCCGAATAATTGTGAGCCGGGCCGATTTTGAGCCATTATATTAAACCCGATCAATTTATGAGCCGAGTTTGAGCCTAATAAGGCTCAGCCCGAATAAAGCCCGACCGAATACTATTGCTAATTATTTATATCAAATTATTATGTACAAATATCAAAATCAATTACATACAATTGTACAAGCCAAATGAAAAACATAAAGGAAAAAAAAAAGGAAAAAGATAAAAGAAAGTGATCAAGATTGGGAATTTGGAAGTCTTGGAACACTAAAACTCTACTTACCTGGAGTAAAAAAAACGTATATCAATAATTCTATTTCTAGGAAGATGAAAAGTTTTTATCTAATATAGTAATACAATTTAAAGTTATTTAATGTTTAATATTATGAAGAACAAGTGTGGAATTTACATATTCTTGTCTCATGTGTATTAAGTAAGAGTGGTTTATTCATATTAGTACGTAATTCTTTTATTTATGGAGTAACATTTACTAGTATTAATAAACCCGACATAAGCCTGATATAAACCCGAAGCCCGAAACGTTACATGAGCTGAGTTTGAGCCGAAACAATTAAAAAATTTATGAGCCGAGCTTGAGCCTATAACTATGAAGCCCGATGGTATTTGAGTTTGAGCTATTTAAAGCTCGGCTCACAAGGCCCGATTGACAGTCCTAGTTAATTTCATTGTATTTGTTGTTGTAAATCAGAGTAAATTAATTTCATTATGTCATAAAATAACACATATTAATGATTAATTTAATATATATTCTTTTTTCTATGATTTTTTTTATTAAAATTATTATTTTATATTAAAAAATAAGGGCTTTAAAAATGTAATCAAGTATAAAATGATGAATAATTTAGTCACGAAATCTTGTAAAATTTGTTCTAAAATAATATCATAAGAAAATTATTTAGCTCATTCCATATTTTGTTTTAAGGAATATACATTATTGAACGTCTTTAGTTTTTTTTAATTTTACCAATATAAAATTAATATCATATGTCTTTGTATCTGTCAAACACGAGAACTTTTTATCATCACAAATTATAATGTGAATGTGACATCAAGTACGATACAGTAAAAATAATTATCTTAATTTATATATTAAGAACCCATCCACATCTTTTGCATTATTTGACAACAAAAATAATGAAAATCTGTTTTTTTATCAAATGAAATCAGGTCCATTCTTAAGTAGACTTTGATTATTTCTCTTGCCTTATCATTTGAAATGCATCTCTTTACTTACCTAAGCCATTTTCACTTATTTATGAGTTTAATTCTTTTTCACTGGTTTAATCCGTATTTTTGCCGATTTTATTAATTTTTAGAGGTTTAATATTCTTTTTACCGGGTTTACCATTTTTTTTTATCAATTACAATCTATTTTTATTGTTTTCCACATTTTTAACCGATTTCTTTAATTTTTTCGGTTTAAATCATTTTTCTAATGGGTTAACCTTGTGGGTTGACCTTGATTTTGTTGGTTGAACTTTTCTCATTTTATTGATTTCACTCGTTTTGAACATTTTAACAAATTTTCACATGTTTTTTCACCAATTTCACATGAGCTTTGATTGATTTCACATGTTTTCACTGACTTTAGCCTTTTTCACCGATTGATGGAGGAACCATGACTTTAAAAATAATATTACATATATTCAGTATTATACTGAATATATGAGGTTAATACTATGTTATGTGAGTCCGTATTGTCATATATGAGTATAATTTATACCATAGAATATGACACACATTGCGTAATAATACCACCTAATTTGGAATAAATACTACATGATGTGGGGTCAAACTAAATATATGGGTTAATACTATGTAATGTGAGCATGTACTGTCATATATAAGTTATACCATATAATGTGATACACATTGTGGTAATACCACCTAATGTGGTAAATTAACGACACCTAACGTAGCGGCACCCTAGAATTTTGCATAAAGATAAAAGGTTTTAATAAAGAATCCAATTGTATAATTTATCTTTGTCCCCTCAAATTAACACTCTCAAAATCCCTTTAGAATCCAGATTCCAGAGAAAGAAGAAAAATCGAACACTCCTCAGTTCTGAATCTTCTGATACGTTTTCTCCAATGGCTGCAAAATCAAACGAAATAGTCCATGATTTCTTCCCCTTCCTCAGAGAATACAAAGACGGACGAATCGAGAGAATTTGGGATCAAATCATGGTTCCTCCATCAATCGACCCACAAACAAATGTCCAATCAAAAGACATTATCATCTCACCAGAGAACAACATATCCGCAAGGCTTTACCTACCCAAAAACCCTCCTGATCCACACAAAAAAAATAAGCTCCCCCTTCTTGTCTACTTCCATGGCGGCGCTTTTTTGGTCGAATCTGCCTTCTCTCAAAAACACCATAAACACCTCAATCTCCTCGTCAACGAAGCTAACGTTGTAGCCCTGTCCGTAAACTACAGATTAGCACCAGAGCATCCTCTCCCAATTGCGTACGAAGATTCATGGCTTGCACTGAAATGGGTCTCTTCTGAATCATGTGAAAAAGAAGAATGGATTAGAGATTACGCAGATCTGAATCGTCTTTATTTAGGTGGGGATAGTGCGGGTGGTAATATAGCTCACAAATTGGCTATTTTAATGGGTACGGAATTGTTATCCGGGATTAAGTTATGTGGTGTTTTCTTAAATTGTCCCTTTTTTGGGGGTGAAGTTGCAATTGGGGATGAAGTGGTACACAAGAGTTATGTTGATAGACTTTGGCGTTATGTGAGCCCGACTGCGAATGGGTGTGATGAGCCTTGGATAAATCCGGGTACGGATCCGGGTCTTTCGAGCTTCGGGTGTAAAAGGGTGTTGGTTTATGTTGCGGAAAAGGATATGTTGAGGGAAAGAGGTTGGTATTATAAGGAGGCAATGGAGAAGAGTGGATGGGGAGGAGAAGTCGAGGTTGTGGATGTTGAAGGGGAGGTTCATGTTTTTAGTGTTAATTCTCCTGACGGGAAGAGTGCTATGAATTTTTTTAAAAGATTGGCTTCTTTTCTCAATTCCTAGAACATGGTTTTGTCAATCTTGTTGTATTTCGATCTTTTCTCAAATGTATGTTCATTTGATAAAGTACTAGTTTGATCATAATAAGATAGATGTTGAAAATAAATAAGTAAGCACTTGTTGTATTTCGATGTTTTCTCAAATAATAAATAAGCACGTCTTCGACTACCTTATAATGTTGTTGAAAAGGGCATTTACAATTGCCAAGGATCATATTATATGTTTGGAATTTATGAAGATTTTTCCTCTATTTTCTACAAACCATTTCTTCTGTTCGTTGATTATTACATGAGCCTTGAAATATTTTTCTCTTATATAAAACCTCAAAAAAGTCAGCCTATGGCTATCCTCTTGGGATGTCACCATCTGTCATGTTAGGTCACTTTTATGAACACTTTTGTATCCCTAAAATCACCCTGACATGACGGATGGTGGCTACCCTCTGGGGTAGCCACGACTGTCACAAATTTTTTATGTGAAAGTGTCCCTAAAAGTGATCTAACATGACAGATGGGGTAGCCACGAATTCACCCAAACTCTTAGGTCATAAGCCACATTCTGATACATTTTGAAATTCTAAATAAACATAATATTATATTATGCAACACAATAAACTTCTTCTGAAAGTGAACAAAAACAAATATTTACACCAAGTATGGGGAAACATGTTCACATATACATCGCATTACCAAAATGTGTTCACCATATTATAATTACAGTTATGATCTACCGGAGGAAAAGGCTTTCCTTGCCATTACTTGCTCTATGTGAGATCTTGTTGGTTATGGAGCAAGAGATTAATCAAAATTGGTTTGGGATTTAAATAGTAGAATATATTTCCATGCTAGTTAAACATTCAATAATTAAAAAATAAAAATAAAAATAGCCTGTTCAATAGAAATAGAGAAAAAAAATTCTTATATAGCAAGCATGCCCTTGCTAAAAGATGGAAATGCCTTTTTCGGCAGTATTAAGGTGGACGAATATGTTTTTTTTAGGGTTCAAAATGATGTCATTAAGATATTTTGAGGATACAAATTGAAATACTGTATTTAAGATAGTGCAAAGTGCTAAACTGACCTAATTTAGGGTACAAAGTAAAATTAATGCACTATGAAAAATTCTTATCCAAACCTGACTAGGCCAAACCCATCAAACCACCAAGTAAGTGTATTGTACTTGCTTTGTGATTGGTCACTCTCCTGAAAGTTACATCCAATCACAAAGCAAGTGTATTACCATGTAGTTGTTTTGGGTTCGGTCAAACCCGATATGGGTAAGAATTTCCCATGCACTATCCCGACGAATTCTTGGTCCCCCAATAAAATGCATCTAGCTGCGTTCTGCCGAACGCCTAACTCTTAATTTTCAAACGAGTGTCATGACTCGTGAACTTGATGTGAATCGTATCTAATTAAAAATTAGACTTTCAATATTCACTTGCCCCAAAACAGGGCAATCGGTTGACTTAATTGGGCCCAAAATTATGTTTGGTTGGTCCCTATAAAAACTAGGGCGGGTCGGAGTTATCGGGGAAAAGTATGGGCCACCTTTATTAATTGAGCCTATTATGATTGCTGGGCCAACCCAGCAAATAGGTGATTAGGCCCAGATTCACATACAAGACGCGGACTTGCCCTTGGAGTTAGATTTATTTTGCGGCAAAATTGCCATTGCTTCAAAGACCCAGATTAAATTTCTGTGACTTTATGTGGTTTTGTCTTGAAGTATAGTTTTTAATTTCTAATTCGAATCTCAACTTCATATAACAGGTACATGGTATGGAGCCAATATCGAGGTATGGAGACACATCATGTGTAACAAAAAGACCATAGGGACCTCGTAGAGTCTGTTTGGAACGGTTTTGGCCAAAGAATTTCGTCCACAAAACGGACCACACATCATCTCAATCGATTTTGGCCCAAAAGGTCTGCGAAACACCAATTTCGATTGAGGCCCAAACACACTTGTTTCAAGACAAGTACATAGGGCCAGCCTAGTTGATTGGTCAGATTGTCCATTTCTGCAAATTTCTGCAAATTTCAGGCATGCCACTCTTATCAAGATACACCCACCACACATTCTTCGGATTATTATGTATAAATTAATTTCTATGTTAATTATTGTTATTGCTGATATTATAGGATTATATAATAGTAAAGGTTTTTTTATATTGTTTTGTATAACCAATATTAATAATATATAAATTCCAATTTTATATAAATTTTTAAATGATTGTTTAAACATTATTAAATATATATATAAATTTCTAAATTTATTATATTCATCTTGAAATATCCTATAAAAAAATATGTAATACTATTTAAATTTACACCATTTTTTACAATTATTATTAATTATCTAAATTAATATTACAACAAAATTATTACAATCATCATCTCAATCATAGCAATATTATTACAATCACAATCTCAATTATTACACTATATAATAATATATCATACTTCTCTAAAGTTTTTAACGTGACATTTGTCATTAACTTTTCACCCCCAAACTCAATCCAAATCATATCTCAAATTCTCAAAACCCACTAACTATTATTTTACTATTATATTACTATCAAAATATTCCAACCAAAACCAATTCAAGTCGTGTTTCAAATGTTTCGCCAAACTCATTCAAACCAATTTGAAACACCGAGACATGACGAAACAGAACCAAAACCGATCCCAACGGAGCCGTAGAGTTTGGATTACGGATGATGAGCAAACTTTGATATGTTGGCCCTAAAGTCAAATCTTATTTATGATGATAACAAATACTTCCTCCGTTCCAATTATCTTTATCCATTGATACAGTTGGACAGTCAACTTGACTAAATTTATAAAAATTATAATAAATAATTTAATTAATATATTTCACTAATAAATTGGTAATATCATATGACAGCATATATATTAATATTTAAAATATTTAATACACCACAAATATAAATAATTTAATATGATAAATAACTTAAAAGATTGAAAAGTTCGACCGAATACTGTAGCAAATGGAGCAAAATAAATGGGACGGATGGAGTAATTGTTTTGGACTTATATGTTTTATTTTGAGCCTATTAATTTGTTAGATAATTTATGATGAAGTGCAATGTAAACTAGTTTATTCAAAGTCCAGGAAAATAAAGGAGATGTATACATAAGAGGCTCAAGTAGTTGGATACTCTAATCAATCAATCACTACATTATATATATAAATGGTGGTTTATTATCTCAAATTCATTGTTTTGATCAAAATTCTAATTTTTCAGAATTTTGAGTCTTTTTTAATTGTCTTAATTTCTTAGACTAGGTAACAATATGAATGACATTTATTCTGTGCATAATTTTAATTAATAGGGTACGATAATATTAGGAACCGATCAATTGCATAATTTCAGCTAATAAGCAAAATAATATTTGGTAATAGCCTTTGAGGAAAAACTTGCATGTTTTTTTTTCCATATATATATATTACACAAAATGAGCAGTTTTATTTGGTTTTTGGCACTTTGCACCATGAAAATTTAGGGTTTTGGCACTTTGCAACACGACTTAAAAGTTTTGATATTTTGCACCTGAAAATACAATTTATTTGGTACTTTGCACCCTAGTGTGTGATTTAGTGAGAAAAATTTGTTAGTAGAAGGTATAATAGAATTTTGAATATTTTTTTGACACTTTACACACTGAAAATATAGATTTTGGCATTCCGCACCCTACAAATATAAAATGTTAGCACTTTGTACCTTGAAAAAATAAATTTATTGCATTTTTAATCCCGACTTAAAATTTGGCACATTTTTTATTTTAATCAATTTACTAAGCTATTATCATTTAAGTAAGAACTCTTTCTTATTTTTTGTAATTTATGAATATCACAACTGATGCTAATTAGTGTCTATTTATGGAAAAATGTAAATACACTTTGCTAAAAAATATAATTATTTTTACGATTGAACTCGAAATAATTTTTTCCCTATGTTTGATTGTCGACATTCAATGTCTTTTTTCAAAGGAAACCATTAGGGTACAAGATACAAAAAAAAAATATATCTCTAAAGTGCAAAGTGCTAAGGTTCAAAATACCCAAAAAAAATCAAAATTGACTATTATACCCTTCCACTAACAAATGTTCTCATTAAAACACATAATAGAGTGCAAAGTGTCGAATGAACTATATTTTCAGGAGGTGAAGTGCCAAAAAAATTAAGTCATATAGAGTGCAAAGTGCCAAAATCATATATTTTCTGGAAGCAAAATGCCAAAAACCCATATTATAATTAAAAATCTGAACCTCACAAAACAACTATAATCTCGTCCTTGTTATAAAATATATAATATTAGTGGATGTCCATGAAATATTTTGTCCTACTTTTGAAACCTCCTATTGATGAATATCATAAAGACCACATTTGAATGGTTTTGTAACGTTTGTATTAAAGGTCATAATAGGACCATTTAATAATATTATAACTCTAGTATTTTTGTACCTTTCTTTAGTCCTATAAATAGAGGACATTATCATGTATTATAGTTACACCAACAAGAATGAATAATATGATATTCTCTTTCTCCATTCTACATTGTTTTTACATTCAACTAGTTGCTTAGCTTTGTTGTTCCTTTTAGCTTAGTTTTATAACACGTTATCAGGACGAATATGCTCCATCTTTTGATACCAAACTAACTAATCGGATTGGCAAAGAGATGAACGAGATGTGAAGCTTTTGACAGATTCATGTGGTACACGGCTAAAAAAATGAATTCACTCATTTGATAAGACTGCATACATAATATTAGCAGGTATAAATGATTATTTTAATCTATTATCTACATATACTATTCCAAGGTACACGACTTAAGTTATAGTCATATTATTCATTGTCATTTTGATGTTTGTGGCAATTTAAGTTAATATGTTTTTTTTTACGATTAATTACACATTGATATATTTATCAACTATAAGGAAATCTATATAAAATGAGACTGGATTTTCATATCAGTATTCAAAATCACTTCTAAGATTTACATAGTGTTTATGTGCTTTACCAAATGAAATATGATTTATCATAAGATCTTGCATTTGAATTAATGATAAATCATCCTAATTTTATATAGCCAATAAAGATCTTAAAGTTTTAAAGTAGAAAATTATGCTTGGACCGAAGCCTTTTTCATAACTCAAATCTATTGAGTATATTTTGGCAAGCTTATTTTCAGCTTGAAAGAGAGCTTAGGTGATAAAATTCAATCCCAAAGAGTTGAGTATATTTTTAGCAAGAGAATTTTGGACTTTGAAGAAAGTCTAGATGATAAGCTCAAACCTGAAGATTTGAGTATATATATATTTAGCAATCTAAAATACTGTGCTTTATAAATATGACAAATATCACCAAGTTTGAGTTTCATGCTCTTGAGATTTCCGAAATTATATAAAATTGACTATTTTGATGATGAAATCTATTTGAATGAAAAGAGCCTTGAAAATCATGAAATGAAAATTTGGGCAGGCGAAATTAAGGATAAAATGAAGGCAGTGTTTTTCATTAGCCAATTCCTCATTGAAGGATTAAAAACCTCATATATTGGAGTAGATGACCAATTGCCCCAAAATTTAATTTGGAGGAACAATATAATCATCAAAATGTTTGATACTCCAATAGACTCGATAATATATGAATGATAGCATTTGAAGTTGCATCAAATTATTAAATTTTCGAAAGAATAATCCAACTACTAAATGTAAGTGATATTCACAAATTGCTCACTATAAATATTTGCACCCGAATTTGCAATATTTTAAATTGGAATATGATTATACACCACGATTTGAGATTAAATCTCGATTGAGATATGTGGAGATAAATTATTATATGGTTCTAATATGCTCTTGAAGAAACAATACTGAGATTTTAAGAATGTTCTCAATGGAGTTATTTTGTTGTTGAACAATGAATTCTAAAATCATAATTCACACCTCACTAACTGATAAGCATTACCTGAAGTGAATGTAATTTTGATATAAATTATTCATTTCCAGAAGTAAATGAAAATAATTAATTCCCAGAAGAGAATGTGATTAACAATATACATGACATGTTTTAGTCATAGTCAAAATTGATATTATGCATTTCGTAAAATAATTGCATTATTACCACTCGAAGTGAAACGATTTTTGTGGTAAGCAAAAGAAAAAACAAGTGTGTATAAATTGATAACACTTATGAAGGTGTGATGGAAATGACATTGGTCTTGTAAATGTCGAATGCAAATGCACATTGTGGGTATTTTCTAAACATATACTATGTAAAGGAAATGATGTTAATTCATCGATGCCAAATATATTTTTGGTGTTAAAATTAAATCACTTGACAGTACTAATACAATATAGGTGATTTATTTTATTAAGACAAGTGAAACTAATATTGGGAAAGAAAAAAAAAACAATGATTATAGATTTGATGGTAAGTTTATGTTACATTACATTTTGATATCTAAATGCTTCCAATTATTTATTTGATGAATCATAATGTCAAGTCTTGGAAGGTTGATTTAAGTTGAATAAAGAAAATTTTGTTAAAACTTATTTCCTAACCTTATTCACTTTGTTTTATATATTGGATAATAGCATTTATATGAGCATCATGAAGATGCACGATAATAGATGCATAAAATTATGTGAGCATCCCGAAGATGCATGAAAAATGTGAGCATCGTAGATGAATGGTGGAACTATTTATTTGGTTGACAGTGGGTCAACACACATAATTATTTGAGATAGAAAATATTCTCAAACTTCAAATTAGCAAAAGCAAATATTAGTACCACAAGATACTATAAAAGCTTCAGAAGAGCGGATAAATATTGTCTGGATGAATAAATATTTTGTATGAAAGGGGTTTTGTGCTCTTTAAAATCCAAATATTTATTGAATTTCAACGGCATACGTCTTGATGAACATATTGTCGAGTTTTAATATGAAAATTGTAAACAAGAGGAATATGAATATACCTATACTACATCCAGTATTTCATGCCAGAAAATATTGATGAATATATCCCAGTTTTCTCATCAAAATTGAAATATGTGACCATAACAATATAGTACCAAAATTTGTATTGAACCAGAAGTTCATTGATTTAACTGGCATGATGAAGTTGACTATCCAGAAATAATTACGGTGCGCCGAATGATTACGGGCATCTTTTGAAGAACCATATGATTCTTTACCTATGATTATGTGTGTTGATTGCTCACAAAGAAATTAAATTGATAGACCATCTCATGTGAAGATTGGTCATGAGTTCAATTTTTTTTTTACGATAGTATTAATGGGATACATGTGGACTTGTAGATCCACTTAATGGACCATTTTGGTCATTTTAGACGCATTTTTAAAAAAATGGTCTAATATATGCCTACTGTCAACGCGTATGGCTTTTGCTGAGATTCTTGCTCAAATTATAATATTGATAGCAACGTTGCAACTTTTGTCAGGCTCAAAGCCTAATATTTTCAATTGAATTTTTATGATTGTGCAAATTACGTTCTAGTTTCTCCACCACTAGAACAAATATGGGTCGATAAAGATGTGTTGGTTGATTTTTATTCCACATATGTAATCATATATCTTGAGCGCCTGACGAGGCGATATGATTAAATCAAGATATTTTTAGAATTATTTTAATGAGACAATTTTCCCGCCGTTAGGGGGAGAATTAATATCAGTTCATGTTTCAACGACGTAAAATTGTACAAAAGTAGTACATGAATTGTACAAAATTTGTCTCATTTTGACCCAAGCACAAGATAATACGAGCAAGATTTGAAAATTGCACCAACATGGATTGAAGTCCTTGAAGGATAATATGCTAGCACATTATAACCGCATTTAAAGAGAAAATTTACGATGGTGCAAAAGATAAGAGAAAATGGTACTAAAAGTATATATTCCTCTGGAAGAGGAAACTGTTTCAAAACAAAGCGCTATAGATATGACTGATCAGTCCAAATCAAGAGATGCCCATGAAGAGGCACATGAAACAGAACAATCTATTTGAGTTCTTTGAAAACTCTAAAAAACTGGGATAGAAATAAATTTTTTATAGAGAATATTTTTGTTCATAAGATCGCAATAAAAGAAAATCGTAAATCAGGATCCTGAACCTTGATCGGTTGAATGAATGTCGACATAAAATAATTGGCCAATATAGAAATATGCGATACCAGATCGCTATGGACTAGAAGTCCACACGCCTGAAGTCGTGAAAACAGATCATTTTGAAATCGTATAGAAAGATGCGATACCAAATCGATTAAGTACAAATGAGTACTTGTATGGAAACACAGAATTGTGGGAGACAAGGTACGACTTGTTGCACTAGGTTTCTCAAAAAGACTTGTAATTATTATGTTGAGACATATTCCCCCGTGGTCGACGTAATCACGTTGCGGAATTTAATTAACTTTGTAGTCTCTGATAGACTAGACATGCTTCTAATGGATGTAGTTGCTGCATATTTGTATGGATCACTTAATAGTGACATTTACATGAAAATTCATGAGGGATTTAAGATTCGTGTAGCACATAATTAAATGTCTCATGGATTATATTATATTAAACTGCAATGTTCCTTGTACAGGTTAAAACAGTCTGACGGGATGTGATATAATAGGCTCAATGATTTCCTTGTAAAGGAACTTATGAAAGACTCACAATGACCTCAAATCAATTGATGAAAGAGTTTGAGATGAAAAATCTTGAAACAATAATATGTTTTCTCGGCCTGCAGATCGAGCATTTATCAGATGGAATATTTGTCCATCAGTTGACATTTTATATTGATAGAGATCATCAATTGAGCAGTCCCATGATTGTTCGATCTTTAGATATAAAGATAAATTATTTTCGTCCTTTAAAGAACTAATTGGTCCTGAAGTACCGTATCTAAGTGCAATTGGAGCTTTAATATATCTTGTACATTGTACAAGGCATGATATAGCATTCTCGGTTAATTTATTTGCAAGGTATGCCTATGCATTAACAAAAGGACATTAGAATGTCGTTAAATATATATTGCACTATTTTCGTGGAACAACTGACACAGGCTTAATATATATTTAGAGTAAATTAAGCAATGCGTGAGTTGCCTTCAACAAAGAATACATCAATTATTATTATATGAAAACAATGCTAAATTATATCGGAGATGACATAAACACATATCACAAAAGTTTTTCTTCGCCACGAGCTTCAGAAAAATGGTGATATAGATGTTCATCAAATTCAATCAAGCAACAATTTTGTTGATTTTTTCACTGAAGCATTGCCGACTACATCATTCAGAAAGATGGTCCGTTAAATGGAAATGCGTCAAGTGTCAACTTGTGGACCTTGTGTCAATATCAGGGGGAGCGTGCCATCTATAATAAGTAGCACAATGTACTCTTTTTCCTTTGTCCAATTTTTGTCCCAATGGGTTTTCTTGGCAAGGTTTTAACGAGGCAGTGTTTCACGCTTATCGATTCCATATGGATGTGTACTCTTTTTTCCTTGTTCAGGTTTTTCCCACCGGGTTTTTCTGACAAGGTTTTTAATGAGGCATATTCCATAAGTCATGAACATCCAAGGGGGAGTGTTATAAAATATATAATATTAGTGGATGTCCATGAAATATTTTGTCCTACTTTTGAAACCTCCTATTGATGAATATCATAAAGACCACATTTGAATGGTTTTGTAACGTTTGTATTAAAGGTCATAATAGGACCATTTAATAATATTATAACTCTAGTATTTTTGTACCTTTCTTTAGTCCTATAAATAGAGGACATTATCATGTATTATAGTTACACCAACAAGAATGAATAATATGATATTCTCTTTCTCCATTCTACATTGTTTTTACATTCAACTAGTTGCTTAGCTTTGTTGTTCCTTTTAGCTTAGTTTTATAACAGTCATTATTTTCTCCCTAAATTTGCTCAATGGACAAAATTGGCTCTTCAAGTTCCCTATTTGGCTAGCCTTTTATGTTTGTTTCTAATTGTTGAAAGCTACTTTTTTCGATTTGAGTAGTTAAATCATTTTTATAAGGCAAATCTTGTTTTGCATACTATTTGGAGGGAGCATTGTTGTTTAAATATTGTGGCTAAAATGCACCCATTTTACATTATACAAGTATAACATCATCACAAAGTATGAACTATGATATTATATTCCTATGAACAAGGTGTAGGAACTTTTTTAGATTAGATATTCCTACTCCCTATTATTTTGGTCAAGTCAAGTTGAATTAGAAGTAATGATATTATAATCGGATTGGATAGACCAATTTGATCGTGAACTGGAAGTCTGTCCGGTCGGAACATACTCTCAAAACTAAAGACTTCAAAAATCAGTGTGAACTATTTTGAATCGGCCTAGAATTGTAGAATCGACGGATCGATTTGGACGGCGATTCTTAGTGTTTTTGTTTTTTTTTTTATTATAATTCAAAGTATTTTCATAAACTTTGTAGATGGAGAGATTTAAACATCTAGCTTCGTGGATTAAGTAAACGATCATAATCATTGGGCTACTCCCATTTTTGTTGACTTTCTAGACTACAGATTAATAAATTATAAAATTCTTGTAACCTAATTTATTTATAGATTAGTTTATAATAATTAACTTAAAACTAACATCTTATACATTATCTATCATTGGAAATAATAGTTTTTAGTTTTAGGACACAAATTTTTATTAGTCTTTCTTGAACATATATATATATATATATATATATATATATATATATATATATATATATATATGAGTATCAAATCAATTTTGTTTATTTCTTTATTTAAACTATATTTTTAGGATAAATAGTGGCAAAATTTGAAAGCACATCGATATATTATGCAAATTTCATTTTTGAATAGACTTTAAAATTAGTATATACATAATCATTCTAAATTTATTACTCTCTGAGTTGTTCGCATTTTTCAACTTACAAATTTATGTTTTCAAATGAATATAATCAAGATTTATTTATATAGACTTATTAATTAGTATCATATTTACATCACCGTTATAATAAACATAAGTTAGATAACTATTATAAATTTTAATTTAATTATATCTAATTTTGTATATGTTTAATTAATTGTAGGATATTATTTAATTTTTTATGTAATAACACATATCTTATAAATTAATAGATTAATAATATCATTATAACAAAATATCAATTTAACCAGTGGTCCGACCAATTCAACCAATAAAATCAATGGTCAATTATCTCACTATTCGTTGTCTTATGAAAACATTAATTATAAGTCTTTTTATTATCATTGTCCAACGAAGTACAACTACAAAAGCAGACGCACTACAACAAAAAATCCTTGTCGCATATTCAATTTATAATAATAATTGCTTTTTTTGCACGAAAACGAAGACTCGCACGACATCATGTCAGCAGACTTTTCCGGTGGAGAGTTCACCGATAACGGACCGATTCTGCCGCCTCCGGCTGAAATTGAATCGGAGGAAGGTTCTGCTCTCAAGGAGTGGAGAAGGTAGTTAATTTTGAAAAAAATAATATAATATATTTACAATATACGAAGTATTAATTAAATAATGAATTATTTATTTGAGTTTGTGGTGTTAATTTTTTTACAGAGAAAACGCGATTAGGTTGGAAGAGAAGGAGAAGATGGAGAAAGAGATGGTGAAGGAAATAATTGCAAAAGCTGATGAATACAAAGCAGAGTACTACGAGAAATGGAATATTAAGTGTGAGAATAGCAGAACGGTCAATAGAGAAAAGGAGAAGGTTTGACTTTTTTTTTCTTTTTTTTTGTTATTTACGATTGGAACCATGAGGTTTAGTCGTTTTACAAGAAATCCTCTAACGTAACAAAAATTATACGCAGATCCCTCTAGTTTAGATTATGTATCAAAACATCTCTTATATAATTCTTACAAGCACGCTCTCTACTCTTTACAGCTTGAGAAAATATTTACAAAATATCCCATGTAAGGTCTCTGTAATTTTTGAAACCGTTAAGGATTTTCTGTAATTACTATAAATTTCAGGGGGTCTGAAAGTAAATCATCCTTTTTCTTTCTTTGAATCTTCATGGGCTAAATTTTATGTTTGCCTTTAAAGTGTATGTGTTTCAAAATTGCCTTTTATTGTGATATCTTGACAATATAAGTACTATATTGTATTAACATCATCGATTTCAGTACTTATCGTCGAATTTTTTTAATTATTGCAAGAAATCTTTATGTGTACATGACATGTGGGTAGTCATTAAGAATGTAGTATACCATATTTTGTTGTACCAAAAAAAATGAAATTGTACCATATTTTATACTCCCTCCCTTCGTGAATTTGAGAATTTATTTGACATCACTAATTCTCCGTCGCTATTTACAACAATATAAATGTAGTAATAAAGATTTTTTTTTTAACTTTTACATAAAACGGAGCATGGAACTACTCATGTGGAATTTTAATTATATATCGATGACCAATCGAAAAGCTTAAAAGAATGAACCACGTTGACGTGGCTCGATTATAGCCTTGGAGTAACGACGTCGCCCTAGGTGAACCCATCGACCTTGGTTGATCGTCAACCACTGGATCAACTTTCAACGGTTAATCTAATGGCTCTACTTTCAAGCCTATCAACATTGACAATTATACCCTTGATCGACCCTCGAAACCACAAAACACTCTATGATCCGCACATGATACACCCTGCTTGATCCATGTAAATCCGATCAAATCCACATAATTTTACCACCTTACAAATACTCCTCATTAATAAAAAGAAACACGATATCGACCGAACTCAACTACTCAACTGCAGTTCGACTATTTACTACTTGACGAACCTACTCTTCATTAGAATCCGTTAAATAATTTTCCATAGTTTAATTATGATTTTCGACTGGGGATTGCAGTTGTTTTTGGACAGCAGATTGAAATTCCACGCGGATGCTGATAAAAGTTACTGGAAGGCAATTGGTGAACTTATACCAAATGAAGTTCCAATTATAGAGAAGAAGGGCAAGAAGGAGAAGACGGCTTCCGTTGTCGTGATTCAAGGCCCCAAGCCCGGCAAGCCGACTGATCTCTCTCGCATGCGTCAAGTTCTTGTGAAACTCAAACACAAACCACCCCTTCACATGGTGCCTCGAAAAGATGCCATAGCTCGAGAGACGACTCCTCTAGCTGTATCAGTTGTTGCAAAGTGAACACACCGGAAGTGAAGCATGTACAAATTCTTGCGTATTCATGATTGTTGTCCTTGAACTTAAATTATGGTATTTTCTGTATGTGTTGGTGGAGATTTTGTATATATTGTGAGGCTGAATTGAATTGTTGTACTATTGATTGATTATGGTTGAATATTTTAGGGCTCTCGTGGTTTAACCCTCTTCAAATTTCGATTTGAAGAGGTTCTCCGTGTAAAGATCATGTGTTGATTGAGTGAAACATATTCCATGTGTTTTGTCTAATTGGCGAAAATTCTCCTATATTAATTATTTTTATTAGCAAAAATCCCTTTCGAAAATAAAGGGGGAGAGGGGGTAGGCCGGTTATTGTCAATTCTTCTAGAGAGTGATTGTTATCCATTTTTTAGGTGAATAAGGGTGTTTACGCATTTTTTGCGAAAGTATAGGGGATATTTTGCATTTTACTCTTGTTTTGACATTCCACAACTTTGATGTTATCAATTTTTTACGTGAATAAGGATGTTTTCGTATTTTTTGTGGGGTTATGATTGTCGTTTTTCTTGCAAAGTATGTACTCCAACTTTGTTATAAAAAAAATTGTATTCTGACTTGGAGGGGATTTTTGCTAATAAAAAATAGCACAGAGGGACTTTTGCTAATTAGATGAAAGTATAGGGGATATTTTGCATTCACTCTTGTTTTCACATTCCATGGCTTAGCTGATTGCTGATATCCATCTTTTCCAATCAAGGTGAGAAAATGTTTGTTTGTTGTGTTGTTTGTGAATTATTGTTCATTGTCAACATAAACAAGCAGGAAAATTGAATACATAAAAAGAGATTTACAGATTTTGCAGTGAATTATATAAAGAATTAAAATAATTTGATATTATTACAAATGGGAATAATTTGAAACTTGTGTATCATCTAGGAAGCATATGTGTAACAAAGTGAGAATAATCATCTAACTGTGAATTCATAAAAGTACTTGTAGTAGATTGCTTTTCTTTGTTTGGCAGGGATGAAACCTGCGAATTTTCGCCACTCGATTTTCCCGAATGTTGTAATCTAAATAAGCCCGGTTCCGATAATAAACTCTCATTAAGATTAACACCTTTTGACAGCATCTTCACCACTTGTTTCATGTCTGGTCTTTTCTGAGATGCCGCTTGAGTACAAAATAGTGCGACTTTTGCAAATCGCAATACTTCATCCTCCCGATAATCCATCAAATCGGAATCAACAATCTCTACGAGTCTACCTTCATTGAACAATTTCCATGTCTGTATGACAATAATTTTGTATCAGATTCTTAGGCGCAAAGCGATGATACAATGAGTGATCGATATAGAAAGTAAGACATGCAATCGACTCTTTGAATGAAACTTACCCATTCAAGCAGAAGCAAGCAATCGTCTCCGAAAATAGCATTAGTACTACTACTTTTTCCACTTATGATCTCGAGTAAGAGAACTCCGAAACTATAGACATCCGCCTTCTTCGTGAGTTTCCCTAACTTCGCGTATTCTGGAGCTAAATATCCTCTGCGGTATATAAGAGAACAAAAGAGTAAACATGAAATGAATAGAAACTGCAATCAATTCATGAGTTTTTTTTTAGATGTTAGGCAACTTGAAATGCACAAAAGTAGCTTCTCCAAATGGCAAGTTACAAGTTTATTTCTTTTGAGTAATCGGCATTATTTTAGCACTTTGTAACCCGAAATTGAAATTTTGCACTTTGCACCTTCGGGGTGCATTTTGCCTAAGAATATATAATTCGAGGTGCAAAGTTTCAATTTTAGTGGTGCAAAGTGCTAAAATAATGTATTTATGGGATGCAAAGTACCAATTACTCATTTTTTTCATTTTTCAAATTCAGCCTTTTTACTGGTAGTTAACAAACGGGACACATATTACGATAGGATTACATGTGCGGTGCAAGTGATTATTCGTGAAGAAGGCCAAGAACTTAATGGGAACTCGAACTTACATTGTTCCTGCAACTCGTGTGCTGACGTGAGTCACATTGTCCGGAAATAGTTTTGCCAATCCAAAATCTCCGATTTTGGGTATGAAATTTTCATCAAGAAGAACATTGCTAGCCTTTATATCTCTATGAACAATGCGTGGTTCAGCGTACTCGTGAAGAAACGCCAGGCCAGAAGCCATACCCGTACATATTGCAGCCCTCTTGGACCAATCCAACTCTACCCGTTTACCACTCGAGCCTGAAAACGAGTACGAAGCTTGAATCACAGAGTTCATGCTTCCGTTATTCAAAGAGTGAAATGCATAAAATACCCCTTATGCTTTGTCTAATTAGCAAAAATCCCTATGTATTATTTTTATTACCAGAAATCCCCAAATTTTTTAAATTTTATTAGCAAAAAAAACATCCATGCCAAAATAACAATTATACCACCACCAAACATACGCAAACACCTCTATTAACTTAAAAAAATTGACAATAACCCCCTTGTTAACTTTGAAAATTGGCAACAATAAATGCCACCATTCAACATCCCTATGATTTATTAAGTAATACCAAATGGAGTTTTTTGCTAATAGAAAAAGAACATAGGGGTTTTTTGCCAATTAAGCAAAGCACAGGGGGTATTTTTGCATTTAGATCATCATTCAAATTTCCAAAAGTTCTGAGAATTTACCAAGTAAGGCGCTGGTAAGGCTGTTGTTCTCCAGATATTCATAAACCAAAATCCTATAGTTATCCTCAATGCAACAACCGATAAGCTGAACGAGATTCGGATGTCGGATATTCGATATCGTGTTAAGCTCGGTCAAGAATTCATTAGTCCCTTGTTTAGATTCAGCAGAAAGAGACTTTATTGCTACTTGAGTTCCATCCCTCAATATTCCCTGCAATTATATATTTGTGTTACTTTGGGGATTTAATTTGAAGCAACTTTATGTTGACAAAATTATGAACTAAATGTCACACCTTATAGACTATTCCAAAACCACCTCTGCCTATTCTGTTTGATGGATGAAAAGACCGTGTAGCCGATCGCAATGAATTATAGGAAAATAGCGTAACGTTGTTTGTTGCGATTCCTGATCATACATAACGCAAAATGTTATTGGAAACACGAAGAATCGCGATGATACAAACAGCTTAATAACAATAATTTTTTGTATTTAGTTCCTGAGGATTGTATTATCAGCACTTTTGGTCGCACACTTTACAAGATTACAATTCTGCTCCTAATTTATTAAAATGTCATGCAATTTTGTAAATTATGGGACCAAATGTGCTGAAAGTCAAGTACTAAAAAGTGATTTTTGAAGTGAAATTTGTTATGCAATTGACTCATTTTCTGCTTAATAGTATCATTTTTCACAATTATATGTTTCTACAGCAAAACTATTATGTGATCAGTTTTTCAGGAATATTGGGAAAGGGTTAATGACAATTTACCCCCTATGATTATCATAATATTCAATTTACCCCTGTAATTTGAAAAAATCCAATTTACACCCCCCCACCCACCTTGATTATTTTAAAGTAGCAATTAATCCCCTGAATTGAAGAGTGTATTTCTCGTGCTCTAATATGAAAGTGGACGTAAATATATCATGTGAAAAGACGAAATTATCTTTTAGAAGGTAAAATGGTCTAGATAAAAAGGATATTACTGTCAATTTTTTTTTTAAAGGCTTAAAATTTCTAGAGAGGCGGTCTGAATTATTTTTAAAATCACAAGTGGATAAATAGTTTTTTTTCAAATTATAGAGGGTAAATAGCCATTAACACTATTGGGGGAACGACTAACAAAAGTAGAACACATAATTAAGAAAGTAGAAAGAATTCTCTAAAAAAAAAAAAAGTAGAAAGAAAACAGAGCACGTCCTAAATAAAAAAATAAATAAAGTTACCTACTAACCTTGGGTTTCCATTGCAGTACTCTCTTCTCTACAAGAATCAAACGCCCCAAAACAACTCGAGAAAACCATTTTCATCTGATATGAAATTTCAATGTTTAACCAAGTCACTTCATTAATTACTCAAACAGGTCCCTCAAACTGCAACAACAGAGATGATCACACCCCCACATAATAAATCACCATAATTATTGAATTATATTAACCAGTAACCACTACATAAAAAAAGAAAATGGAAATCACACCTGAAGAAGTTATGCTAAAAAACAGAATACAAAGAGAAAACATTTGTGGGATTATGCGGTACACCTTATATTTATAACATATGATATATATTTGTGTAAACTAAAAAAGTTTCTGTGCAGGTTTATAAATTATACACCTTTAAACTAATCATCAATTTTACTATATTAATATTACAATAATGTGCGGGTTTTGGTGACTTTGACAATTTTGGTTTAAAATGTTACCTCCTGTTCATATTAAGGAAAATTGTCACATTCTTAATTTTCGGACAGATTAAGAAACTTTACAATTATATACTCCCTCCATTCCACGTTACATTTCTTTTTAGAGAGAAAAAAAATTCCACAATACATATCAATTTAAGAATTCAAGATAAACTTAAATGCTATTTTGACATTATTACCCTTATTCATTAAAAATTGGAATAGAGAGATGGATTATGGGGAGTTGCAAAATATTTAATTGTTTCTCAAGGTTAATTTTGTCCAACAACATTTTTATTTTCTAAAATTTAGACCATTAATTGATTTCTTAATCATTGTGAAAAAAATCTTAAACGACATGTAATATGGAATGGAGGGATTACTTTTTTATGGTAAAATGTCTCAAATATCATTTATAATGATGACTACTTTTTATTTTTTTATCAATGAGTAATGACCATTGAGTTTCCCAACTCCAATGAGAGAAAGGGGCAAAATTAAAAAAAAATACCCAAACATGTCAAAAATTGGCGAATGAGTCAATTAATATGAAACTGAAACGGAGAGAGTATTTTCTTTTTTATACAACTAAAAATGGTACTCATTCCGTTTAATATTAATTGGCATATTTCTTGTTTTCACACACATTAAGAAACTTCATCATTATATATTTTTATGGTAAAATGTCTCAAATGTCCTTTATAATGATGGTTATTTTTTACTTTTTTTTATGAATGAATGATGACTATTGAATTTTCCAACCTAAATATGAAAAATAGGCAAAATTGAAAAAAATATTTTAAGAACTCAAATATATCAATTAATTTGGTAAATATGTCAATTAATACGAAAGGGGAGAGTAATATCGCCTGATAGCAAAAGATACCAACAAAATCAAATATCGCCTTTTTATATTAAGTTGCGTTGTGGAGTGGGTCAGATTAATAGATCTTTTATGGTAGTTATTTATCCAATATGCTCTCAAAATTCAACTTAGACTGAAATTTTCTCAAAAAGAAAAAAAAAAACTGGGACGGAAAATTTTCGCAACTTATTTTTTCTTTATTAGATGACCCCGTAGGCCGTTGGTAATTCATTATTCACAACTCATTCAGCCTCTTCTAAAAGATAATAAAAAAAATTATTCACACTCACACCCCCTGAAATTTGGCGAATTTACAAAAAACTCCCTCATGTTTCAAAAATTACAGGGAAACTCAGAAGGGTTGTCCTACTTACAGTACAGGTACAACGTTAAAATTGATGATATCATCAACTTTTTCTTATTGTTTTTTTTTTAAATTTACCCCAGTCAACTTTGTTCAGGGTTGACTTTCCTTTTTGGGTCGAATATACACTCATGGGGTGTGTTAGTAATATAATATACCACAGAGGTAGAGGTGTGTGTAAGAATCTATGTTACACGGATACAGTTACGAGAATACAGATACAGTACGATATGAATACGGTGATACCGATTTTAAAAATTTATTGGATACGATATGTAATAATATAATTTAAATTTGTTTATAAGCAACTAGATCATTCAATTTAAGTCCTAAAAGCAAAAATATTAACTAAAAGTTATATAACTCCAAAAGTAAACATAATTCATTCTTAACATAGCGCATCAATAGAAGGAATTCATTTTTAAGATTTCATGACCTAGGAAATAGACTTGAATAAAGAGATGGAGTAGTGATACTAGTCGTTTATGTTTAACTCTAGAGACTTTATCATTTTTAATAATTTAAATATGACCCGAAATATTACATAAAAAACCTATCGGTGTATCCTGATGACTAACTAGAGTATTCGATACATATCTAATTTAGTTTTTATTATCAATACGCCATCTAACGTATCGAATACGTATTCTATGCGTATTTTGTGAGTATCGATATCCCCAGTGTATCCGATACAGTACTTTGTCTTTTTTCGAAGTATCCGTATATCATAGGTATGTTGTTCAATATGTTTAAAACAATATGTGTATATAAAATATTATAGAATATTTTATTTTCTAAGTACTATAGTGAATTATAAAATATTATAAAATACTTTATATTATAAAACTATAGTAAATTATTCCAACAGAATAATTATTTATAATTAACTCTAATTATAAATCTTAGTATAGTTTATTCTCGCAGAACAAACAAAATCAGAATTTAATAACAGTGTACTTACTGAAATAATTCTGAACCGTAAAATCGACCGGGGCTTGCAAATGCAATATCCTTAAGACAATATTTCTGGGCTGTCAAAGGTGCAACAGTTCGTCCCAGTGGTCTCCCAAGATACAGCGGTCGGATACTTGTTTCTTTGCACTAAGAACAAGTCCACAGCGAACTTTAACAAATAAAATATTTGAGAACTTGAGAAGAGAAGAAGAAGAGAAAATATAGAGAGAGGAGGATAGGATTCTGCTTTGATTGCTAGAAAACGGGATGAGAGAATTGGCCAGATTCTCCTCCTATTTATAGCTGCAGAAGGGGTGTTTTTGGAGGGACATGACCATTCGGATTAAACCAGTAGAGATGGTTCGGTCCGAATGGGTGCGAATCGGTTCGATTCAAACCGAACCGTTGCCACAATTCAAAATAAGCGCGCGGATCTTTTGGAGCAAAACGGGTCAGCCGCGCGGATCTTTGTTCGGGTCAATCTGGTACGCGGATCTAGTCCTGTATGGATTTTAAAATTGGGCTTTTAATTTTGGGCTAAAAAATTAAATAAATTTAGTCCAAAAAGAATAATGTTATGTTGAGGCTCAAGCCCAACCCGGACCGTCCCGAGCCGAGCCGAGCCGAGTCGGTCGGACGGACGGCGGCGGCGGCGCGCGCGCGTGTGGGAAACCATTGTCATCTACGTCTTCTCCCCTCATAAAACTTGGTACCCCCAAGGGGCCCTACCCTTATACATTTTTTTGCATTATAAATGACAAAAACTTCTTACTTTCCTCCATGTGGGATGAATGCATTTTTTATTCTTCTAAGCTTCATTCATTTCTCATTTTGTGGGCTTAATTCCAATTGGGCTCAATCTAATTGGGTTAATACCCATAAAATCTAACAATCCCCCACAAATGAATGAAATTATTCTTCATATCTCGTCACACGGGACATATCAAAGTCAAATATCTTTTAGGAATAGTACTGCATCGAGATAGGTGAAATATTCCATCTTGAACCTTCCCTAGTTAGAATTTATCGGATTTACTTAGCCAATCAGTGAAATATTTCATCTTGAACTGTCGGCTGTTTATGTAAACCAAAACAATAAACTTAACACAGCACTAGACCGATTTGTTAAGAGTTCTCGGTTGTGTTCGTTTTGGCCCTGAACATTCTTGGGTTCTGCGAGTGCTTTAGAGGATTCCAGCCTTATAAGAATTCTCAACGAGCCGACCCAGCTCACACTTACATAGGTGACCGCATCCATCAAGAGTATCCTACTATACTCCACTTGTTCTTGACAAGATATAGACGTCATTAAAAGCATAAGCTTAACCTAATAAAACGCTGTAGGTTGCACTTTTTGCATCATAGGAATGAGCTAGAGTTGTTGGGTTTGTGCCTCGATTGTCAATACAACAGAGTGCGGAATTTAAAATTTTTCAAGACACACCCACAGTCCCATAAATAAAGTCTCCATATTATGTATACGAAAAGCAAGAAACGAACGCAAGCATAAATAAAACATAGGGGGTTAATCGAAATTACCTCACCACAGCTCGGTGGTGGTTACCTCCAGGCTTCATGTTCGATTCACAATATAGTGATCCAAGTGTCTCACCTCCAGAATGTATCCACACCAACTGGATTGTAGCAACACTTCCAAGTCGTAGGCTAAGAACTGGAACTTGAAAGTTTGTCAACAAAGGTACTTCTGAACTTGATCAGGACTTTGATCTAGGTTCGGGTTTGGAGATCAACTGGAAGAAGACCAAACACGCAGGGCTTATGCGGCTGGATTTGGTTCGGCCAAGCTTGGATCGGCCAGGTTAGGTTCGGCCGAGCTAGGATGGGCGACTAGGGTTCGGGGCGAAATAGTTTGGGGCGGATATGCAATTTCTAAAACTTATTTTCGAAAATCAGATTTTTTCTCTCAAAAATCGGCTATAACTTTCTCTCAAAAGTTTTGCAGAGTTTTCTCTCAAAAAGTTTTCAGTCTCTCCTTTTTTTTGAATGAAGAGAGGAGAAGAAGTATTTATAGGAGAAGAGTCCTACTCCTATAAGATATCTTCTTCCTTGTCTATCAAATCTTTTCTTCCTTATCTAATTAGGAATCTAAGATTTGATATATCTCTTCTTGCTTATCTTCCAAGATTAAAAACTTCCTTTTCCTTATCTTCAAAAAATCGCCCCCTATCACTTCTATTTGTGATAATTACAAATCGACCCCTTTGTCATTTAATTGGCTAATCCGAAAAATTACCAATTAAATTCATTCTTCCAACTTAATTAATTAACCACTTTAATTAATTTCATAATTAATCAGATAACCCTTAATTAATTAATTGAACATTAATTAATTAAATATCTAATTAATAATCTCTTACTTGAATTAATGCTTTAATTCAATAACTTTGATTTAACAACTTTAAATCTTTCACATTTCCCTTAATGACTGTCACTGTCCAGTTGTATTGTGTGTGACCCTCTGGGTTCACCATCAATTGGCAGTAGGCCCACGACTCTCGTGATTTAATTAACGAGCAATTAAATGCTCCGATCAACTTTAAACTATCTTTAATTGACCACTCCAGAATTAATTTCCTTATTAATTCAGGAGTACCTACACTTCATGGTCGATGTCTAGCCACAAGCCCATGAAGCCCAACTTCAGGTGAATTGATATTTGTGAACCTCACCTATTATAACTGCCATGTACATACGGTCCTTCCATGACTGATTTCCCGACCGAGACCTAGGGTGTGTGAATTGATCGGCACCTCTAATTATCTCGATGCTGTACTTTCTAATTCAGGATAGTAATTCCAGTGTGACTGCTAAATTTGGAAGTCCCTTCCAAATTCGTCACTGACCGTGGCCACGGGTTTCTCGGAACTATTATCGAAGAACGTACAGGAAATTCTCCCACCTTATCAGGATGAGTCGATGGATCCTTTCTTAGTACTAACCACTCGCGTACACTTCCGTACGCACCCAACTTAGGCATGTTATGACCAAGCTAAGTGGCCTATACCTAAATCAAAGTACGCACTTTCATGCACCGAATTCGCCCTAGCACTTCAAGTCTAAGGACTAAATCGTACACTATTATAATCCTTGAGAAACATCCCATCACCGATATGCGACATGCGCTTCCACAATGGGTTTCTCTGTTCGGGTCGTTCGATGCATTCGATCCTCTATCGAACCACCTAGTCATATGCACTGGCCTCAAATGCCTTGTTCATGAAACTACAACAAATTCACTCCATGTGAATCATGCATAATCGTACAAGTCTTGACGATTCATTCGATACCCCGTCTCGATATGAATCTATGACTTGGAACGTTTTCGAGATCACGACCTTTGAGACTGTTTCATGATAAGTGCACTCAGTACTGAAGTGTATAGTCCCATAGTCTATTGTGAACTCAGGATTTCATCCAATCGCTTAGATAGGTTCGCGAGAGATGAAGTTGGCCATTGTTTAATTCACGTACTATGAATAAACGGGCGTATTAATTATAAACCATAAGAAGATAGTTCTCAAACAAGCTAATTTAGATTGGCTTGCCGGGTACTATTCTATCAATCTCCCACTTGCCCTAAAGCCAATCACAACATTTCTAAGACCCATCTATACCAAGATGTCCCTTGAACCATTTGTGAAAGAGCTTCATTAGTGGATCTGTTAAGTTGTCTTGTTGAGATGACGTAGTACTTTTACTCGTCTCAACTACCTATGATTTTTTCAATCATTTGGTTTTGTGTTTAGATTCTTGATGAGATCTCGATTTTCTTTCATTGAGCAATAGCTTTGTTTAAATCGGTTAGGATTATAACAAGCTTTCGTCATGCTAGGTAATTCATCCAATGGATGAATGTTTTCTCATCTAAACACCTTTTGTGTGTGTGCAGCATCACAATGGTGCTTTTATTCTGATTGAGTTGGCAATGGTATACTATTGGAATTTCTTCCAATATACCTCTGCTCCATCGAAACAGAATAAATCATCCACTTTTGACTTTGAAAATCTCGAATTAATAAATCCTTCGAGTTTCAATTCTCCACTATTACCATAGACCAGCAACATATCCTTTAATTATCTTCGAGGATTGCTTTATGGTAGTCCAGTGTCCTTGACTGGAGTTTGACTTATCAGTAGCTCGTGAAATATCAGAGCTTTTGATGAGTCAGGTCATGTACAAGACTTTGCATGCTACATGCAATCCAAACGCTTAAGCATAAGGTTTCTTGAGACAATTTCTTCTTTACTTATTAAATGCAGGGCATTCACATTAAATAAGACAGAGAAATTCATATCTCTATGGAATTGATCCTTTCTTGGATTTTCCATATAGTCTTTGTACTTAGATTTGTGAATTTCGACATCTACTTTTCTTTGTCTACTTTAGATACGTATCGCCAGTACGTGAGATGCAATTCCAAATCTATTCATGGAGAATTGCGTGATTAACACGCTTTCGTCTGTGCTTCTCTGATATTCTTATATCAATCTTGATGTATAGAACATCTTCTTGTTACTTTTCGAACTCAACTGTACTCCCACTGATCCTTTTGCACAAATGGAATCCATATGCCTTTTGACAATTCAACATTCTTGATTGACTTATCAAGTTGCATGTTCCAATTCGGAAAAAGTCATAGATTGACCTTTGGATTTGAATAGAGATCATCTCATCAATTGTGAGATGCAGAATCCATTTCCAATAGTCATATCTCGGTAGTCAACAACCACCTTTCTATGGCTAATAGTTTCAAAATGGGTTTTGACGTTTTAAATGGAGAGAAGGTATTTTCATAGATCTTTTAAAGGACTTTTGAATAATCACCTATCGCCATTTAGCGAGTCAAACTTATCACTTTGAATCTTATGGCTTCATGCCATATCCCTTGATTTATGTCTAAACATATTTTTCTTTGTAATCTTGGATTAAATATCTAATCACTCAATTTCGTAAAATGGAATTGTGAGTTCCTTACGAATTTGATTAGATTACTAAGAATTTGTGCAAAAATCGGTTCATTGGGTTTCGGGGTTTACTCCCACTATTTGTGGGGATGGGTCCAATGTCTTTTGGACTTCATCAAGTTTTTATGACATTCCCTTATTTCCTTTGACAAAAGATTCGTCAACATAGGAATAAGCTACTCACGAGATACTTTCGTTTCTCGTTGTCATAGAACAGGTATCCAATGGATTTCTTTGGATACCCCACAAATATTTGTATGAATCGGATCTACCATCGAATTTCTCATACATGGGTATTCTCTCATTTCATAAATGATTTGGTAGTGTAAGAACTTTCTTCGGAAGGCACTACACCAAGTTTCTTGAAGAGTCAGGAGAGGCTATCCCCTTAATGTGAATGAAGGAAGTTTAGCAAGATCATTGTTGCGAATCGAACTAGGTTCGACCCCCTTCTTGATTTGCTTCATGAGAATTCTATTCTCGTTTTAGATAATCGTGGAATTAATTGCTTATGTTTCAGCAAGCTTGATTAGATCAAAAGTGCTTCCGTCATAATGCATTTAGTTGCTTCATTTCCAAGACGTCTGTTGAATTGCTTCAATAGTCTCAGAATTGTACTTCAATTATGACACATATACTTTGACGATTAAGAAATTGTAAGTATATCTGAAGTAACGTTCTTCTTGAACTAGTGCTTTTAGTTCTTCCACGTTTGTCCTAATGGATTGAATCCATTCGGTTGAATTGTTTGGAATGCTAAATATTCCATTAATTTCGGTTATCATTCCTTCAAGATTTGAAAGTTATGAATTTATCCAAGTTCCTTATTTCAAGAACAATAGATAAAAGCTTCCCTTTCGTATCTATCTTCAGGAAGAATGTCCAAAAAGAACATTTCAATCGTGGACGATTATTTTGCCACGTTTTTCGATTCAGCATATAGTTTTTCGTAGTTTTGATTTGTTTATCATTGTATTTATTTCTATGCTTTAAAGCATCAATATTTGTACAAAGTTAAATAGCTTTAATTAAATAAATTCCATTCTCAATGGTAAAGCAATAATGTCTTGTACAAAAATTTGAAATAAAATCTCAAAGACAAACTAAAACTAAAGACTTATGCTAATACGAAAAACTAATATCTCTTTATGCAAAGTTCTAGGTCTAGATAGTCCTTGACCCAATCCCTGAAGCGATTCTCCCTTATCTCTCTATGCATTGATTGCATCCTCCTTTTAAGGAATTTCTTCCTTTTAGGTCGAGAGGGAACACCATCATCACCTGCAAACACTTTTACAGACATGAAAGTTCTATCAGATGTCTTACATCATAAAGAATTTAACAGGTGTATAACTTAAAAGTCATACCATTGTTAATTCTGTTCAGGAATTTCTTTCCAGCATAATCCTTCATTTGTTCTTCGTAGTCACATATATGGCAGCCCCACTCATATAGACCATATCCAAGTAGATGGACATCCTCATATTTGTCTAACAACTGATGCAAGTGTTTTGTTTCAATTCCATCAAACGGAATATCACAATGTTGCAAGAAATGATCGAAGTCTTCAGACAAGCCATTGAGAGTAATGGTTATCTCATCTTCTTTAGATATTCGAGTTCCAAACTTTCTGAGTCGTTTGAACATCTTGGCTAAGTAAGAACATTATTCTCTAACATTGTCAAACTCATCCATGTTTGTCTCATAGAGTGAATAGCTCATAATGTTCCCCAAAGTTTGTTCGGTTTGAAAACGTAACACAACTTGTTTGAATGGGACAGTGGATGGTGAATGGCTAACAAAAATAGACAACATATAAGCAGACAGGTTTAACATTAATACTTAACGAAATTTGGACTTTTTATCGAAAAAGTTCTCCCACTATTTTATCGAAACTGTGACCCCTTCTAGTTTCGGGAAATTCTATTTCCTAGTAGGTCTTGACGTCCCAGCAGCAATTAATTGTACCCACGACTCGTGGCCATACAATTAATTCCCTAGGTAGGTATACATATTACCAATTGTGTCTACCACACAACCTTCAAGCTATTTTGCCTCGTTTTTCGCATTTATGTAGCACTGCTACATCATAAATGTTACTACGCGTTTAAGTCTAACCCATTAATCGTGATAAGCAACGGGCCCGGTCGTGAACTCCCCGTAACTAGTTATCGGTCGATATTCACATCCCGACCAATCCCTACCCTTGTCGTATTTAGTTAAAAATAGGAATCGAGGAATTTCGTGTATTGCCCCTTTCTTCGACTCGGGTGCCAGACTCTGGATCACCTTTATCGATAAGTAGACAACTCACACTAGTCCCTATTAATGGAAGGCTTGGATCTATAAAACTTCATTTTATAGTTTACCCAATATGACTTAATATTTATTCGAGAGGGGATTTTCGGTTTTGAAAGTTTGAAGAAACTCTCCTCGAGATCTCACCGTTTCAATTATGCTTTATCTTTTATTACGATCTAGATACTAGCGCGCATACACACAAGCAATCATAAATCGACAAATAAATAAAAGCCATACAAGCCTAACATTCATGCTACCACAATATGTTTTCGATCGGGAGCCTCCTATGCAGGCCATCATCGAGCCAGTGATGTTGGCCCTATTGGTCAATCTAAAGGGGTTCAAACAGGCCTATGCTATTACACAATGTACCACGCATACGCGGCCTTCAATTCTTCATGGGCTCCCACCTTGCTTGTAAACGGGCCTCCATCCTAGACTAGGAAAGCAGTAAAGCCCTATTCTATTACAAAGGCTCAAAGTGGCCCAAAACAATAACAGGCTCGCAGCCCCAATAAAACCAAACATTAAATTAAACCAATCACATCTACCCTAAGGTCAAGGCTCGGCGCGATCGAAAACCACGTAAACAGTTCACGTTGAGCAAGAAACATGTAAACATCTTTTACTTTCTTTCTTAATTTTAAAACTACCTTTTAAAACTAACTTCCTATTGATTTCTTACTTTTAGTCACTACTAATTATGACAAGAAAAATTCTCGGATAAACAAAACAAGTTTTCTGCTTTAAAACAGATCCGGATTTTCAACTTTTGAAAAATTGCAGTTCGGCCTCTGTACTTTCGGAAATTGCACTTTTAACCCCAAAACTTTTGAAAAGTTACAAAACACCCCAAAACAGTTTTCGGACAGAAGGACCAGAAAATAAAAATTTTGAATCCAGAAAATATTTCGAATTGCAAACTGACCCCTGAAATTTCGGAAATTACAAAATAACCCATAAATTTTCGAAAATTGCAAAATGGTCCAAAAACCCGTGCGATCAGAATTTCATAATCAGCCCATAAATTTCTAAAATTTCCAGAAACAGAAAATTAATTTTCAGCCCTAATTTTCAAGATTTGCGATTATTGCAAAATAGTCCTGATTTTTCGAAAAACTATAAAAACGCCACAGATCTGAAAAAGTAGTTTTACCCAATTATAGATCCAGTCATAACAAGTAAGAATCAATCGACAGAACATAATTCTAAAGTGTTTTCATACACATAATCAAACATATACGATAAACACATTATGTTCAGGCTTTTACGTATAATAAGTATGGAGTTGGCTCTGATACCACTGTTGGGTTTGTGCCTCGATTGTCAATACAACAGAGTGCGGAATTTAAAATTTTTCAAGACACACCCACAGTCCCATAAATAAAGTCTCCATATTATGTATACGAAAAGCAAGAAACGAACGCAAGCATAAATAAAACATAGGGGGTTAATCGAAATTACCTCACCACAGCTCGGTAGTGGTTACCTCCAGGCTTCATGTTCGATTCACAATATAGTGATCCAAGTGTCTCACCTCCAGAATGTATCCACACCAACTGGATTGTAGCAACACTTCCAAGTCGTAGGCTAAGAACTAGAACTTGAAAGTTTGTCAACAAAGGTACATCTGAACTTGATCAGGACTTTGATCTAGGTTCGGGTTTGGAGATCAACTGGAAGAAGACCAAACACGCAGGGCTTATGCGGCTGGATTTGGTTCGGCCAAGCTTGGATCGGCCAGGTTAGGTTCGGCCGAGCTAGGATGGGCGACTAGGGTTCGGGGCGAAATAGTTTGGGGCGGATATGCAATTTCTAAAACTTATTTTCGAAAATCAGATTTTTTCTCTCAAAAATCGGCTATAACTTTCTCTCAAAAGTTTTGCAGAGTTTTCTCTCAAAAAGTTTTCAGTCTCTCCTTTTTTTTGAATGAAGAGAGGAGAAGAAGTATTTATAGGAGAAGAGTCCTACTCCTATAAGATATCTTCTTCCTTGTCTATCAAATCTTTTCTTCCTTATCTAATTAGGAATCTAAGATTTGATATATCTCTTCTTGCTTATCTTCCAAGATTAAAAACTTCCTTTTCCTTATCTTCAAAAAATCGCCCCCTATCACTTCTATTTGTGATAATTACAAATCGACCCCTTTGTCATTTAATTGGCTAATCCGAAAAATTACCAATTAAATTCATTCTTCCAACTTAATTAATTAACCACTTTAATTAATTTCATAATTAATCAGATAACCCTTAATTAATTAATTGAACATTAATTAATTAAATATCTAATTAATAATCTCTTACTTGAATTAATGCTTTAATTCAATAACTTTGATTTAACAACTTTAAATCTTTCACATTTCCCTTAATGACTGTCACTGTCCAATTGTATTGTGTGTGACCCTCTGGGTTCACCATCAATTGGCAGTAGGCCCACGACTCTCGTGATTTAATTAACGAGCAATTAAATGCTCCGATCAACTTTAAACTATCTTTAATTGACCACTCCAGAATTAATTTCCTTATTAATTCAGGAGTACCTACACTTCATGGTCGATGTCTAGCCACAAGCCCATGAAGCCCAACTTCAGGTGAATTGATATTTGTGAACCTCACCTATTATAACTGCCATGTACATACGGTCCTTCCATGACTGATTTCCCGACCGAGACCTAGGGTGTGTGAATTGATCGGCACCTCTAATTATCTCGATGCTGTACTTTCTAATTCAGGATAGTAATTCCAGTGTGACTGCTAAATTTGGAAGTCCCTTCCAAATTCGTCACTGACCGTGGCCACGGGTTTCTCGGAACTATTATCGAAGAACGTACAGGAAATTCTCCCACCTTATCAGGATGAGTCGATGGATCCTTTCTTAGTACTAACCACTCGCGTACACTTCCGTACGCACCCAACTTAGGCATGTTATGACCAAGCTAAGTGGCCTATACCTAAATCAAAGTACGCACTTTCATGCACCGAATTCGCCCTAGCACTTCAAGTCTAAGGACTAAATCGTACACTATTATAATCCTTGAGAAACATCCCATCACCGATATGCGACATGCGCTTCCACAATGGGTTTCTCTGTTCGGGTCGTTCGATGCATTCGATCCTCTATCGAACCACCTAGTCATATGCACTGGCCTCAAATGCCTTGTTCATGAAACTACAACAAATTCACTCCATGTGAATCATGCATAATCGTACAAGTCTTGATGATTCATTCGATACCCCGTCTCGATATGAATCTATGACTTGGAACGTTTTCGAGATCACGACCTTTGAGACTGTTTCATGATAAGTGCACTCAGTACTGAAGTGTATAGTCCCATAGTCTATTGTGAACTCAGGATTTCATCCAATCGCTTAGATAGGTTCGCGAGAGATGAAGTTGGCCATTGTTTAATTCACGTACTATGAATAAACGGGCGTATTAATTATAAACCATAAGAAGATAGTTCTCAAACAAGCTAATTTAGATTGGCTTGCCGGGTACTATTCTATCAAGAGTTGGACTCTAAAGTGCTCCACTTTTTAAGTTAACCAAGACTGGTTGTCCTATTGAACCTGGTCCGTGGGATCTCCAGTCGCCAAGTTAGGTTTCCGTACAAGGTAACTTAGTTATATTTTAGGCTTTTAAGCCCATTCCCCTCGACGCACATTCTACTCTCTCACCAGATAAACCTTTAGTAAACGGATCCGCGAGGTTATCTTTTGATTTCACAAAGTCAATGGAAATTATTCCATTTGAGAGTAAATGTCTCACGGTATTATGTCGACGACGAATGTGTCGTGATTTACCATTATACATAAAGTTATGAGCTCTATGTAATGCCGCCTGATTATCACCATGAATACATATAGCCGACACAGGTTTCGGCCATAGTGGAATATCTTCCAGAAAGTTATGAAGCCACTCAGCTTCTTCTCCAGCTTTATCCAAAGCTATAAACTCTGATTCCATAGTGGATCGAGCTATACAGGTTTGTTTGGAAGATTTTCAAGAAATAGCGGCTCCCCCCAGAGTAAATACATACCCGCTTGTGGATTTTGACTCCTCTGAATCAGAAATCAAATTTGCATCACTATATCCCTCAAGGACAGCTGGATATTTTCCATAATGTAATGCATATTTTGATGTATTTTTTAAGTATCCAAGCACTCTCTTCAGAGCGTTCCAATGTTCTTTGCTTGGATTGCTCGTGTACCTACTCAGTTTATTGACTGAGTAAGCGATGTCTGGCCTCGTGCAGTTCATGATATACATGAGACATCCAATGATACGAGCATACTCGTTTTGTGATACACTATCACCTTTATTCTTGTGTAAAACAAGAGATGGAATAAATGGGTTATTTGTTCCCTTAATTCCATAGTTTTTAAATCTCTCAAGCACTTTATCTACATAATGTGACTGAGATAATTTAATCCCATCCGGTGATCTTGTTATTTTAATTCCCAAAATAACATCCGCTTCACCGAGATCTTTCATATCGAAGTGTTTTGTTAATATTTTCTTTGCGGACTTAATGACCTCCATATTAGTCCCAAGTATTAACATATCGTCTACATATAAACATATTATGACAGTTGCTTGTCCAAATTGTTTAATATAGACACACTTGTCGCATTCATTGATTTGAAAACCATTTTTAATCATGACACTATCAAATTTTTCGTGCCATTGTTTAGGAGCTTGTTTAAGGCCATAAAGAGATCGAACAAGTTTACATACTTTATTCTCTTTGCCTTTAACAACAAAACCCTCAGGTTGCTCCATATATATTTCCTCATTCAATTCTCCATTGAGGAAAGCGGTTTTAACATCCATTTGATGTATCTCTAGATTATATATAGCTGCTAAAGCTATTAATGTTCTAATGGATGTTATCCTAGTCACTGGTGAATAGGTGTCAAAGAAATCTATTCCCTCCTTTTGACTATAACATTTGGCTACTAATCTAGCCTTATATTTATCAATTGAGCCATCGGGTTTTAATTTCTTTTTAAATACCCATTTACATCCAATTGGCTTACTTCCCTTAGGAAGATCAGCCAACTCCCAAGTATTATTACTTAGAATGGATTGTAATTCACTGTCTATTGCCTCTTTCCAATAAGAGGCATCAGGAATAGACATGGCTTCAGTATATATTTTAGGATCATCCTCTAACATATAAGTTAAGAAATCTGGTCCGAATGATTTAGCAATTTTAGCTCGCTTGCTTCTTCGGGGCTCGTCAGATTCTTCAGCAATCTCTTTATTGATTTGAGAATCATTTTCCTTAGAAATTGATTTATTTGACCAATGATCACCAACCTCATTGCTGATTTGAGAATTATCTTCCTTAGAAATTAATTCATATGGTCTTTTATGAGAAGCAACATCCGAGTTCTTCTTATGTGGAAATACATTCTCGAAGAATGTAGCATCACGTGATTCAATTATAGTATTCACGTGTATGTTGCTTACTTCAGATTTGAACACTAGAAATCTGTAAGCGCTACTATTTTCTGCATGACCTATATAGTAGCAATCCACGGTTTTTGGTCCAATTTTTGGTCCAACTTTTTCTTTCATAGGTTTTGGTACAGCTACCTTTGCCAAGCACCCCCACACTTTGAGGTATTTATAACTTGGTTGTCTACCTTTCCATAACTCATACGGAATGGTATCATTTTTCTTGTGCGGAACTCTATTTAATATATGATTAGCCATAAATAAAGCTTCCCCCCACAAGTTCCTAGGTAAACCCGAATTCAAAAGTAATACATTGATCATGTCCCTTAAGGTTCGGTTTTTCCTTTCGGCTATTCCATTTGATTGAGGTGAGTATGGTGCCGTTGTTTGGTGAATTATTCCCGAGTCGGCACACAACTGTGCGAAGGGATATTCATATTCACCACCTCTATCAGATCTAAGAATTTTTATCTTCTTATTTAACTGATTTTCTACTTCAGCCTTGTATCTTACAAAGGCATTTATTGCTTCCTTTTTCTTATTCAATAAGTAAACATAGCAATATCTTGTACAGTCATCAATAAATGTGATGAAGTACTTTTTCCCTCCTCGAGTTGGAGTTGACTTGAGATTGCACAAGCTTGTGTGAATTAGCTCTAATGGTTGTGAGCTCCTTTCCACTGAAGGGAAAGGTTGTTTCGCAAACTTTGCCTCAATGCAAATTTCACACTTATAAGATTTATCAATATCAAATTTAGGAATTAATCCTAAGTTTGATAATTTTTTCATTTTTCTAAAATTAATATGACCTAATCTATCATGCCAAAGTAAAGTCGACTCAAGCAAGTAAGCAGAAGAATTATTATTATTAATAAATTTGTTGTTTTTGCCAATAACGGCTACATTAGCCTTAAATAGGCCATCACATACATAACCCTTGCCTACATACATACCCCCTTTGGTCAGTACAAATTTATCTGACTCAAAGGCTAATCTAAAACCTTTTTTAGATAGGACAGAACCAGAAATTAAATTTTTCCTAATGTCTGGGACATGAAGAACTTCATTGAGAGTAACATCTTTTCCTGAGGTGAATTTGAGAACCACTGTGCCTTGTCTCTCCACCACGGAGTGAGCATTATTTCCCATGTACAGCTTCTCTTCATGATCAAACTTCTTATATGAAGTGAACATGTTTATGTCGGAGCAAATGTGACGGGTAGCTCCAGTATCCACCCACCAGCCTTTGGATTCACTTGTCAGGAATGCTTCAGCAACTGCAGATAAATGCATGTTATCGATGTCAGATGGAGCTAGGTTGATGCTAACATTTGCTTCATCCTTTGGCTGAGCACGGCTACGACAGTCCTTTGCAAGGTGTCCATTTTTTCCACATGTGAAGCAAGCTCCATTGAACTTTCGCTTCTTGTTACCCTTTTGTCCTTTGTTGGAGGTATTGGCCTTACGCTTCTTGCTTTTCTTTGAGCCTTCTACGACATGAACCTTAGCTCCTCCGAGCTGAGGCATAGCCACATAGTTACTGCTGCCCTTGTCAGTATACCGATTGTTTTCTTCGGTTTTCAGATATTCTGTGAGATCTTGCAAATTCCACTTTGCAACAGATTTCTTGTGCCTCAAGTGATGCTTGAACCCCGTCCAACCAGGAGGAAGCTTGCCAATGATACAAGCAACCAGGTAAGACTCGCTAAGCTCATGTCCTTCGGCCAAGATGTCGTGAATCATATTTTGAAGTTCTTCGACTTGCTCATTCACAGTTTTACTGTCAACCATTCGATAAAACTGGAATTTATCCACCACGAATTTTCTGTAGCCTGCATCTTCAGTCTTAAACTTTTTGATTAAACCTTCCCACAAGAGTTTACTAGTCTTAAATTGACTATAAATCTTGTACAAAGATTCATCCAAATAGCTAAGAATATAATTTCGGCACATAAAATCCGAGTTACTCCAAGCTTTTATCACTAGTGCCATTTCTTCAAGATCCTCCGGACTGGCTCCCTCATTTGGCTTAGGTACCTCCTCAGTGAGAAATCTAGCCATGCTCAAGGATGTGATGTAAAAGTACATCTTATTTTGCCACGTTCCAAAGTCAGTCCCTTTGAACTTGAATGGTGGTATTGCCGGTGGAGCAGCAACTTTTGGCGTTTCAACCATTTCAGTGTTTGATGCCATCTACACAGATGAATTAAACAGATTCAATTATATTGTCTTAAGATTGTTGTTCAATATGTTTAAAACAATCTGTGTATATAAAATATTATAGAATATTTTATATTTCTAAGTACTATAGTGAATTATAAAATATTATAAAATACTTTATATTATAAAACTATAGTAAATTATTCCAACAGAATAATTATTTATAATTAACTCTAATTATAAATCTTAGTATAGTTTATTCTCGCAGAACAAACAAAATCAGAATTTAATAACAGTGTACTTACTGAAATAATTCTGAACCGTAAAATCGACCGGGGCTTGCAAATGCAATATCCTTAAGACAATATTTCTGGGCTGTCAAAGGTGCAACAGTTCGTCCCAGTGGTCTCCCAAGATACAGCGGTCAGATACTTGTTTCTTTGCACTAAGAACAAGTCCACAGCGAACTTTAACAAATAAAATATTTGAGAACTTGAGAAGAGAAGAAGAAGAGAAAATATAGAGAGAGGAGGATATGATTCTGCTTTGATTGCTAGAAAACGGGATGAGAGAATTGGCCAGATTCTCCTCCTATTTATAGCTGCAGAAGGGGTGTTTTTGGAGGGACATGACCATTCGGATTAAACCAGTAGAGATGGTTCGGTCCGAATGGGTGCGAATCGGTTCGATTCAAACCGAACCGTTGCCACAATTCAAAATAAGCGCGCGGATCTTTTGGAGCAAAACGGGTCAGCCGCGCGGATCTTTGTTCGGGTCAATCTGGTACGCGGATCTAGTCCTGTATGGATTTTAAAATTGGGCTAAAAAATTAAATAAATTTAGTCCAAAAAGAATAATGTTATGTTGAGGCTCAAGCCCAACCCAAACCCGACCCGGACCGTGCCGTGCCGAGCCGAGTCGGTCGGACGGCGCGCGCGCGTGGGAAACCATTGTCATCTACGTCTTCTCCCCTCATAAAACTTGGTACCCCCAAGGGGCCCTACCCTTATACATTTTTTTGCATTATAAATGACAAAAAACTTCTTACTTTCCTCCATGTGGGATGAATGCATTTTTTATTCTTCTAAGCTTCATTCATTTCTCATTTTGTGGGCTTAATTCCAATTGGGCTCAATCCAATTGGGTTAATACCCATAAAATCTAACAAGGTAATAATATAATAATTAGAAAGTTTTTTGAAGAGAGCTTTGAAGCAAGTTTTGGTGAAATAACCCCAAGACCAAGAAGAAATGATGTACCAATGAATGGTAATATTGATGATGAGATGAGTTTGATTCGCAAATTGTTGGTCATAACCTTAATCCTATTCGCAGTGTACATGATATGTCAAATAGTCTTAATTACTGCAAAATAAATCCAATTTTTAGTAATGTAATGCATTTTCCTACAAAGTACTCATTTTCTTGCACTGTACTTTAGAATACACTTGGGTGTATTTTAGACATTTTGGCGCCATGATATTTTCATTTTTAACAGCGGGGTACTTTAGACTATTCGTAATTTCGGTTATGGTTGACGAACCTCAGGGATATCCCTATAATTTCTGAAACGTGAGAAAACTTTCTGTAATATAGTCAAACCCCGGGGATGTGGTGTAAATCACCCTATAAAAAGTTTGGGGTATTTTAGACATTTTGGCATCCACGATACTTTCGTTTTTCTTTTTTAGGAGTGGGGGTATTTTAGAGTTTCCGTAATTTTTGTTATGGTTCACAAACCTTAGGGGATATTCCTGTAATTTCTAAAATGTGAGGGGATTTTTTGTAATATATCCAAACCTCATGGAGGCTGATCTAGGAATTTGACGTAGCGAGGGCTAATGTATACGATGAATTTAATAATCGAAATACAAAAAAAACGAAAAAAAAATCAATCAAACCGTGAAATTTCAAAATTACATTTTATTTCACGAGAAAATATATGATGAGATACAAAAAGAGGAGGTAAAGTTTGACAAAGAAAACCCCCACAAGATACTTTAATAATATATGACACCCTATTATGACCCCAAAAGAACTCAAAACATCAACGCATCTTAATTACAATTCAAATCACAACAATTACATTAACAATTGACCGCGATGGTTATTTATTTTTTGAAATCGGTCTATAATAAGATCATTTGAAATACCACTAAATATGTCTTGTTTAAAGGACACTAGACTATCATTTAGCCATTCATCACATTTGGATACGAAGTCGATTCTTCACTATCTTCAGAGCCGAAAAAGACTCTATTAATGAAGTTACAACATGTAGAATAAGTGCCCATGTCAAAAGTTCGTAAATTACTAATGAGAATGTGACATGCTTTTTAGTTGAAATCATCTTCTTAGCAAGATCACAAATTTCTTTCATATTAAAAAAGTCATCACTTGATCAAACATCCCTATAATTTTCAAGTTTGAGAGCTCAATAGAAGAGAAGTCATTTGGATACAGTTCGATAAGACAAACAAATTTTCATTTGTCAAATGCCTCAAATAGATCAAATGAGTTTAAGCATACAACACAAAGAAACAACTTTGTGTTTACTTCATGTAAACGGTTGTTCAACTTTTACATTTCCTATCTATAATCATATAGTCCATATTATATCTCTCAACCTTGCAGTGGTGTTCGATGGTCATTTGTTCAAACCTACACATTGAACTCCCATATGAATTATAAACATTAATCATATAAGGAATTTAAGTTTCATGCTTGGAAAAAAAAGAAGTAACTTCATATAACAAATGTCTTCATCAATCATTTATTGTCTCTTCGAGTCGATTCTTATATAATTTCACTAATCTCATATCCTAATTGCAGGTAACTTCAATTTGGCTTGTGTTTTTTACCCAATTGATTGTTGATTAGGTTCAATTATTTGAGTGTTTTGAACATAAAAATTGGATTGGTTTAATTATATTGGGTATATAATTATTATTATAATAAAATAAAATAAAATAAAAAATTTAGTGGGGTCCACCGACCCCACTAGCCCCTATCTGAATCCGTGTGGGTGTAAATAAACCCAAAAAAACTCATTCAACTTGAAAAGGACCTAATATTCAGTCAAATTTTTGAGGAAAGTGCAAAAGCACTGTTATAGTATTTCTAATTGGCAAAAGCATATCGTGTTATTTTTATTAACAAATATTTTCTCCGACCCAATTATCTTTATCTCCTGGTACAAATGACCAGTCAACTTGACTAAATTTATAAAAATTATAATGAATAATTTAAGTATTATATTTCACTAATAAGTTGAAAATATCATATGACACCATATATATTAATATTTAAAAGATTTAATACATCACAAATGTGAATAATTTAATACTCTATGATAAGTCACTTAAAAGATGAAAACTTTGACCGGATACTGTGACAAATGGAGCAAAATAAATGAGACGAAGGGAGTAATACACATATATTAACAAGTCAGCATTTACACTCATTTTATACCACATTGTGTTTTACTCGTTCTAAGTTCAAGTATTCTTCGTAATATGCAAGGAAAATAATAAATATAGCCTAGATGTTTTTTTTTTCTTTGGAATAAATATGAAAATACAATTATTCACATAAAAGAATTGTCAATAACACCCCGTCTAACTTTAAAAAATGGTTGTTACCCCCATGCGGCCAGCTCATAATTTTGTAATAGGTGCAATGAGCTACTACAACATTTGATTATTTTATAATATGAATAAAACAAAAAGTTTTCTATCAATTAGAAATAAAAAAAATGGGGTATTTTCGCATCTTACTAAAATTCTGAGCCTTCATGTCAGCATGTATATTTATTTTCAGCCTTAAATAAGTGTTAACTAGTTTGTTTTCAAATATTAGCTAGTTAGATTGACAAGACTACAAATATTTTATGTTCACAAACTACTTTCGTAAAATTCCGTTAAACCCACAGCCATCTTTTGAGAAGCTATATGCCAATTTAATTGAGCTCTAAACGACAATATTTACTTTATCAATCAGTATATCTTTTATTTTGAGGAAAAAAATATTATTTTGCATATATCTGTTAATTAATTTGGTTTTTATATGTAGTAAGTTTAACTTTTAAGGATCATTTATTGCTGTTTCTGGAAGGATCATTTCTTGGATTACATGCTTTTTAAGTCGGCTTAATCCCACTTTACACCCTGCAAATGTATCAATTTGGCACTTTGCACCCTCGAAAAAAATAAATCCCACTTTGCACCCTCAAAACATATATTGTATTTCACTTTGCACCCTGGATGAATTTCAAGCCAAAAGACAAGGGTATTTTCGCCACTCTCTTAAAAAAACAACACATATTCCCTCCAAAATATAATAATGTGACATATATGTAATATTAATAGTATAATTGAAAAATTATCCATTAAAATAACTCTGAAAAAAATCATTTTTAGGGCAGTTAAATGAATAATTTACTACTCTTAACTCGACCTAATATAAAATATTATTCTAAATAATTATTTATATAACTTGAAATAAGAAAATATAATATCAATACATAAATAAAACATAGTGTTGTTTTTACAGTAAAGTGGTGGAGTATAAGTAATTATATGGCGCCAAACGACCATCGAAAATATTTGTCACTCGAAAATTCATCAAAAAAAATTCCGACACGATATTTTTCGACGAAATGTTTCGGTCCCAAGCCGCGACAAATTTTACGTTTTTCTTGTAGTGAGCTAAAAATTTAACGTAGTTGGTTAAAATTATGTTCCATACAAAATATAATATATGAAGGTCTATGTAACAATATATATATATATTAGAGCTTTGTGCATTTAAATAACATTATGATCCCTAAACTCCAACATGGGCAAAAATATCATTTGATATCGTTCTTTTTAAATTTATATTTACAACATGTGACATCTCATTTTTTTTTAATGTTTTTCTCGGAGTTGTTTTAATGGATAATTATCAATTTTACTCTTAACTGCACATGAATTAAAACATTAAAACCCTAAATTCAAATTTATATTAACATGTGACGTTTCAATTTTTTTTATGTTTTTTTCGGAGTTATTTTAATGGGCAATTGTCAATTTACTCTTAATTGCACATGAATCTCACATTAGTACATTTTGGAGGAAATATATGTTGATTTTTTAATGGAGTGACAAAAATACCCCTGCTTTTTGGCCTAATATTCACCTAGGGTGCAAAGTGAAAGACAATATATATTTTGAGGGTGCAAGGTGGGATTGATTTTTTTCGAGGGTGCAAAGTGCCAAACTGATGCATTCCTAGGGTGCAAAGTGGGATTAAGCCTTTTAAGTCCGAAAAGATTCTAGTCGTCAATCTTTTTTTCTTATTTATTTATTTTTTTTTGGACGGAGTAGTCAAAGTATTCATAATTGAATATCATGACTTTGTCTAAGTTCATTTCAAATACAGTCAAATTTGTAAAATAATTTCAAAAATACAAAATTCTTTAGAAAAAAGTCGTACAAAAATTTATTAGACATGACTAATATATAGAGAAAATGACAATCAATAACAAACAAAGCGAACAAATAAATTTTGATGAAATCAATTTCATCTAAACAGAAATTCATTTGTGATGAAGACATGCAACCTAAATTATAAATTAATAGTAATATAATAGCAATAAGTTGATCAAATTTGAGAAGTAGTCAAACAATGTTGTACCGTTTGAATTGAGAAGTTATGTCAGTCTTTGTCTAAAATTTGAAAATTCAAATCTGGAATTGCAAATATTTAAATAGAACGTTTGTATTCTTCCAAGGCCTTCACAGCCTTTCTTTTTTTGAACTAATATACACGTGTACAAATATATTTTCATTTCGTTGTCCTTCACAAATTATAATACTACAACAAAAAGGTTAAAAATTAGGGAAAATGCGCGGTACTCCCCTTTATTATGTAAAATTTATATTTATTACATCAAATTTCCATGGACTTTTTTTAATTTGTAATGTTTGTATTAATTAAATATTAAAAAAGTTTTGAAAAAAATACCTGACAATATAGTAATCTAAACAAAAACGTTGAAACTTTCGATTGATCCAAAAACAGAAACGTACGTTTATGAAATAACTCCGATGAGAAAAAAAAAAGGCGCACACAAGATTCAAGATGCAAGATTCGAGGTCTAAGACTAAATATAATTGTACTTAATGGCAAATCCTAGATCTTAGACTAAATAAACTTATACTCATAAGCAAACACTCCAAATTATTTCTACAATAATTACACAAGAAAACATATGTAGTAAAAACATTAAATTGCAGAGGATCATCATCACAAAAAAAAAGAAACCATGTCCAAATGCAATATTAATTCCAATTACCTACTAACTCTTTAATTTAAATCAAATTCAATCATCTATCTCGGGCCTATTGAGAAAACGAGAGTTGATGCTAACGCTGCTGGACTCGGAACTATCACTGCATGATGCCATAGGAGAAATTGAACTACTACTCTTACATTGAGAGCTGCCCAACGAAGAAGAATACGAAACACCAGTAGTTACCGGGCGTAAATTTAAAGGAATGCTTCGCCTTATATCCTATAAGTAAAAAACCATAATTGATCAAATTGAAAAACTTTATAGACATAAAAATGCATTTAGCCCTTGCAAAACACGTTCATGGCACCTAACCTTTTGTCAAAAATAAATTGGCGTTCAATCCCCTTATGCTTATAAAACTCAAGCTCGCTGCACTTTATATTCAAGTGCGAACTTTGTTTTAAGAGGATACGAGGTTTAAACGCTAATTTACTTTTCCATGCCACAAACATATTTCATAGTAGTATTTCAACATTATTGCAAAAGTGCATGCAAGTATATGTCATATTGTCATTTTTAATGTCATTGATTTTGTGGTGCTTACCATGCTTTGAACTTGAAAAATTTTAAGTTGTGCACGTTTATGAAGCAATGATATTTCTGCATAAATGAAGGGAGTGAAATTAAGGATGCGTACCATGTGCCTCATAGCCATATCCAACGACTTTTTTGAGAGCGATCTTCCAAACTGAGACGATTTTCTCAGACTATTATCATTAGATAAATTATCATCTTGCTTTGGTGGAGCTAATTTCCTCATATTCACAACTCTCTCAACCATTTTCGTACCCATCAACACAGGGTTCACTTCATCTCCACCATTTCCATGTCCTCGACTTCTTGAAACCATCAAGCTCCCACTTTTACGAGCAATAGCACTATTCGGAGCACGGACTTTTACAGGAGACAATGACTTTTGTCTCGGTTTCCCATTTGATGATGATAAAATGGTGCTCGGTCTTCCCCTAGAGGCAGAAGCAGGCCTTTTAGGCATCATTATTTTTTGAGTTTGAGGGCCATTTTGAGACACTGAGAGCTTTTCTAAAGGCTTTAAAGGCCTAGATGAAGCTATACTCGATGGCATTGGGTTTTTCAACATAGTGGTGCCAGTTTTTCTAACGGATGAAGATTGACTTGGAGCAGAAACTGGTTTACGTGTAGGTGTAGAAGAACGTGATGTCGTTTTCGCTGGGGTCGAGGATCTTGGCTGAGAGGTTACAGGTTTAGAAGAAGGCATTGTGGGTCGTGAAGTAGGTGTGGAACTACGAGAAGGCTTTGATTTTGCAGGCCCGGTTACTCGGCTAGTAGGTGTTGATGCTCTAGGAGTTGGTTTTCTGTTCCCTGATGATAAAGCCCTTTTATTCGAAGAATCTATATTGGTGGATGTAGCAACCTGCAATTTACACAAGGACTCCAATATTATAAGCCCAAATAAACAATTGCGGTATTGCCAACAATTTATCACAATACTTCTGGAAAAGTTGAAATGTTGGATATATACTTGCCTTAGATTCTTGAGAAACTCCATCGGCTATTAAAATGTCCGTTTGAGTTGCCACGGAATCTTGCACGTGCATTTCAGTTGAAGGGAGTAAAGAGGTGTCAGCTTGTGTGAGAAGCCTGAGAAAAAAAGTCATTGGAATAAAGATCAGATCATGGAGTGAATTGACTCATCATAGGACCACAATAAAATCTGGGATTTGTAATCTGATACTTAGTAAAAAATTATTGAAAAAGATAAAATCTTTACCAATCAAAATCACTTCTTTCATTCTCCAATTTGAGGAAATTATCATCAGCCGCGATGTGAACAATCTCCGGGTTTGGAGCATTTGATGTCAGTGAGCTATTAGAAATCGGATCTTCACCTACAGAGTGAACACAATCAAGAACACAAATTTTAATCAAATTCCAGTGCCATATACACAAAGAGAAATCGAAAAAAATATTGAACAAATAAGAATAAATACCTTTTGAGTCATCAAACTCATCAGAATCATCAACATTAAGATGGACATTATTCGGATTTTCGCTGTTTCGTATCCCCAAGAAAATAGCCAGATCTTCATCTACTTCCCTCATTACCATCCCAAAATCTCTGTTCTGTGGCCTGAACTGTACTGATGCCTACATTTATCAAATAAATCATTCATAAATTATCCAAGAAAATAGTAAATCTTAGTCTCCAATTTCACACACAGATGAGACAAGAAAAGGCCTAAAAGCTAAATTCACCAAAAAGTAATTCACACATAAAATAACCAATAATTAAAAAAATCAAGAAAAATAGAAGCGTTTCGGTTCACAGACATATTCAATTTCTTCTTCACAAAAGCAGGATCTTGTACCTTTGGATCCAAATCAAAGACAAAATGAATGAAAAACATTTACCATTCAAACCACCGACAAGCTAAAATCTCTACAAAGAAATCATTTTTTTCTGCTAACTTTTGCCGGAAACAAAAATAATAACTAAACCAAACAAAAATCTTAATTTTTATGGCCTTAACTAACTAAAGTTTCGATCTTTGTAACTGGGTACCACCTCAAGAAAGCTCAAATGCATCAGAAACAGAGACAGAGAGAAAAAAAGGTTGAAAAACAAACATAAATCCAAAAAGGGATAAAATAAAAGTTTAAGTACTTACAGACATTGTTCCTGAAACAGAGGTGGACGAGTATGAAGAATTACAGAAAGATAGAGATAGTACAACAAGATTGTTATTCGAGTTGCAGTTTTTATGGGTCTGATTTTTATTTAAATACTGATTTTTTTTCTTTGCCCTCTTTTTGTAGAGCTATATAATTATTATTGTTTTTGACAGAAAGATTGAGACACGAGAAACGTGGGAGAAAGAAGACGGTTGTTGTTGCTGTTGTTGTTCATGAACCAGGATTGAGAGTCGTTTGTTTGTTTGTTTGATTCCTTTGACAAAAAGGGACACACTCTGTTTTTTATGTATATGGTATTCTTTTTTTCTTTAAAATAAAAACACAACTCAACAAATGAGGATTTGAATTTGTTGTATGATCTGTCAAAGGTTCTTTTTCTAATTGGAAAAATTAATTGTTCATGGGAGAACGAGATGCAATTTAAAATTATAATGGGTGACTTTTAGCTTTTTCAGTTTTTACAGCATTCAAAATCATAACCACTTGATTGGTGGTGGTGGTTCTGATTTGAGTTCTTGATACTTTATTAGTTAGATTTTTTTTAAGGGTATTTAAATGTGACCTAATTCATTTCGAAATATTGAAATGTGACTTTAATATTCTCTCTGTCTCAATTTATCTGTCTTTTTAAAGAAAATTCTTTGTCCAAAATTATTTGTTACTTTAAAATTTTAATGCACTATTAAATACATATTTTCCTATTTTGCTCTTATTTAATGCATCTAAAAGATAGAGAGAATAAGAGAGAAAGTAAGAGAGCGAGTGTGTAAAGTGCAAAAAGTTAATGGTGAGATAAAATAAAGAATAAGGGTATTTTAGAAATATAATTTATTTTTTTCCTAAAATGGAGGCTATTTACTAGGTATCTTAATATGTGTGAAAACATGTAAAATGACAAATAAATTGGGACAGAGGGAGTATATTATAATGATTAGTGTTTTTTCATTAAATTAATAATTTCGTTGTTGTTAATTAGAAGGCAAAATTTTGTTGTTTTATAAATAAATTATTAATTAAAGAAATAAGGAAGGAAAAAAAGTTTTGAAATTACATCTCGTTTCGATTTTAGTTTCAAATACAAAATTATTTTTATGTTTTCGATGTAAGAGATGAAAATGTTGATACATGATTTTGAATTGCAATTATTTTTTAATGAAAGAAATTATATTCTTTAATAATAATATTCTTTGAAAGTGTTTGCTGATGTGATGATGTGATGCAATATTATTGATTCAATCCAATTTTATGAAAGCCAAACCATTACAAGAAATTACTAAAAATAAAATGCCAAGATGGAATTCAAAATTAGAATTTCAAGTCATGGTAGAATCATTTAAGAAAAATATTAATTTACTGAGTAATTTCAATTAATTGGGATGGTAACATCTACCTAGGATTCGGTGGCTCAGTTAATGCTCTTGTGATTTAATGTCTGCAGTGTTTTAATGCCTTTAATATGGTAAGGCTCAACTTCTACTTCACATTCTATGAAGCTAAATTGTTAACCTCAATAGTACTAAAAAGTAAAAATAAATTTGAATTCATGGGCATTTATTTGTATATTTGGTGCATTTACTCCACTCCCCTTATTAGTTGTACCTAGCACTTAGTTGTTGACAATTAATACATTAATTCATAACTTGTGATTAACTGATTAATTCTAATTCTTGTTGAGATATATTTTCATATAATATGTTTGACGGACCTAAAAATAAATTAAACCCTTGATAAATTTAAAAAAAAAAATCGATTCATATAGGAATGAAAATCATGGAGTATATAATTTTTCCCCAAGGGTTTAATACTTTTCGATGCAGGTCGGGCATATTGAGTGGGTACTTCTCCCAACAGGGATTTAAACCTGAATCTGCTACTTTGTAGTGATTAGTCCCATCCACTAGACCAATCAGTTGTTGGCATGGAGCATAATTTATTTAATATTACACTCAAATTCGAACTATAAAATTTTAAATTCATTTGATATTCAGCTCCGTCAGACATTGTTTAAAATAAGTGGTTAAGTATATCTAGATTCTATTTTCTTTTGCATTGGAGCTTAATGAATTACGAAGAAAGTCTAAGTTGAATGTTTATGTAACGTTTTTAAAACTTAATGTAAAACATTATATTAGTGAGAATGTGGATTGCGAAGATTAAATGGGAGTAAGAAAAAAATAGCTGAAAGAATTCGAAAAAGATCAATAAAGTGGAATGGAATCTGGATCCTATTCGATATATATTAACTCAAATTCAAATTTGGGTATAGACCCGAAAACTTTATGCTGACCCTACTTCTAGCACTTCGTTGTTAACAAATAAGGTGGTGTTTTCAAATGCTTGAGCTTTTATTTAAGTTAGAGATTTTTGAAAAATCACTTAAAAGTAGTTGAGAATATATAAAGTGAAAGGTGTTTGCATTTTAAGAGGAAAAGTGTTTTATTGGGTAGTGTTTGCAAATTAAGAGGAAAAAAAGACCTCCAAAAGCTAAAAGCAGCCCATTTGCTACTTCTGCTTTTATGTCATTTTTAGCTTTTTTTAGGAGAATCTAGTAGAGAAGTTGAAATGGAAAACATATCATTAAGTACTTTTAAATGAAAAAAAGCAGAAAAGTGATTTTATAAGTTTTCGAAAACACCACCTAAAGCAATTCATATGAGATTTTATATTAAATATTGTTATTTTTATATTAAACTCGAGTTTGATATGTAAAAACTTCAATTTCAACTCGCATTTAATCTGGTTAGGTCATCCCCAAGAGCACATGTATAAGTTAAATTATAAGAGTTTTGTTAAAATTATCACAAAAATTGCTCTTCAAGAGCACATGTATAATTTATTTGTAGTTAAAATTTAAGATTTAAATGGCCAAATACCTATGGTCAAATACAAATTGCTATATGCAATTGTTTGCAGGAAAGTACAAAACTTTCCTACAAAACAATAAATTGGAGGCATTGCTAATTAAATTAATATTAAATTTAAATTCATATATATTGCTTGTACTAATTAAATACATACTGCTTGTACAATTCCAATCCATACTAATTACATTCGAATGCATACAAATTTGAATTGAAATTGTAAATTCAAATTTTATAATTTGAATATCATTATAAGAAATTTGTCACTATTGACAATTAGTGAAGCCTCTTTAACGACATATTAGCGATAATTAATGTTGTCACAATGATTTAATGATAATATTTTGATTATTATTTTTGGGGGCATCGCTAAATGTCAATAATAAAAATTAATATTTTTTTAAAAAAGCTATTTTTTTATTATGAAATCAAATCAATTAGTATTATAAATATATCATTATTATTTATATAAAATAATAATTGAAGTTATTTGTTAAAATATAAACTAGCTGTTGGAGTGAAATGATATTATTGTTAAAAAGTAGTCTCTTAAAATATAAACTAACTGTTGGAGTGCTGAGTAAAAAGTGAAAGTGTATAACATTGTTCATTAGTTATATTTTAAGATAAGAAACTAAAATTTAAGAGAGCCGTTAGAGATGACCTTACAACTTATTGAATTCCATTTATTTAACATAATCAAACTCCAAAAAAAATTAAAAGAAAAAAAATCCAAACATAACTTTAACAAATCTATAATAGAGGCTCCTATCTACGCCATTTAAAGCACATCACTTTAATTTACCTTATTCTTCTGAAAAAGTTCATAGCTAGAAGCCTTAGAATTAATGAATAGGGACAGTTCCGTAATTTAGTTTTTCAAGAGGGGCTAGTATTTAATTAAAAATAAATAAAAAAAGAAAGGAGAGTGGAAACTGGAAAGACAGATTCTGAATGCAGGCACATGCTATGGTCTTGACTAATATGAAATGTAAATATCACGGGAAGAGAGTGACAACAATTAATTTAAAAAAAAAAAAAAAATTTATTTTATAATAATTCAAAATTGGCTTCAAAAGTTATCATGGGCTGTTTGATTTTGGGGATCTACAGACTACAAATATATAAGATTATTTACAACTACTATCATTGATATCTCAGATAGTTTGGGCCCATCTTGTGGGCCTCGAGAGTTGTGTGGTTTAAATTAATTGTGGGCCCGTTCTCTATTTTCCGTAAATTAAACGTTTGCACTTTACGGTCCACTTTTTAGTTTTAGATCGCCTTTGACAACATTCCATGTGAGAAAGAATTGGGTCCAAATCCATCTGGTTAATATTTGATTTTGATTAATATTCGGATTTTTAGTCTATTTACGTTTTAAATCTGACTTAATTATTTTTTTCGAGACTATCAGGTTCATTTTAGGGAAATTTCTTTCAACATAAATTTAAAGACGAGTTAGCCATATCGAATTAGATAGGAATATCCTTATATTTTACTTATTTTTCTTGAATAATTTTCGATCAATGCACTTGTCAACATGAAAATTTTAGTCAAATTCAACCCCATTTAATCCAATCACAAGTGTAAGACATCTAAATCATTCAGAAAGTGTGATATAATTTGTTATTTTCTATGTGATTTTGGCTCTCACCACCCTTTTTACATATAAAATTTAATTTTTGTTGAACGAATTCTTGCATACATAAAAATAAATCTAGATCTAATCATAGTTTATGTAATATAATCTTGGAAGAAACCTTCATGCATTAAGATAGAAAGGGTTATTTGCACTTATACCCCCAAACTATTGCTATTTGGCAGTCACCTCGAAAACTTCTCATTTTTTGGCGACTACACCCCTTACGTTATTTAATCATTCATTCCACCGCGAAGAATTAATCAAATGTCAAAATTACTGTCCAATGGCTAATTGAATTGATTATAATAATATTAACTTTGGAACACTGAATATTGCTTTATTTTTAATGCAATTTTCCCAAAATAATAAACATTAAACACAAGCATGTTTCTTCCATGCTTCTAAATTTCTATTCCAAAAACTCAAACAATGGTATTGAATCTATGCATGAAAATTATAACCAGAGCATAACATTATAATCAATAACATCATGCTTAGTATTTTCAAATCCAGAAAAATACCAAAATAAATACTATCTTCGTCCAATAATTTTTATCCCTTGGTATAGTTGACCATATGTATTATTATTATTTGACAACTTTAAAACACATAAAAAAATAAAATATTCAAATTTATAAATCACTTAGAATAATTAAATAGTGGCATCATACTAACAAATGGAGTAAACAAATAAAGGGAATATATAACTTTCACCATTTCTATATGTAAACCATACAAAATTTTTAATGTTAATGGCCGTTAGAGGGTAATTTTGACAATTGGTTATTTTTTATGGTGGAATGGATGGTCAAATAACGGAATTAAGGGGTGTGACTGAAAAAAAAAAAAAAAAAAGTTTTGGGCGCTAAATAACAATATTTCATGGGGTATGAGTGCCAATAACCCAAAATAAAAATGTTTTTGTTGTTGAATTAACAGAAACGATAATAAAGTGTCGTACCTAAACTAGTTAATTTTCATGAGATCTCTTTTTTTCTTAATTTAGCCATGTGTTTTATCACTTTTCTCTTGTTGACAAAAGTCAGTAAAATGCAAAATTATATGTGCCTTTCTAATTGACCAAAAGAACTTATCTGTAATTTTATTAGTATACATTTGTGTATGATTTGATGACAATAATTTCCAACCGCTATTTTGAAAAGCTTAATTTTGCTAACTTGATGCCTTTATATTATTATACTTTGTTTTCTCGGATCACTCAGAAGCCTTATCTTAAGATTTAAGAAGTGAATAGTATTATACATTATCATTTTTTATTCTACACTCAAACAATTAGTTTATATTTTAAATTTTCATTTTATATTTCTTCATAGAAGTACAAAAATAATTGTATTTTCATGCATATAATAATTTTTTCACTTGACTTTGGACTCTCATATTTGAGATTCTGAAGTTAACCATATAAGAGTTTCATAAATTTTAAGAGGTTCCTTGGAGCACAATTTTTAAGAAAAACTTGGGGTCTGTTTGTTTGGTATTTTGGAAAGTAATTTGGGAGAGTGGTGGAGGTTTGTGAAATAATCTCGATTTGGGTAATATTTATTGTTTGAGTTTTTAGATAGTGGTTTGAAAAATAAAGTAAGTGTAGGTTTTTTTGAAAGAATTATGTTGTATGTGTTAGATGTGTAAGACTTTATATCAAATCATATTTGTTATGAGATAAATTGTGTAAGAGATAAGTTACTTTATGTCAAATCAGAGTAGAGTCTGAATATATTTTTTATTTAGAGATAAGAAAATTATTGTTTGCTTTTAATTTTTAGAGAGTAGTTTGAGAAAATTGAGAATAAGAAAAAATGAGACCCAAGGAGGAGTACTATTTATAAGCTTTTTGCATTATAAACTCATAAAAAAGATTATATAATGTATAGTACAAGACCAGTAATCAAAGCCCAAAGGTGACAGTTATCGATTGAATTTTCATTTGTAGTAGGAATTTTAAATAATGGAGAAATTTAGGGAAAGGATGTTCTTCAATTATACGAGAACGTACTTTTTTTTTTGGAATCGAAATTTGGTCAATTTTGACCCTGATAATATAACAATATTTATTTCATAAAAAATAGTTCCAGCACTATTATTACTAGGAGCTGTTTGCTCGGCCTTTTCAGACTTATCAAATTAATTAAACTTATCTGGCACAGTCTCATGCTTTATTGACCGAAATAATTATTAGTTGTAGAACTGAAAAACAATAAAATTAATAACAGACCTCCATTTTCTTGAACTAACAAATCTTTATTTCTTAAATAGAATTCTTTTTCTCTAATTCTTGAATCTTTATTTCTTGAACTACTATTTTTATAGCATAAAAATCATTGAGCGAAGAAATTATTTACTAAAACATAAGCTGGCATTTTCTGTTATATGTTTGATCAAACTAAAAGGTTGCATATACCTTCATCATCTTCTTTTTGTAAATATCTACAATTCTATCTTGAATGAGAAAAAAAATAATAGAATATACAAATTTATACCAATCTCATGAGCTGTTACCGAATTAAAAAAAAAAAAAATGACCGACCAAATACAAAATTATATTCACGTAAAAATATTTCTCTACTAAATACTAAATAACATCCACAAATACAGTATAGTCTAGTGTCATAATTCCAACAAAGTGTGACCTTAACTTAAAACTGAAAAAGTCAAACAGTGGGCTTCAATCTGTCCACGAGCAACTCATAAAAGATAATGCCAATTTATCAATCCAGTGAAATGCATAATGTTCAATTTATTCCTCGATTTGGAAAAAAACACTTTTTTAATGAAAATTTTAAAAAATAAGCAATTTAACTTTTTTAACTAGAGAGTGTAACTCACTTGTTAAAATTAAGATTGGCATGAAAAATGGTTTGTAACATAGGGGGTAAATTGTCACATTTATCACAAAACATGTGGAAAAATTGCCACAAAATCACAACACATGATGTAAAGTGTCATATATACAAATGTCAAGGAAGTGGTGTGAAACTTTTATAATTATAAAACTAGAGGGGAGGTAAATTGCTCTTTTTCAAATCACATATAGATAAATTTAACATTATGAATGGGGTGGGGGGGGGGGTGTTTAAATTGCCATTAACTCTAACACAAAGGCTTAAAACAAATTAAACAATGCTAAAACCTATTTCATTACTCAAAAAGTAATAAAATAAAATAAAAATCAAAGGTTAAGTAAGTAAATCATATTCAATATCACAAACTCAAAAATTTGGGCTGAATTGATGACACTTTAAGCATGTAGACCACTGGCTTCCCAAGAATTGAAGCAAGAAATATTCAGATCCAAATATTAAATGCATAGAAATTTTTCAAAGAGTATTTTAAGTGCATGCTTAATTCATCATTTCTGCATATGTACCAGTGAAACTGGTCTCTATACTTCACTATGTGTATATGTACTAGATACTATAATGTTGAAATCAGCTGGTAAGAACTGATAACAGGAAGGATATACAGTTCGATAGCACTTGAATGATTTACGAGATCTCCAATTGAATTAATCGTCTTCATCCATCTCGGCTGGTTGAGGGTATGCATAACTGCCTCCATTAGGATTTAACACTTTAAACCTGATCGACCACGAAACATACACATTTAATAGCTGGTATAAACCGTAAATGGTGATGCACAGAACCAGAAACAAATTTATATACCTCTCAAGGATAAATTTTCCTTCCTTATACTTTTGGTTCTTATCGTGAGCAACCTCCTGCCATTTACAAAACATGCAAGAACAAATGTATTTGAGCACTGCAAAGAGCAAACATGAAAAGAAACAAATGAACCATTGAAGCTTATTTGGAAAAGTTCTCTTACGTATTTCCATCCCACAATGGAGCCACACCCCACGCAGAATATGTCGACGACAGTGTGTAATCCAGTAATCATCATCCGGTCTTCTTTCTCCCCGAAAGTAACATTTACGCTATCATAGAGTGAAATGATATTAGGCTTACGTAAAGAGGCAACATTTTATCAAGTATGAAAGCCTACAGAACCATGTGACTCGTCAAGGCCAAATATCGTTTTGATCTTCAAACTACGTAAGCTACGTACTGTAAACACTTTATTTCTAAAGGGCAACAGTTATGTGTGTGTGCCTTTAAACTGTAGCAAAACCAAGGGGATCAATCACTGTTACAGAGTAACAAGAAACTCTCGGTCAAAGATGAAATTTCAGACTAAGCAACAACAACTTCATGCATAAACATTTCAACAATATGACCCTGTATATCCTATGAGCTCACATTTACCAAATAAATTGTAAGCATCTTCAAGCAACACAAATTCAAAAAAAAAAAAAAAAAAATAGGTGAAATATGATTTTTTTTGATCAAAAAGTACTTACACATTACCAAAGAGGTAAGCCTTCCCGTGCTTGCACATGAACGCCTGAAAACATTGGTAAAACAAGGAGTCAGGATTCATGCAAATAAATTCATACTTGCGGTGGAAAAGATTAAGGAATTAGAACGCAAATGCATAGAGCTGTGAAATAAGCTTGTCCCAGAGTTTAAGTTCAATTACTTTTAACTACTAAAAGTGGAAGAGAGATAAAACTCCAAGATAAATAAAATTAACAGGTTGCCAAGAGAAAAAGGAAATTGGACCTATCTAAGCAGGCATTATAATTCGACATTGTTTAGCAAATCCCCAAAAGTTCTACTATAATCATTTGTACAAGTGAATTAACTAAAACTGTCGAACCATGAAGACATGTATCTATTTCAAGACGTTCAGCATTTTAGTATTGCTTTACAAGGTAAATAGGTAATCTTTCGAAGTTTTTATAGTTGTGATAAATAGGCAGCAATTCACGTAAATGGAAGTACTCAACTTGGAGGCATGAAACACAAAAACCTAAATGCAGACAGAATTAGCAAACAAATCCATTGTAAGGTTGTCATGGTTTAAGCACTCCTGAAAGAAAAGGAGATACCAAAAAAAGTTTCATGCTTAAATAAAAGACAAGAGGAAGCTGATTGTGATGGTGAGAAAAACGGATTAACAAATTTGGAAGGATCGAGTCGGAAAATATGCATATATATTCATCTTTTCCATGATATTTCAAAAGAAAACTAAGTAGATACCATCATGAATGGTCCAAACAGACAATTCATTACTGGAACTTCAGCTATATCAACAATTGTGCAAGACACATACTACGTTAAGTTTTACTGCTTCTACCCTCCTACAAACTGAGAGTAAACATTATTTCTTGAGAACTAATAATATTTAACAAGGCTACATATGAATGCCTAAGCACCTTGACACAGTATCATGAAGCAAAATTGATACTAAGTAAAACACCAATGGTGTACCTTGAAATAACTATCCCAGAGCAGAATTAGAAATATAATTTTATTTTTACAAATAATTAGTCAGTATGATATGAAAGACATTCCAGAACATAGTTACAAGCTAATATTGAACACAGCAGATAACAGATGGAACACAGATGAAGACGGAAAGCCGTTTCAAGAAGTAAACAACAAAGAATCCAAGTTCTAACATGCAACATAAAGAGTTCCGGTAATTAGACATATATATGCGTGACAATCAATCACTCTCGTCAATAAAGCAGACGGAATGTCACGTACAGTTTCACCAACAAATTGGGCAAAATAGTTTTCCCCACAAAATCGTCCACTCACTTCATGTTTACACTGATATCCATAACAAGGCTCTCAGCAATATCCCATTACATACGAAAGCACACTGTTGTGTACTACAATTTTACAGTTAAGACTAACCCAAACTCAATTGCATCAAATTTAGCAACAAATTTCTTGCACAAAAATTTGCAGAAAAGAAGAGTCTCTTAAAACAAGATTAGTTTAACTCATCACTATGAACTTAATCAAGATCAAACCCATAACAACAGTACTCCAATGTTCCTCATGTTTAAGCCTCTCACACAATAAGAAACATTGTGAGATAGAAATTAACAGATACTTTAAAAGAAAAACGCAGGACACTAAACATGGTGTTTTAAGTAGTAGGACCTAAAAACCAAATGATTCACAGTTTATACTTCATTAAACAAGTTAGCATTGATTATTCACCAACAAATCATCAATAAAATTGCCAAGAATTAAACCTAACCAAAAATTGGAAAATCGGAAAATCGGAAAAGAGATAAACCTTAGAGACAAGGTCGCTGGCGAGAGCGAGTTGCGCTCGGCAGTGCTTGCAAGTGTAAGCGCCACCTTCCAAATGTATCAAGAAAAGCCTTCCCATACTTTTTTCTTCGATCAAAATCGAACTCGTTTTTCTCTTCTTCTACCTAAAACTACACAACAATCCACCAAATAATAAATTGGAAAATTATTCATAAATCAAAACATTTCACAATGCAGAACAGAAACACGTAAATGATATTCATAAATAAGTTTGTGCAATAAGAAAGTAAGAAATTTCTCACCTCAATCGCAGCGGTTAGGGAAAATAAAGCAGAAAGAGAGCAAAAAATCATCACACCAATTGAGACGTGTGTGTTCGCCTTATTTATACGTGTATGCACAGAAAGAGAAAAATGAGAAATCTTGCTGAAAAAGAGCATTTTGTATTTTTTTTTTACATTTTTTTTTATGTTATATTAGAAAGGAGGTCTAACTAATTTTCTATATTAATTAGACCACTTTATTTATTAAATGTCATCAAATAATTAATGTTAAAATCTTAAATGCCTAATATCAAAACTTAAAATTTTAATACGAACTATAATTATTAAGTATTTATAATCTAAATAATATTTTAATAATCTATTTTTATACACATGTTATTAATGAGATATTTCGAAATATTCTCTTCTCATTTTATTTGACCACATTCTTTGTTTTTTTTTTCTTTGATTCATCAGGCGGCTTTTCGTCACTCAACTTTATGTGAGATTTTAAAATTTATTTAAATATTTAACTTTTAATTTAGCAATTAATGATTGAGGAAAATCTAATCAAAAGGGATGAGAGAGATGGATCCAGGCACGTTGAACACTGGGGAATATATGTTGAGAAAGATGCTCCATTCTTCGAAGTTGGATTTAGATAAAAATAGAGGGATAATTAAACAATTCTGAAAAAAAAAAAAAAGGATAATTACACTTGCATCACATAAGATTTGGCCAAATTTCAGCAGCTTTTTCTAAAGTTTCAATAATTTACAAATCTTCTCCCTCACAATTCAATATTTTATAAGTGGATTAGCGATATTGCCGAAGTAAAATTTGAATCTTTGACATTTGTATGATTTTCTAAATCCAAAATTTAAGCAAAATACATGGCACAAATTATGAACTAATGGTCATTTCCAAATTTAAGGTTTCCTAATAAAATTGTATAATGGTTAATAAATCCATCAATCAAGCAAAAAATCAACACTTTTCATCTATAACAAATTAAGTAGTTTACATTTATATTTTGCCAAGTAGTATGTCAAATCATATAAAGCATATAATTAAATGAGTCAAGTGTCGGTCTTTTCTTTGTTGAAACTCGATCTAGTGTCAGTTAAATGAAATGAAATTGTAATTTTAACAAATTCGTGTTACCAAAAAGTGTGAATGAACAAATTCTATTGGATCCGAGTAAAAAAAAGAAAAGAACATTCGACCGAATCCAAACAAAACTCGATGGACTCAAAGAATCGAAATCGAGCAAACTTCAAACCCAATCTGAATTTGATCCGACATAAATAACATTGAATCTGAATCCACTCTGATCCGACTCAAATCTAATATGTGTTACTATTATCCAGTCGGAGAAAGATACAACTTTATGTTCTGCCTCTTATTTAGGCAAAAAATGAAAATGGCAACCAGCTAATGGCTTCTTGTGAGGCAAACTTTTAGCTGTCCAATGGGCTATGTCATTAGCCCAAAGATGATTGGCTCATTGTTTCCATTTCGGATGTATTTTTGGGGTGTTTGAACCACCAATGAGACTCAAGCATTAGCTAATCCAAAATGAATACAATTTGCCTATTTCAGGGTGTTTGCAACTGCTTTTTGAAATCAAAAAGCAGTTTAAAAAGCAGTTGCTTAAATCAAAAGTAAAAAATAAATAATTTTATTTAAAAGCAATTAGTGTTTGCAAATAAGTAAAAAAACTAACTTTAAGCAAATTCTTTATTGTTTGCATTTCAAACAATGACTCTTGTGTTTCTAGTATTTATAAATATTCAATTACATATTTACCCTCATTTTTTTCCAATACCAAATAGCAAGTTAATTGTTTTGAAAGAAACATTTTCCCACAAAATATGACTTTTATATACCTATATAGTTCAAGGAAAATCCATATTTCATCAAAACCCGTATTGTGGAATAAATATTTTTCAAAATATTGCATGCAAACAATACGAAAGAGGTGTTAAAATAAGATAATAAAAAAATAATTTAAATTACCATACAAAAATACTTGGGTTAATTGAAATGAATTCTCCCAAAGTGAGAGGAGCGTACAAGTAAATATAAATTAGAATCGAAAAATGATATATATATATATATATATATATATATATGAAAATAGAATAATTTACTGAGGACAAAATTGTCACAAACTAATTTTAAAATATTGTAGAAATGCCACCACACCAAAAAAACACCTCCTTAGGTGCTTCTTCTAAAAGTGCTATTTTCTGCTTTTCAGTTGAAGAAGCAACAGAAGAAGCACTATTTGCAAACACTCTTAAAGTGCTTTAAGCATAAAAAAAAGCAAAAAAGTATTTTTAAAAACTCTTGCAAACACCCCTTTCACTTGATTACAACTTGAGATAAAATCGATCCAACTAGGCCTACTTGAGCTCAAATTGATCCAAACTAGGCCTGCGATTTAATAATAACCCAACAGCATAAAAAACTATTAAATCAGCTAGCGAGATTCATCAGCAATCAAATGTTCGTGCATAAACCACAACAAAACGTAAACAACTAACAAGAAACATATTTCAATTGAAAAAGTGAGAGGAATTACCGAAAAACCACGACATAACCTCGCGAGAACTTATATTTCTCCAAGCATAATTTCTCAACTAATACATAGTCATATGCAGCCGCACACACATTTCGGCAAATGTTTACTACTGCAGTAATTTTAAAATAAAATAAAATAACAGTAAAATAGGTAATTTACCTAACACAATTCCACTGTTTTTTTTTTGGTCATAGGGATTAAAAGTTGGAGACATGGTTTCATACTTCACTTTGTAAGTAGAAATTGAACAAGAACAACTACACATAATCTTATATCCCCCTTTATATTATACTTTGTTTATTACAATTTGTTCATCCTTTTTATCCTAAGTTTTATAACAATATAAATTAGAAAAAGAAGTCATTGATTATTAAGGAGCAAAAGACATAAAGACTCCATCTAACTCCAAATAAAAAAAAACTCATATAAATTTTCCTGAAAAATTCTCTATATTTGATATTAATTACCACATTCAATTCAATTCAAGGAAAAATTTACTTTTTACTTTTGGCAAAATGACAAATTACCCCTGTATGTTTGTTTCGTTTAATTATTTATTCTTTTTGAAAATTTAAGTATATACTACTTGGTCGAGTGTGGTATTTAATACCAAACACAAGGGTTTTTTGAGATTTTAAATAACACAAGTGAATTTTGTGGGATTTAGACAAAGCATATGGGTATCTTTGTCTTTCAATATCAGGGGTAAAATGTTATATTAAAAACAAAATATGAACAAACACTTGCAGTTTTTTGCGTTTGAATTACACTCTCTTTTTCAGTGGTGTTTTTGGCACTTACTTGAGATCATAGGGGTTTTTGGAAATTAAAAAAATACGAGAGATTTTTTTAGAGTTAGACAAATCATAGGGGATGTTTTTAATTCTTGCTCGATTATTAAGTGTTGTCAATCTAACCCGACTAAATTAAAATTAAGTGAAAACCGTTTTAAGTGAAAACAACGGTTTAATTGAAGTCATTTAAAAATGTGATTGGAGAATATTTGTTTAAAGTTTTTATAATTTGAATATTATTAAAATTGTCAAATTGTATGACTCAAGTCATTAATTAACAACTAAATTTATAAAGGTCTCCTCATGTATAATTATATAATTTTTATTGTATGATATTGTGATTATTTCATTATTCTATTACTAATAAAAATACGTACATAATTTTTTTGAGAAAATAAAAAAATAATTTTCTCAAAAAATTAGTGTAGCTTTTACTAATAAATTATGTTTTAAAAAAAAAACAATAATGTAGCTTTTGCAAAATTGGAAAAGAAATGGGAGTGTAATATTGATAATTTTCTTTGATACTATAAAATTAATTTAATATTACCCGATGAATTACATGAATTCGCTGAAATATAGGATTAGGAATTGGAATAGGATTAGGAGTTTAGGACTAATCTTTTATTAAGGAAAGGATAACGAGGGGGTTTATCCTGTAGGATTAGTATAAAAAGGCATCCATCCAAATTTTAAAATCTGTATTCATCACAATTCAATCTGATTTCCGTAAATTAAATAACGCAGATTACCCTAACCCTAACAATTCCTTTTTGCCGGATCTTATTCACATTCACAGCACCGCCATGTCCGATGTGAAGCTTTTCCCCGTGAAGAATAAGACACCGTCTCAGATTCAAATCACCGCCGAACAAATCCTTCGTGAAGCCCGACAGCGTCAGCAGGAGGACTTACAAATCTGCCGCCCCCCAAAGCTTAAAATTGCCGATGCTACGGAGCTCGGTGACTACCTCCTCCGCAAACGCAAGGAATTTGAAGACTTAATCCGTCGAGTGCCGTGGAACAAGAGCGTGTGGGTCAAGTATGCTAAGTGGGAAGAATCGCACAACGATTTCACAAGAGCACGCTCAGTGTGGGAACGCGCGATCGATGTCGATTACAAGGATCATACATTGTGGTGCAGGTACGCTGATTTTGAGATGAGAAATAAGTCTATCAATACTGCTAGGAATGTGTGGGATCGTGCTGTTGAATTGTTGCCTAGGGTGGATCAGTTGTGGTATAAGTATATTCATATGGAGGAGATGTTGGGGAATGAGTGTGGTGCTAGGCATATTTTCCAACGGTGGATGAGGTGGGTTCCTGATCAGCAAGGGTGGCTTTCTTATGTCAATTTTGAATTGAGGTATAATGAGGTGGAAAGGGCTAGAGAGATTTTTGAAAGGTTTGTGGATTGTCACCCCAAAGCTAGTGCTTGGATTAGGTTTGCTAAGTTTGAGATGAAGAATCGAGATATTGCGCGTGCTAGAAATTGTTATGATAGGGCTGTGAGTAAGGTTAGCGATGACAAAGACGCAGAGGAGTTGTTTCTCGCCTACGCTGAGTTTGAGGACATGTGTAATGAGACGGAGAGGGCAAGGCGCATATATAAGCTTGCATTGGATCGTATACCAAAGGAAAGGGCAGATGAGCTTTTTAACAAGTATGTTGCCTTTGAGAAGCAATATGGCGATAGGGAAGGAATTGAGGATGCTATCTTAGGAAAGAGGAGGGTTCAGTACGAGGATGAGGTTAAGAAGAACCCATATAATTATGATGCTTGGTTTGATTACATAAGGCTGCTAGAGGAACAAGAGCGTGGTACTGGCGGGGATAATAAGAAAATAATTGAGGATGTATACAACAGAGCTGTTGCTACTATTCCTCCTGCTCAGGAGAAGCGGTATTGGAAGCGATACATCCATTTGTGGATTAATTATGTGTTGTTTGCGGAGCTTGATGTACAGAATGTGGATCATACCAGATATGTCTATAACTCATGTCTCAAGATTATTCCACATGAAAAATTCTCGTTTGCAAAGATTTGGCTGATGGCTGCACAGTTTGAAATACGGCAGTTAAATATTGATAAGGCAAGGCGTATACTGGGATCAGCAATCGGCATGGCTCCAAAAGATAAGATATTCAACAAGTACATTGAGATAGAGTTGCAACTTGGCAACATAGACCGTTGTCGGAAACTGTACGAAAAGTACATTGAATGGTCCCCGGATAACTGTTACGCATGGAGCAAGTTTGTGGAGATGGAGAGATCTTTGGGTGAGATTGGAAGAGCCAGAGCTCTTTTTGAGCTTGCAGTTGGTCTACCGGCACTAGACATGCCAGAGCTGCTTTGGAAGTCATACATTGACTTTGAAATTTCCGAATCCGAATATGAAAGAACCAGAGCGCTTTACGAGAGGCTTTTGAACCTCTCTAAACACTTGAAAGTGTGGATCAGTTATGCCAAGTTTGAGGCATCTGCTCCTCCTATGCTAGAAAGTGATTATCAACAGAAGATAAAATGCCTTGAGCGTGCTAGAGCTGTGTTTGAAAGAGCCCTCAGCTATTTCGTGACGTGTTCTCCTCAACTTAAAGAGGAAAGGGCAATGCTTTTGGAGGAGTGGCTTAACATGGAAGCCAGTTTTGGTGAGCTTGGTGATGTTGAATTGGTCTGTGTTAAGCTGCCAAAGAAACTCAAAAGGAGAAGGCTTCATGCTGCTGGGTACGAAGAGTACATTGACTATCTCTATCCAGAAGAGACTCGGACAACCAACATCAAGATTCTCGAAGCAGCATACAATTGGAAGAAATTAAAATGTGCTTCTGGTGATGATTAGTCGTGGCATTTGCGTATTATTATGCACATCACTAGAGTAAAAGTGTAGTGTACATTGCTGTAGTTAGCTTATAGGATAAGGTAAGTGCCTTGGATTCAATGACAAGTCTTATATTTATGGAGTTGAAAGCATTGTTCAAGTTTAGATTGATTTTCTTTTTTATTAATGCTGTATACATTGAATTTAATTTGATATTTGCATACACTGCCACATTTTAGACAACTCCCACAACTGCTAAGAGTTAATAACTAGATTCAATTCTCAACCCAATCAGATGCATAAAATGTGATTAGGTGATGTTGACTTCTTAAATGTATGTTAGAACATCCTTTTAAAAATTCACAAAAACTCATTTTCTTTTGTAAGATCATTGAAACACTTTGTAAGTTGCACGAAGATGTGGCATTCATCTATCTCATAGAAATGCCCTCCAAGTTTTCTTGGAGTTGATATAAATTGCCCCATGTGCAGATGCTTGGTTCATGCTGGAAAACACAAAGTAAGCCTTATAAACTTAAACTTGATCGTTGAATGAACATTCGACCGAATCCAAACAACACTCAATGGACTCAAAGAGTCGAAGTCAAGCAAACTTCAAATCCAATCTGAATTTGATCTGACATAAATAACACTGGATCTGAATCCACTCAGATCCGACTCGAATCTGGTCTGTGTTACTATTATCCAGTTGGAGAAAAATACAACTTTGTGTTCTGCCTCTTATTTAGGCAAAAAATGAAAATGGTAACCATCTAATGGCATCTTGTGAGGCAAACTTTTAGCTTTCCAATGGACTATGTCATTAGCCCAAAGATGATTGGCTCATTGTTTCCATTTTGGATGTATATTGGGGGTGTTTGAACCACCAATGAGACATGAGTCTCATGCATTTAAGCTTTAGCTAATTCAAAATGAATACAATTTGCCTATTTCACTTGATTACAACTCGAGCTAAAATTGATCCAAAGTAGGCCTACTTGAGTTCAAATTGATCCAAACTAGGCCTACGATTTCAAAGAATATTCCATAATGACAATAAGAAGCCACTTAACAAAGATGAGGAGAGTTTGCTGCCTGGTGCATGCACTTAGGATCACAAGGGCAGTGTGTCTTCTTCAGTGATTTTACCATCAACTCTACCTATTCTTTGAGGTGGCCACACAACGTGAGTTATTCGCCCATAAATCAAGCCAAGAGGTATCTGAAAATTATGAACATTTCAAAGTCAGATATAACTGAATAGAATCAATAATGAGTCGGTATAAGAATAGATGAAAATGCACACAACCATAATAGTCACAAGAATTTTGATAGAAGATTTCTTAATCAATGCATTGTGCATATGCCCGATCGTGAGACTGCTTGTTGAACGTCCGATGGCACCTTGCTCCAACCTGAGCTATGCAACAACGAGATCCCCCTTGATCCTTGCCGGATGTGCTTGCATTAGTGTAACTACAACAACTCATTACATACCGGGCCATGTGATCTTGAATTTACGCTGCAAGCTGCGTTGTCTCCCTCAACCCAACAATGCCCTTTAGGGATCTTCACGGTGTCAAATGACGAGAGATGGATCCAGTCACCTGGCAGGGCAGTAATTCTCTTTATGTTTTTCTCTTTATAATTAGTTGGGGAACTGCAAATTTCAAGAATGCAGTTTCATCAACCTTTTCAATCGGTTTAAACAATTAATCAATTTGTAAATTGACCAGACAGTAGTATACTTTTTTTTTGATCAAACAGACAGTAGTATGCTTGTGAATACATATTATGCACTAAAAAGAGTTTCATGGAATGCTTAGACTTATAATCAAACATTTAACTTAAATTAATTAGTTTGCATCATACATGTAACTAGTTTCTGCAATTCACCGTAGTAATTTCAACACGCCATATCATAAAACACAAGAATTATCAAGATATACATCAATTTTTTTTTTTTTTTTAAATAAAACATATGGGACATGTGAGAATAATTCAGCAAGAAAGCATAATTAGTTCAAAATCCACAAGTTTTTTTTCTTTAAAAAAAAAGTCAACCACACACTAAAAACAGGAAATTATCAAAACCCAATTAAATACCAAAAACCATCTGTGTCAAATTCAATATATTTACGTACATATTTTTTAGAACCCAATAAAATTGTACAGCATATGAAGAACAGGTTTGATATTCTAGCTTTTATGAATTGAAAAAGAGAATAATAATTACGAGTTTGGGTTGCTTGAGTTGTTTCGGTAGAGATTTTATTGAAAATTGAAGTAGAGATTTAAGGTTTTGAAAGAATCGTAATTATAATTTAGGGTCTAATGGATTGTTGATTGCTCTGTTTTTTCACATCTTTTACTTTCAGTTTTTTCATTTAAAAAAAAAAAAGGGTCGCGAACCGGATCTGGTCGGATCCTGCAGGTCCGACCCAGTTCAGAATAAAAAATACATTTTTTACTTGTATCGATGTATCGCTTTCGTATCGCGATACATGCGATACCGAATCGTATCGGACCGGTACATTACGAAACAAGACCCAAAACGATACGGAGTCCGAGTCATATCGTTTTGTGTCGGAATCGAATCGTATCGCATGAATCGTATCGCTAATCGTATGATATTAACTACACTGACTACAACTGTAACGAGAATACTTAACAATATTCTTTAAGCAATCCATCTATTTGAGAAATCAACATTATATAGTTTGCAAATAATTCAAGTTTTTTAGTTCTTTTGGTAAAATATATCTTAAGACTCTCAACTCAAATAATTAAGTCAATCTCATCTATATCATAAGTGTCATTCAAATAATATTCAAGTTTGAAACAATAAATACTTAAAAGCTCATCATCAATGAATTTTAACATCAACAAGTCGAATAGTTTTTTTTTTTTTAATAACTCACAACTCCAAAATTTTAAAATTGCAATACAAAGATTCATTTTCTTACTTTTTAATTTAGACAATATCTATCTTAATTAATAGGGTTTCGTTGATTTAATTGTCAATATGTTGGGCCTGATTTCTTTAGCTATGCATTTGGACTTTCCATACTAGAATCTTAGCTCCACAAGCAAAAATAACAAAAATTAAAGACAATTTGAAGATGCAAGGATTCTGCAAGGATTCGAACACTGACCTCACACACACTCATCAAAAGGTTTACCATCTATGCCACAAGCAATCTTTATATAATTATTACATACATATAAATATATATATATATATACATATATATAAAAATATTTTGTTATTGGAGGCCCTCGTTCACCGGTGGCCCTAAGCGACCGCATGTGCGGCTTACGCTCAGGGCCGGCTCTGATCTGAACCAATACATGACACATTAATGTTAATATAATATGATGCAGGTAAGGACAAGGGTAGTTCAAGGCAGAAATGTATAGCCCATAAAGATATCTACGACATTCTTTTTTCATATACATGGTTCTAGATAAGTATATATGAAAAGTCTCTATAACATCAGTTTTAGCCACTAGATCAAGTTGATTTTCATCGTCTATTTGAGAATGTGGTTATATAAATAGGGCAAAACCTTATTTGAAAATTATCTAAGTTTGTTGCATTCTTACATTTATTGACAAAAAAGTTATCAAATAAAAAAAAAGTGAGATACATTTTCATTTACAAAATTATTTTTTGAGGCCTTTCTATAGTCGGGGCTTTAGGCGAAGGCCTAAATTGCCAATCTATAGAGCCGGTCATGATCAAAACAAATATGATATTTGCACCGAGAAAGTTGTTGCGATATCAGATTTCGTAGCACAGTTTCTAAGTCCCCAACTTCGGGGAAAGTATATTCAGTTCCATGTTCGGTCTCTAAAGAAGCCGATGATCTGTGTAGGCCTAATGAATACAGATAACAATGTAGCAGTGGCAAAAAGTCGTGCCTCTGGATGAGCTCGCTTGCCCCAATAATACTACTGTTTCTGCCTCCGGATGAGCCTGCGTATGATCGTTTCCATATATAAACCTGGAAAAAAATGCAAATTTATTATAAGTTTTAGAGACAGTACGTAGTTGATCTGAAAGGATAAACTAAATTGTGCAAAATATTTACCCGCATATGTATTATTTCATGTTTGTAAGCCACACAAACCCATGTGCAGAAAAATGCATGGCAAAACCGGTAGTTATTAAACATAGTTTTCTTACAAAAGAGTGGCAATAAGAAGACCCCTCGGAGAGGGAGCGAAAAGCTTACATTACCAGAATGTACACACTTATCATGCTGATTATATCAATGAAATAACTGAAATTTCCAGAAAGAGCGGAGATTTTGAAAAAAAAATTTACAAGTTCTTTCCAACTAGACGCGGTTAATAACTTAATAGGTAAAACAATCAAGAGATAGAAATTCTTTGGAGCAAGAATCTTGAGATCATCTACCTGAACAATTTGAGGATACCATTCACATAGTTTAGAAAATGTCTCATCGATCTCGCCGCGCCTTATTAGCTACAGGAATAAGAAGAGATAATATCAATCAAAATGTTGCGTGCAACAAACTAATTTGAGAGCCACTTCTCATAATAGTAATAAAAATTAGTAATAGCATATGTGAATCAGGAAAGTTTGTTTATGTATACGTTAGTATCAGTAGAATATTTAAAAAACTTTGAGCATAATCATAAAGCTCATGAGGTATCAACTTATACACTTATAATGTCAACTATAATTATTAAGTATTTATAATTTAAATAATATTTTGATAATTTATTTTTATCCACATGTTATTATATAAGATATTTCGATATGTTATCTTCTCATTTTATTAACCACATTCTCTGTTTTTTTTTCTTTAATTCATCATGCGGCTCTTTGTCACTCAACTTTATGTGTGATTTTAAAATTTATTTAAAGATTTAACTTTATATTTAGCAATTAATAATTGAGGAGGATCTAATCAAAAGGGATGAGAGAGATGGATCCAGGCACGTTGAACACTGGGGAATATGTGTAGGAGAAAGATGCTCCATTCTAGGAAGTTGGACTTAGATAAAAATAAAGGGATAATTAAACAATTCTGAAAAAAAAAAAAAAGGGGGATAATTACACTTGCATCACATAAGATTTGGTGAAATTTCAGCAGCTTTTTTTCTAAAGTTTCAATAATTACAAATATTCTCCCTCACAAATCAATACTTTATCAATGGATTAGCGATATTGCCAAATTTGAATATTTGACATTTGTAGGGTTTTCTCAATCCAAAATTTAAGCAAAATACATGGCACAAATTATGAACTAATGGTCATTTCCAAATTTTAGGTTTCCTAATAAAATTGTATATTGGTTAATAAATCCATCAATCAAGCCAAAAATCAACAATTTTCATCTATAACAAATCAAGTAGTTTACATTTATATTTAGCTCAGTAGTATGTCAAATCATATAAAGCGTATAATTAAATGAGTCAAGTGCTGATCTTTTCTTTGTTGAAACTCGGTCTAGAGTGAGTTAAATGAAATGAAATTGTAATTTTAAAATTTGTGTCACAAAAAAATGTGAATGAATAAATTCTTTTGGATCCGGAAATAAAAAGAACATTAGACCGAATCCAAACAACACTTGATGCACTCAAAGAATCGAAATCGAGCAAACTTCAAATCCAATATGAATTTGATCTGACATAAATAACATTAGATCTGAATCCATTCTGACCCGACTCAAATCTAGTCTGTGTTACTATTATCCGACTTTGTGTTCTGCCTCTTATTTAGGCAAAATGAAAATGGCAACCAGCTAATGGCTTCTTGTGAGGCATACTTTTAGCTTTCCAATGGGCTATGTCACTAGCCCAAAGATGATTGACTCATTGTTTCCATTTCGGATGTACTTTTGGGGTGTTTGAACCACCAATGAGACATGAGTCTCAAGCATTACCTAGTCCAAAATGAATAAAATTTGCCTATTTCAATTGATTACAACTTGAGCTAAAATCGATCCAAACTTGGCTTACTTGAGCTCAAATTGATCCAAACTAGGCCTACGATTTCAAAGAATATTCCGTAATGACAATAAGAAGCCACTTAACAAAGATGAGGAGAGTTTGCTGCCTGGTACATGCACTTAGGATCACAAGGGCAGTGTGTCTTCTTCAGTGATTTTACCATCAACTCTACCTATTCTTTGAGGTGGCCACACAACGTGAGTTATCCGCCCACAAATCAAGCCAAGAGGAATCTGGAAATTATGTCAACATTTCAAAGTCAAATATAACTGAATAGAATCAATAATGAGTCGGTATAAGAATAGATGAAAATGCACACAACCATAACAGTCGCAAGAATTTAGATAGAAGATTTCTTAACCAATGCATTGTGCATACGGAATTACTAAATCAGTAGCACATGTTAAGCGATTATATGTGTGTTACTTTGACTTCACACGCATTAGTATAACTACAACAACTCATTACATACCGGGCCATGTGATCTTGAATCTACGCTGCAAGCTGCGTTGTCTCCCTCAACCCAACAATGCCCTTTAGGGATCTTCACGGTGTCAAACGACGAGAGATGGATCCAGTCACCTGGCAGGGCAGTAATTCTCTTTACGTTTTTCTCTTTATAATTAGTTGGGGAACTGCAAATTTCAAGAGTGCAGTTTCATCAGCATATAAGATTATAATTATTGCAAAGGAGGAAACAAGTAATAGGTCCCAACTCCATCAACGTGATTTTTTAGATTACTTTTAGTGAAAGATGGAGTTACCATGAAAACCTCATCCTAAGGGAAAGATGCAAGTTGATGTGATTCAATATCAAAGACACAAACCTGCTTGTGTTGGCCAAGTACCTCTCTTTCAATCTAGCAGGTCTTAAATTTTAGGAATGTTTCACCGCATAACAAATTGCCAGCATCTAACAGGGGGAAATTCTTGAATTTAAGGTTAATTTTATTAGGAAATTTGTTATAATTCAAAATTTTCTTGCTTAGTCCAGCACACTCCAATTATTTAATAAACGTCATAAACCAAATTAATTATAGTACTATATTTTGGGATTTAATTTGTCCTGCAGCATTGGTTTCTTGAAATTTTGCGAGCTAAACAACTAGATAAGATGGATGAATAATGATTAAGTACAAAAGGACAATGACAGATAGGAAAACTGATTGTGAAAAAGTAAAGAAAAGCACAATTGACTGATTCTTGCATTACAACAATTTGTAGTTCGGATAGCAATCCAAGAATCCATGTGAGGAGTAAGTCTGCTATGTTGCGATCAATAAGAATCACTAAAATGCTGACACGCGACTAATGCTATTTCTTACAAATTCTTACTCTCCTAACACAACTCAAAACCAAACTTAGACCCCACATTCTTCTTCTCTAAACATAGCAGAATGCATAGAGATCAAGCAGCATTTATCCATATATGGCACCTAATTATTCCTTCATTTTGTACAATTCAAGAATTTTAAGACATGATGATTCTTACCTATTCTTTGTTACATTTAATTTAGCCACAGGAATTTGGTTTCTTACCCTTTCTTGTTGAACTCTTTGTTACGTATTTAGTAGCCCGAATGTGGATTCTTAACATTAGTCTTAATTGAATAGTAACTACATTTTAGTTTACTTTTTTTCTTTAGTTTGTACTACATTCAAGTATTCTAGATTCATAAATTAGATCATGAAAGATTACTGTCTATAATTCAATTAATTTTTAAGTTGAATTGTAAGTATCTTTCAAACTCATACATGTCAAAAATGAGACTCAAAACTATTCAATCAGCAAGCATAATTCATCAGGAATCAAATGCTCGTGCAGAAACCACAACAAAAGAAAACAACTAACAAGAAATATGGTTCAATTGAAAAAGAGAGTCGAATTACCGAAAAACCACGACGTCACCTCGCGAGAACTTATATTTCTCCAAGCATAATTTCTCAACTAATACATAGTCATCTACAACCACACACACATTTCAGCAATCGTTTGCAGTAAATTTAAAATAAAATTAAAAAAAACAGTAAAATAGGTAATTTACCTAACACAATTCCACTGGTATTTCTGTCATGGGGATTAAGAGTTGGAGACATTGAGAAACCTCGAACGGCCATAAAGCTGGCATAACGGTCAGATACTGTGAGGCCTATAAGCCCTGCGGTGATATATGTTTTAGCTAAATTCCAGATGGAACTTTGAGAAGCCATTTCCAAATAAAGTAGTGAAACTGCCACTTCTGCTATTCGCTTCTTCAGAAAAAAGAGGTACGACGAAAGTGCCGGCGACGGCGGCGGAGGAGAAGGGCCGGGTTTCACGGTGGTGAGTGAGGAGGAAACGCCTAATAGTTCCGCGATTATTTCCACTGTGAAGTTGTCAAAATTAATTAAAACGACTCGTAAACTCAAACCCGTAAAATCTGGGCAGCAAATCCTACAAAAAATTATGAAGGGATGAAATTAACATGAAGAATTTTATGTAATTTCAACCTCCCTAAGGTTTCTATCATCTAAAGATGGGGGAAAATGGGAAATTTGTTATCTGGTCAGGTCTAGGTTTTTCAAAGTCATCTAAAATTTTGTCAAAAAAAAAAAAAAAGAAAAAGGTCATTTAAATTACAAAAAGAAGTAAGTGGTGTCAATCTAACCCAACTAAATTAAAATTTAAGCGAAAACAATGGTTTAATGAATTTGAGAAAATGGGCTTCTTTTTTTCTTTCGACTGATTTAATAATGTGATTGGTGATTATTTGTATAAAGTTTTTATAATTTGAAATTGTAGAATTCAAGTATTTAATTAACTACTAAATTTATAAAGGTCTTCTTATATATAATTATATAATTTTTATTGTATGAAATTGTGATTATTTCATTATTCTATTACTAATTAAAAAATATGCACATAATTTTATAGAAAAATATGAAATTTTAATATGCCATATAAAGTTCCTGAAAAATTAGTCGATTAAATATATTAGAATAATAGAATATAATCTTAATATGAATCAAAATAATCTGAAGAATGGAACATGATACTTTGGCATTTATCTAATATAAATATATTTTTTTATTGGTTGTTAACCACCAACATCAAGTTCGAATATAAATATATTTTTCTTTTGTTTATTCTTTGGGAACAATTTGATTTTGTGTAATGAAAACTTGTTAATATAGTGTTCGGGTTTGTTTTTAGTTTTCATTAAATTATGTATTCATTGAATATCATATTTTAGCTGATATTTAGATTATCTCCATTATATTTTCTATGAAAGTTTAATAAAAACAAAAAAAAAATTGTAATTAATAATTAATTAGTGCATTTACATTTAACTCATCAAATAATAAATTTACAAGAAAGTTGATAATTGAGACCGCAAAACCCAACCCAAATGGAATGCAATCTCAAGACTTGTTGGGTTGGGTTTGGACTAGAGATTTCAAAACTCGCAAATATTGGATTGGGATTGGACAAGTACAAAATCGCAATAGACCGCACCACGAACACCTCTAGCTAAACAAGGGGACCAAGAAAGTATATTTGGCAGGCTAAATCACTCTAATCGTACTTCAGGGTTATGCATAGTTGTTTACACTTTTGTTCCTTATAGATAAAGTGTTACACTTTCGTCCCTCATAAATAAAGTGTTACATTTCTGTCCCTCTTAGATTTTATGTGTTACAACTTGCAACGATCACTTTTTAGGTCAACTTCCAGCAAAAATATACCAATACCACATGCAAAATACGTGCCTTTTGGCAAGAGTAGTTTCAAAATACCAAGTTTTTTCTAATATTATAGTGTTACACTTACGTCCCTCCTGTTGAGATTTTTCCTCGACATTTTGTTGCATAAAAGTAATTTTTCAACTCCATTTTTATTTTTCTTAACCCCACAATTTTTTTCGTGGCTCTGAACTAGGGCTGAGCATTCGATAAAAACCGAATCGAATCGGACCGAACCTCGATATTTTTTCGGTTTGGTAAATTTCAGACCGCGGACCGTTTGCCGAACCGAAAATTTCGGTTCGGTTAGGTCCAAAAAAATCAAAAGTTTAATTTTTATTTATTTTTAACAAACTAAAAATTCAATTTATTGCACAATATATTAAAAAAAATATATCTTACAACACACAAACCATACAAAGAAGCCCCCCTTCTATTTATTGCGTAACACTCAATATATCACCAAAGTTCATACAAACCATTCAAACATAAAAGTCTCAAACATAAAATAATCTTAATCAAATACAAAGAGGTAAATTGTTTTTGAAAAATAATATTAAGTTTATACAAGCCATTCAAACTTAATAGTTATAAATCTCCAAAATCGTAATTGAAAACACTAATTTAAAAAAAAAAAAAAAAATAATCGGTCCAATCGGTTCGGTAAACCGAGCGGTATTACCTAGAACCGACCACTCCCAAGGATCGGTTCTCGGCCGGGAACCGTTTACCGAACCGAAATTTCGGTTCGGTAAACGGTCCGGACCGAAATTTCGGTTCGGGTTCGGGTTCGGTTCGGTCGGTTTACCGAACCGTGCTCAGCCCTACTCTAAACATAAAACTTTCAATTTTTGCAAATGCTACCTAATGTTTTATGTCAAAACTCAAAACCCTATGTAGCAAAAGGGTACAGAGGGAGTATATTTCAAGCATCATATGAGCTAAAAGCCTTCACGTCACAAACACTTCAACCAAAAGAAATGAAAAATGATAAAAACCTTAAATTTCATAAATGGGAAATTTACCTGAAAATGAGAAGAATGAAAAAACCTATGGATCCTATGGGATTCAAATTTTAAAAGTGTATCCGGATTCAATTCAAGATCCTATGGGATTTTTAAAAGTGTTACTGAATTCGAATTAAAAAAACCCGATATTTGACACAAAAATTAGAATTCAAATAAAAATTATGAATTATCTAATCCAAAAAAATTATATAAATAAAAGAGGAATGAAAATTAGTGCAGGTAATTTAGTTATAGGATCATAATACAAAATTTATAAGTTCTACAATAAATGGTTAAACACTAAACACCAGTACTTATAATCGAATCTAGGTTAGCTTATTGATAATAACAACTTGATACATGAACATGTTTAATTGGTAATATAATAACATAATTTTACCATAACTATAATTTATAGTAGTAGTCAGTTTCCGTCTTTTATTAAGTATAAATCAAATAATATGGTAATGTTATTTTTTAAGTTAAGCAAAATACCTTTCATTTTCACTTGTAGCTATTAATATTATAATTCAAAGTTAACTTAATAAATTGAAAAAAAAAAGAGCATTAGAAATAGTTTTATTAAACATGAAAGTTAAATGTATATCAATATATTAAAAATTAATCGGACATAAATTTTTAACGAATCGGATCGACTTAAATCCATATCCGCTCCATATAATTTTCAAATTTTGAATCTTCTTAATTAGATCAAGTCCATCGAATTTCTAATCTGACAATTATCCTAATGAATTGAACCAGATTCGGATCAGATCCGGCTTAAAATTCGCGTCCATTGATAGCCTTATACGAAGCATCGATCAAAATTTCGTTTCGAGTGTATATTCCGGTCTTGGAAACTTATCGAGAATTCTTTGAAAACATTTCGGAAATAATAGAAAAAAATATAAAAAAAAAATTACTAAATTAAGAAAAATAATAGAGTCTAAAGCAAATATATTATTTATAAATTATACTTTATTTTTATTTCCGTTGATTATAAAATGAAAATTTTTGGATATTTTTTATGAAAAAGATGAAAATTTTAATCCATGATTTGGAGTGAAGAGCGGCCGGTTGTGCAAGAAGAAACAAGGTAACATTAAACAAAAGTTCCTGTCCCTAAGAAAAATATTCGTTTTCTATTTTTCTTAGAAAAATAATGAATCATTCGGTCAACCGTTTTCGATTCCGTGGGTTTAAAATCACTACCAGACCGACTTTGTTCATTTTTTCCGGTTTGGAGGGTCTGAATTTTTTACCACTCAATCCACGCTGTAATATTCTTTTAAATGACGACCAAACTGTAGTAGTCAGTGACGGATGCACGTAGGGGCTAGGGGCGGTCTATAGACTCCCTCATTTTTTTAATTTATAATATAGTTGTAATATTTATCTTAGTTTCAAAATATAAACTTAAATATGAATTTAATCCAAAATTATTGTCCATCCCCAGTCTAAATAAAATAATTGGTCCAATTTCACGTTAAACCTAAAAATTTGATCAATCAATAAGTCCATAAGAGAGAACTGCATTTTTGGTACATAGCTATAGGTCAATTCCCACTTTTGGTACACAACTTTATGTGTCCAACACATTTGGTACACCTCTTTAACGAAGTTCGACACATTTGGTACCACAGTTAAATAAATTGCAAAATCACCGTTAATTCCGTTAGTTCGACACATTTGGTACACCTCTTTTACAAAATTGACATGTGCGCGGCACACGGCTGCCCAAAAAAAAATTAAACTTGATAAACTTTTATAAAAATTATCATATGTATTTATTATATTTATCATATCATATTTATATAATGATAAAAAAATATGTATTTATTATTTATATGACATGTAAAATATAATAAACTATATAATGTCATTTATAGTTTAATACTGGAAGAAGAATAAAATATAATAAACAAGTTTATCAAATTTCAATTTTTAAAAATTATTTATAAAAATAGTTTATTATTTATAAAAATTATTAAAAAATATGTCTTTATTATTTATATGACATATAAAATATAATAAACTATATAATGTCATTTATAGTTTAATATTGGAAGAAGAATAAAATATAATAAAAAAAGTTTATCAAGTTTCAATTTTTAAAAATTATTTATAAAAATAGTTTATTATTTTTATAGTTTATTATTTATAAAAATTATTAAAAAAATGTGTATTTATTATTTATATGACATGTAAAATATAATAAACTATATAATGTCATTTATAGTTTAATATTGCAAGAAGAATAAAATATAATAAACAAGTTACTTTAATTTATCATATTTATAAAAATTATTAAAAAATATGTATTTATTATTTATATGACATGTAAAATATAATAAACTATAATGTCATTTATAGTTTAATATTGGAAGAAGAATAAAATATAATAACAAAGTTTATCAAGTTTCAATTGTTTTTTTTTTTTTTTTTTTTCTGGGCAGCCATGTGCCGCGCGCATGCCAATTTTGTAAAAGAGGTGTACCAAATGTGTCGAACTAACGGAATTAACGGTGATTTTGCAATTTATTTAACGGTTGTACCAAATGTGTCGAACTTTGTTAAAGAGGTGTACCAAATGTGTTGGACACATAAAACTGTGTACCAAAAGTGGGAATTATATGGACCTATAGCTGTGTACCAAAAATGCAATTCTCTCAAGTCCATAATAATCCTAAAAATCCTTGCTGAATGACTATCGAAGTTGATTGATTGCGTAAATCGATTACATTCGGTTTTTCTAAATTTCGTGCACGTGATGAATTGAAATTTTCAAGAAACCAAGGAAACTTCCTTGAACTATTAAGTTTTCTAGCGGATCAAAATGAGGTTGCTAGAGCCGTTATTTTACGAAATGATCCGAAAAATCTTAAATTGCCGACTCCATCATTTCAAAAAGACATTGTCAATTAACTTCTTTGGATGACTCCATGAACCCCATTATATATAGCTATTCATGTAATGGCTAATTCCAACAGCGGATATAAAAAATTACGAATGATGCTATTCAATATGCATGCAGATAGATACTTGTGCTTTCATTTAAAGTAATTGTCAATTATATGTTATCCTTATTGGCACATTTATGATATATTGTGATTGTACAGTATACACAACTACCCTGATTATGGACTTAGTGCTCATTTGGATGGATGTATTTGAAATGAAGAGGAATTTGAAATGAATGGATTTGAAATTCCAATGATTTGAAATCCATTCATTTGTAAACTCTTGTTTGGATAAATTTTATTACAAAGGATTTCAAATCCATTCATTTGAAATCCATTGTTTAGTATATATCATTTGTGTTATTTGAAATTCTCAATCGTGCTAATTTGCTCTATGAGTCAATTCTTGTTGTTGATATCGGGATAAAATCGCATAAATCGATATGGGGCAAAATTATAATGAAAATTGAGGGACAAAAAGTGCAAATTCGAATTTCAAAAAATCTAGGGCCGAATTGAGAATCTTAATTTTCTGAAAATTCTGGACTGAATTAGAACTCTGGGTTTTTCGAAAATTTGGGGTCAAATGACAATTTTTGAAAATTAAGGGACCAAATTTAGATTTTTGAAAATCAGGTGCCGAATTGAAAATTTTAATCTTATGAAAATTATTGACTGAATTGCAGTTCTGGTTTTTTTGAAAATAGGGGGTCAAATTGCAATTTTTGAAAATTAAGGGACCAAAAGTGAAAATTTGGATTTCTGAAAATCAGGGGCCGAATTGAAACTTTAATCTTCCGTAATTAACTGAATTGTAATTCTGGGTTTTGAAAAAATCAAGGGTCAATTTGTAATTTCTAAAAATTGAGGGACCAAAAGTGTAAATTTTGGATTTCTGAATATATGGGGCCGAATTGAATTTTTTAAATTTTCTGAGGATTCTGACCTGAAACGCAATTCTTGGTTTTTAAAAAATCTGGGGTCAAATTGTGGTATAAAAAATTGAGGGACCAAAAGTGGATATTTGAATTTCTGAAAATCAGGGGACGATTGAAATTTTTAATTTTCTTAAAATACTGGACTGAATTGCAATTCTTATTTATCGAAAATCTAGGGTCAAAAGTGCAATACCCAAAAATTGAGGGACCAAAATTGCAAATTTGCTTCCTAGAAATCAGGGTCCAAATTGAAAATTTTAATTTACGAAAATTCTGGACTGAATTGTAATTCTGGGTTCTTCAAAACTCTTGGGTCAAAATTACAATTTTCAAAAATAGATGGACCAATTCGAATTTATGAAAATAGTACCCGAATTGCAAATTTTAATTTGTTGAATATTCTGGACTGAATTGCATTCTAGGTTTTTTGAAAATCTGGGATCAAAATGCAATTTTTTAAAATATACAATGTGGGCATTTTTGTAAGTGAATTTCAAATGACTAGTTTTAGGAGGAATTTCAAATCCACTTAAAATTGAACTGAAATTCGTTGGACTAAAATTTATGATTTCAAATGAATGGATTTTGTTTTGTATCCTAATAGCATAAAGAATTTGACAAGGAATTTTAAATCCACCCAATCCAAATCCATCCAAATGGGCCTTTAATGAATTTAATATACAGAATATCTACATATAACCAGTGTTTTCATAACCGGATCGGACATAGAACCGGTAAGCTTACTGGTTACTGATTTTATCAGTTTAACCGGGTTAATCACTGGTTGAACCGTTTAAACCAGTACGACGTCATCATGATGTAGTAAATATATTGTATAAATAATAATACAAATAAAATCCTAAAATAGACCAAAAACATACCTTTCTTTATAAAAATAAACTCAAAAGTACATAAAATTGTACTATATATTTTATTTTATTGACAACTTAATTCTAAATAGATCAATATAAATAAAAAATCTCTTATAATATTTCTATTTTAATTAATTAGATAATTTCAATACATTTAATTCTTACATTAAATGAAAGTTACTAACTATGAAAACAATTTAATCTATTAAATTTTAACTATCTTGTTTGTTCATAAAATGGGCCTTGGCCCAATTTAAAATAAGACCCACTTTAACTTCTTTAATTTTAAAAAAATAAAACCCTAAGAAATTCACTATTTTTTGCCCAGAAGCAGCAGCTTCTTTCTTCTTCCTGCCTTCTGTTTTTTTTTTTTCCTCTCTCAGCTTTAAGGTTTTGCTCAGATCTCCACTTTTTCTTCTTTTTATTCCTTCATTTCTTTAACCAATTATTCTTTCTTTTTAATGATATATTTAGTATAATTTTTACTCTTCACAAATTAATATTTGTTAGAATGGAAGATTTATGTGAAAAACATAATTTCTTTCATTTTTAGAGCATAAAAGGAAAAATAATTGTGCTTTTAAATTTTTTTTTAAATAATGAACCGCCGGTTCAGGCGGTTTGTCAGTTCACCGGTTTCACCGGTTTTTTTACCTGTTTTCACCGGTTCAAAAGGTTGCTGGTTTTGAGGGGTCGATCGGACCGGACTAGGGTCCGGTTAGCGGTTAACCCGGGTTGATCGGTCGGTCAGATCCGGTTATAATAACACTGCATATAACCTCATCGTTGGAACTTACTACGAAAAGTTTTACTAGACAATATTTGATAATAATTGGTGTCAAATCATTACTTTATGTAAGAGGATAATTATGAGAAAAACAATTAGACCTCGGAGGATTGTACGTTGGAACTATGGTAAATGTGGAATCATGTCACTCGATGATAATGTAGATTTTGGACTGACTGCTGAAATGCTCCAACTTTACTAAAGTATCCATATATAAATCAACAAGAATAAGTGGATTTGTACCTGGAAAAGAGTTGTGATTTAATTTATTTGCACATTTGAGTGGCTTATTAAATGGTGATAGAAGATAGTGATGTAGTTTTAATTTACTTGCACATGATCTCTCATTTGATCATGTGAAGCCTATTATTGATACTCGATGGTATCAATTGTATGATTAACACGTGACTTTCTTGTGGGCAGTTAAATTGAAAATAAGATGAATAATCTTGCAGGTTTTTTGTACTATAGTGAAAGAGAGGCCTATCTTGGAACAAGATGGCCTTTGTATATGTGTGTGGACAATTGGTTGTGAACCTGAATACATAAGTGCAATAATATGAATGCTAGCTGACATGTTGTAGATAGAGAATAATTTATGGATATATAAAGAGGTAGTTTTTGTTATAAAATATCTATATAAGTTGTGGATATCATTGCAATTTATACTTCAAGTTATAAGGTGTCATGACAATATTATTGCACTTGGTTGTATAAAGAATTAACACATATCTCCTTATGTGTCAAGATAAGAAAAAGTGTGGCATTGCATTTGATGAGTGGCAAGACATGAAGGATTAAGGGTGGCAAGGCAAGAACAAGTGGATATCCTAAGTATAGCCATGTATCACAATGCATGAGAAGCCACCCATCACTTCTCTCTGTAAGACATATGTGAAGCCACCCATCACTTTTCTTTGTATGACATGTGTAATCTTGAACTTCTTTAAATAGATGAGTTCATCCCTCATTTCGTAAGAAGAACAACCATCTACAATCAATGAGAAGAATTGTTTATCTTCATTCATATAAATACTTTGCTTACTACAATTTGTTCATCCATTTTATCTCAAGTTTTATAACATGTTATCAGCACGAGTTTGCTCTATAACTCGATTTCAAGTTATCACAATATATCCCACAAATAAGAGAGAAAAGAGGCAAACACTTTGGAAGACAAATTTTTGGATTTGCATAAAATAGCTTCTGTTTTTCAATAATTCCGGCCATTTCCACCGTTGGATCATCCTCAAATTTTAACCGAAGGTTCCCCACATCAGTCTCTTCATTCTGACCGTTCGGATCATCCTTACAACATATGTAGGTGACACGGCATCCATCAGAAGTTGACGCAAAAAAAGGGGTTGAGGAAAGTAGCAATTGCCTCTATCCGGAAGGATTAAAATCGACAAACAAGTAATATGCATACTTTATTATACGTAGTATAAATAACTTGAAATTCGAATTTGAACAAATTATTTTCGACTTGAAAGAAAGCCTAATAAGTTTTGAGCTTGAAATAAAGCTTTAAAGTTTAAGCTTGAAAGAAAGCTTCGAAAATCTTAGACTTGAAAGAAAGTCTAGGCGAAAAACTCAAACCCGAAGTTTTGAGTATATTTTCGGCTTGAAAGAAAGCCTACTACTTGTGTGCCTCCATTAGGCAAAAGACTCAAATCCGAAGATTTGAGAACATTTTCGACTTGAAAGAAAGCCTACTACTTGTGTGCCTCCACTAGGCAAAAGACTCAAACCCGAAGATTTGAGAACATTTTCGACTTGAAAGAAGCCTACTACTTGTGTGCCTTCACTAGGCAAAAGACTCAAACCCGAAGATTTGAGAACATTTTTGGCTTGAACCCAAAGGTTTTAAGCTTGAGACAAAGTTTCAAAAATTTTAGACTTGAAAGAAAGTCTGGGTGAAAGACTCAAACCCGAAGATTTGAGTACATTTTAAAGAAATCTTATTATTTTTTGTGCTTGACTTGAAAGAAAGCCTAGTAAATTTTAAGCTTGAAAGAAAGCTTCAAAGGTTTTAAGCTTGTAACAAAGCTTCGTAAATTTTAGAATTGAAAGAAAGTCTTGGTGAAAGACTCAAACCCGGAGATTTGAGTACATTTTAAAGAAATCTTATTATTTTTTGTGCTTGACTTGAAAGAAAGCCTAGTAAATTTTAAGCTTGAAAGAAAGCTTCAAAGATTTTAAGCTTGAAAGAAAGCTTCAAAGGTTTTAAGCTTGTAACAAAGCTTCGTAAATTTTAGACTTGAAAGAAAGTCTTGGTGAAAGACTCAAACCCGGAGATTTGAGTACATTTTAAAGAAAGCTTATTATTTTTGTGCTTGACTTGAAAGAAAGCCTAGTAAATTTTAAGCTTGAAAGAAAGCTTCAAAGATTTTAAGCTTGAAGGAAAGCTTCAAAGGATTTAAGCTTGTAACAAAGCTTCGTAAATTTTAGACTTGAAAGTCTGGGTGAAAGACTCAAACCCAGAGATTTGAGTATATTTTAAAGAAATCTTATTATTTTTTTGTGCTTACAAAAATGAAAAATAACGTTGATGTGAGCATGAACGATGGAGATATTTGTTTGGTTGACAGTGGGACCACACACACGATTCTTCGAGATAAGAAATATTTCTCGAATTTGAAATTATCAAAAGCTAATGTTAGTACAATTTGTGGTACTACAACATTAATTGAAGGCTCCGGAAGAGCCAATATGATATTGCCCGGTGGTACAAATATTTTGATAAAAGAGGCGTTGTACTCTCCGAATCCAAAAGAAACTTGCTAAGTTTCAAAGATATACGTTTGAATGGATTTTATATTGAGACCATGAATGAGGAAAATATGGAATATCTTTGTATCACATCCATGAGTTTATGCCAGAAGCATGTAATTGAAAAACTCCCAGTTTTCTCATCGGGTTTATATTATGCGACCATAAGAGTTTTTGAATCAAATGTTGTATTGAACCGGAAGTTCAATGATTCAAAACTTTTCTCGCTTTGGAATGACCGACTTGGCCACCCGGGAGCAATTATGATGCGTCGAATAATAAAGAATTCGAGGGGCATCCTTTAAAGAACCAGAAGATTATGGCCGCAAGAAAATGTGTGTGTGGCATGCTCACAGGGGAAATTAATTATCAAAACATCTCCTATGAAGATTGATACTGAATCCCCAATATTTTTACAACGAATTCATGGAGATATATGTGGGCCTGTAGATCCACCTTGCTGACCTTTTCGTTATTTTATGGTCCTAATAGACGCATCTTCGAGATCGTCTCATGTATGCCTACTTTCAACGCGTACAATGGTTTTTGCAAAGCTTCTTGCTCAAATTATTAAATTGAGGGCACAATTTTCTGATTATCCGATAAAGACAATCCGTCTTGATAATGCCGGTGAGTTTACATCTAAGGCATTTGATGATTATTGCATGTCAATTGGAATTGATGTTGAACATTCTGTTCCACGTGTTCATACCCAAAATGGCCTAGCTGAGTCATTTATAAAGAGGTTGCAATTAATTGCTAGACCTTTACTTTTGAGGTCAAATTTACTCACCTCTGTTTGGGGACATCCAATATTACATGCTGCTTCACTGGTCCGGATTAGACCAAGTTCATTTGAGGCGTATTCACCATTGCAGCTTGTAACAGGCCAGCAGCCTGATATTTCTCATTTGAGAATTTTCGGATGTGCAGTTTATGTTCCAATATCACCACCACAACGAACAAAAATGGGTCCACAGAGACGACTTGGGATCTACATTGATTTTGATTCCCCGTCTATTATCAGATATCTTGAGCCCCTAACGGGTTATATGTTTAAAACAATATATGCTGATAGTATTTTTGATGAGATAATTTTCCCACCATTACGGGGAGATAAGAAGCCAGTTCCTGAAGAACGGCGTGAAATTAAATGGAATGTGTCATCTTTGTCTCATTATGACCACTTACAAATAATTGTGAACAAGAAGTAAGAAAGATTATACATTTGCAAAATGTTGCAAATCAATTGCCGGATGCATTTGTTGATACAAAAAAAAAATAACAAAATCTCATATACCGTCAGTTAATGCACCAGCACGGATTGATGTCCCTGAAGGACATGTCCCTGCAGGACAATATGAAAAACCACGAACGAAACGTGGACGCCCGGTTGGTGCTAAAGACAATAATTCCCGAAGGAAAAAGATTCCAGAAGTATGTATTCCTCTTGAAGAGGAAACTGTTTCAAAACAAAGCGCTATAGAAAAATAACTGATCAGTCTGAATTAAGAAATACCCGGAAGAGGCAAATGAAACTGATGCCCCTGAAGAGGCGATATTTGAAGATATCTCTTTGAATTATTTAAATACTCGAGAAAACTGGGATAGAAAGAAAGTGATTGTAGACAATATCTTTGCTTACGGGGTCGCACTAGATATTATAAATAAGGATCCCGAGCCGATATTGGTTGATGAATGTCGACATAGAAATGATTGGCCAAAATGGAAAGATGCGATTCAAGAGAGATGAACTCGCTAGAAAATCGCAAAGTTTTTGGAACGATAGTTCGCACGCCCGAAAACGTGCAACCGGTCGGGTACGAATGGGTATTTGTACGAAAACGGAATGAGAAAAATGAGATTGTGAGATACAAGGCACGACTTGTTGCACAAGGATTCTCACAAAGACCTGGAATTGATTATGATGAAACATATTCCCCTGTGATTGATGTAATCACGTTGTGGTATTTGATTAGCTTTGCAGTCTCTGAAGGACTGGATATGCGTCTCATGGATGTGGTTACCGCATATTTATATGGATCACTTGACATATATATATATATATATATATATATATATATATATATATATATATGAAAATCCCTGAAGGATCTCATAATCAAAGGTCTCATGGATTGTATTCAATTAAATTGCAACGATCCTTGTACGGATTAAAACAGTCTGGCCGGATGTGGTATAATCGGCTCAGTGATTATCTCATAAAGGAAGGATTTGTTAACAATCCAATTTGTCTATGTGTTTTCATTAAAAGATTTGAGAATGGTTTTTCCATTATTGCAATATACGTGGACGACTTAAATCTTGTGGGGACTCCTGAAGAGCTCACAAAGGCCGTAAACTATTTAATCAAAGAATTTGAGATGAAAAATCTCGAAAAAACAAAGTTTTGTCTCGGCCTGCAGATCGAACATTTATCAACTGGAATCTTTGTTCATCAATCGGCATATACAGAAAAAATCATGAAGAGATTTTATATGGAGAAATCTCATCCATTGAGTAGTTCCATGGTTGTCTGATCTTTGGATATAAAGAAAGATCATTTCCGTCATCGGGAGGAAAATGAAGAATTGCTTGGTCCTGAAGTACCTTATCTAAGTGCAATTGGAGCCTTGATGTATCTTGCAAATTGTACGAGACCTGATATAGCCTTCTCGGTTTACTTACTGGCAAGATATAGCTCTGCACCAACACGAAGGCATTGGAATGGAGTTAAACACATATTGCGTTATCTTCGTGGAACAATAGACATGTATTTATTTTACTCTAGAGATGCCAATGCACATGTAGCAGGTTATGCAGATGCCGGTTATCTTTCTGATCCACACAAAGGTAGATCACAAAGTGGATATGTATTTACTTGTGGTGGCGCTACAATATCATGGCGATCTGTTAAACAAACTCTTGCTGCCACTTCTTCCAATCATGCTAAAATTTTGGCATTGCATGAAGCAAGTCGAGAATGTTCATGGCTGAGATCAATGATTCAATATATTCAAGAATCTTGTGGGTTGCCTTCAACAAAGAATATACCAACATCATTATATGAAGACAATGCCGCATGTATTGCTCAAATAAAAAATGGATATATCAAAGGAGACATAACGAAGCACATATCACCAAAGTTTTTCTTTACACACGAGCTTCAGAAAAAGGGTGATATAGACGTTCTTCAGATTCAGTCATGTAACAACTTTGCTGATTTATTCACTAAAGCATTGCCAACTACAACATTCAGGAAGATGGTTTACAACATTGGAATGCGGCGACTTGTGGATCTTATATCGGCATCAGGGGGAGCGTGTAATTAACGACACCTACACTTTACTCTTTTTTCTTCGTCCAAGTTTTTGTCCCAATGGGTTTTTCTTGGCAAGGTTTTAACGAGGCAGTGTTACATGCTCATAAGCCCCATATGGATATGTACTCTTTTTCCTTCGTTCAATTTTTTTATCCCAATGGGTTTTTCTTGACAATGTTTTAACGAAGCATACTCCAGAAGCAATGGGCATCCAAGGGGGAGTGTTATAAAATATCTATATAAGTTGTGGATACCATTGCAATTTACACTTCAAGTTATAAGGTGTCAAGACAATATTATTGTACTTGGTTGTATAAGGAATTAACACACTATCTCCTTATGTGTCAAGACAAGAAAAAGTGTGGCATTACATTTGATGTGTGACAAAACATGAAGGATTAAGGGTGGCAAGACAAGAACAAGTGGATACTCCTAAGTATAGCCATGTATCACAATGCATGAGAAGCCACCCATCACTTCTCTTTGTAAGACATATGTGAAGCCACCCATCACTTTTCTTTGTATGACATGTGTAGTCTTGAATTCCTTTAAATAGATGAGTTCATCCCTCATTTTGTAAGAAGAACAACCATCTACAATCAATGAGAAGAATTGTTTATCTTCATTCATATAAATACTTTGCTTACTACAATTTATTCATCCATTTTATCCTAAGTTTTATAACAGTTTCAAATATTTCATCTATATGATGATAGCTCAATAGTTTGTGAATAATTCAGTCCAACTTTTCGAGTTGTGATTCATGAAAGAATAATAAATGAAAGTAACCTAGAAATATTTGCAAAAGAATAACAATTGAAAGACCCACACTCGGACCCCACACTCGTAAGGCCCTGTCTTTACTACCTGAAACTAGCATCCAATGTTTTTCAGGGTTCCAAGTAATTCAAGTCACAATCTTTTTGTGATCGGATATGATCTCGATCGGGGTTGCGTATGATCGTTTCCATATATAAACTTGCAAAAAAGTGCAGATATGTTATAAATTCTAGATCTAAAAAATTATATATTTTCAAATTCATTCAAATTCAAACATCATGTTGGAATCATCGCTTCCTGTTACAATGAATCTATTGTCGAACCCACGAAAGTAAGGTCGTGTCGCTTTCTCCCCTAGCAAGTGGCCCTTGTACGAGGTCGACTTCAAGCGACCTCGAGCCAGGTCCTAAATTAGTAGCTCTTAAAGGTAGCGCCTTGCCGTCACTTGACATTGATAGGGATGTAATCTTGTGTTCATCCGAAACTACAAGAATATGTTGATCGGCACATGTTTCAATGTGCCATATGAAAATATCTTTGTCAAGGTATATACTAACGATGTACGTTTCGTCTGAAGTCACCGAGAAATCTTGAATCTTCGGCATGCCCATCCCATCCCATGCCCTTGCAGTCAAACTGATAAATCCCTTTCTTGGAATGTAAGCTTGCAAAAGAAGGTCTTCAAATCAGGAGCCTAGGCACAATATACTACCTTGAACTGTGGATGGCGAATGCTTAGCATTCTTGTCTCTGTTTCAACGCCTAAGATGATAACGAAATCGTTTGTTTCGCAAGTCAATAGCACAACCCTAATCTTATGGGTTTGCATTCAATATAACTGAACCGTATCAATTTTTTAGTATCTAGTCTGACGCGGTAATTTTAAATTTTGTACAGTCTGTTAAACCTAACTATTCGGTTCGATTATCAAAAGGTTCAGTTTGCGACCAAAGAACTGAGACGTGTAAGTAGTTTGAGTCTTCTTTGTAATAAATGAATATTAAAAACTGTAGCTTGACACAAACTCGTTGAATCTAAGTTACATCAAATTCTAAATTTAATGCATAATAACAATATAATAATATTTATTTCCAAAATACTAAGACACATTAAAAGAATAACACTTATACTATCAATTGGCATATTCTCCCTCCATTTTTTTATTTGCTTTGGAGGATTACACACGGATTAAAAAATGTAATAAATAACCACTTCTTTTAAGGAGAAGTCTCAAAACACCTTTTTAATCAAATAATCATAGCATTAGTAAAAAGTGTAATAAGTAGAAAAAAATTAATTCTACATTTAAATTCTAAAACGATAAATAAAAAAACGGTGGGAGTAATCTTTAACATTTGACACCAATAATATGAAATAATTATTTTTACATGAATTAGCTTAATAGAGCTTGCACAACAAACACAAGGAGAATTTCAGTAGAATGTATACTTTTAATCGAAAAATTAATTTGATAGATTAAATCTATTTTAATGTTACGCTTCGATCATTGTCCAACACATCTGAACCAATACATGACACATTAATGTTAATATAATTTGATGCAAGTAAGGACAAGGGTAGTTCAAAGCAAAAATGTATAGCCCTCTACAACCTTCTTTTTGAATATACATGGTTCTAAATTATTGAGTAAAACATTCTAGATAAGTATTATATGAAAAATCTCTATAACATCAGTTTTAGCCACTAGATCAAGTTGATTTTCACCGTATATTTGAGAATGTGGTTATATAAATAGTGCAAGACCTTATTTGAAAATTATCTAAGTTTATTGCATTCTTACATCTATTGACAAAAAAATTATCAAATTAAAAAAAATTGAGATATATTTACATTTTTTTACAAAATTATTTTTTGAGGCCCTTCTATAGTCGGGGATCTAGGCGTATAGAGCCGGCCCTAATCGGAACAAATATGATATTTGCACCGAGAAAGTTGTTGCAATATCAGATTTCATAGCACAGTTTCTAAGTCCCCAACTTCGGGGAAAGTATATTCAGTTCCATGTTAGGCCTCTAAAGACGTCGCGGATCTGTGTAGGACTAATGAGAGCAGATTACGATACAGCAGTGGCACAAAGTCGTGCCTCTGGATGAGCCCGCTTGCCCCAACAATACTACTGTTTCTGCTTCCGGATGAGCCCGCGTATGATCGTTTCCATATATAAACCTCCAAAAAAATGCAGACTTATTATAAGTTTTAGATCTAAAAATTAAATATTTTCAATCACATATTCAGCACTTCAATTTCAAATTTCCCTCGTCTTTCTTCAATTCCAGTAACTCGCCTTCTTCAATGGCGTTCTTCGAAAAAAGAATTACGGTTTCAATGCTAGGACCGCGTGCTTCTATGCGCATTCCGAAGAGCTTTTCAGATAAATTTCTTCCATTTGGAATGGAAGTCCAACTCCGGAATGCAGCTAATGCCACCTGGCTGGTTGGCATTGTTGCTAAGGTGGTCGATGAAGCAATTTTCTTCAAGTTCTCGGTTGGTTGGTAGCACTTTGCTTAGGAGAATGGGATCCAAGTCATGATGTGTGGCGGTTCACAATTGCTGATCATGGCTTTGATATAGTTATCCATGTGTTAGAAATTGCACAGTGTTTGATTCCTTTATCCATGTGTTAGAAATTGCAGATCATGACTTTGATGTAGTTATCCAATGTGAATATATGTACACGGTTGTAAGAAATCAAACGAGCACAGATATAGAACCATTGACCATATAACAAAAAAAAATTAAATATTTTCGAATTCATTCAAATTTAAATAGCATTACGTTGGAATCCTCGCTTTCAGTTGCAATGAATCTATTGTCGAACCCACGAAAGAAAGGTCGTGTCCCTTTTTCCTCTAGCAAGTGGCCCTTGTATGAGGTCAACTTCAAGCGACCTCAAGCCATGTCCTAAATTAGTAGTTCTTAAGGGTAGCGCCTTACCGTCACTTGACATCGATAGGGACGTAATCATGTGCTCATCCGAGACTGCAATAATATGCTGATCGACACATGTTTCAATGTGCCATATCAGAATATCTCTGTCGGAGTATATACTAACGATGTACTTTTCGTCTGGAGTCACCGAGAAATCTTGAATCTTCGGCATGCCCATCCCATCCCATGCCATGAGCACGTTCCCCTTGCAGTCAAACCGGTAAATCCCCTTCTTAGAATGTAAGCTTGCAAAAGAAGGTCTTCGAATCGGGAACCCAGGCACAATATACTACCTTGAATTTTGGATGGCGAATGCTTAGTATTCTCGTCTCTGTTTCAACATCTAAGATGATAACGACACTAGATATGATCTCGATCGGGGTTGTGTATTATCGGTTCCATATATAACCATTCTTAACAGTATTTAGAATTCTGCTCAAATCGAAAGGCTCGCCTTCATCACCATTGAATGACCTATTTTCCAAAAAGCTTACATTACCAGAATGTAAACACTCATCATGCTGATTATATCAATGAAATAACTGAAATTTCCAGAAAGAGCGGAGATTTTGAGAAGAAAAATGTACAAGTTCTTTCCAACTAGACGCGATTAATAACTTAAGAGGTAAAACACTCAAGAGACTGAAATTCTTTGAAGCAAAAATCTTGAGATCATCTACCTGAACAATTTGAGGATACCATTCACGTAGTTTAGAAAATGTCTCATCGATCTCGCCACGCCTTATTAGCTACAGGAAAAAGAAGAGACAATATCAATCAATATGTTGCGTACAACAAACTAATTTGAGTGCCACTTCTCATAATATTAATAAAAATTAGTAATAGCATATGTGAATCAGGAAAGTTTGTTTATGTATACATCAGTAGAAGATTTAAAGAACTTTTAGCATAATCATAAAGCTCATCAGGTATCAACTTATACACTTATAATGTCAACTATAATTATTAATATTAAGTATTTATAATCTAAATAATATTTATTATATAAGATATTTCGAAATGTTATCTTCTCATTTTATTAACCACATTCTTTGTTTTTTTTCTTTAATTCATGGGGAAAATGCAAGAAACTCCCCTGTGTTATGTTAAATCTGCAAGAAACTACCCTATAAAATTTTTATTGCGCCAAACTTTCTTGTGTTTTAAAAAATTCTGCAAAAAAAACCCAATTTGTAAAAAATAGGTCATTTTGGATCGATATATTTCAAGAAATCATTTTTAAAACACTTCTAGTTGGTCCCTACAACTTCACATGATATAATTTTGAAATGATTACTTGAAGAATGTCGATCCAAAATGATATTTCTTTTTACAAATTGAGTGTTTTTTGTAGGGTTTTCTGAGAACACAAGAAAATTTGGCACAATAAAAAATTTACTGGGTAATTTTTTACAGATTTAGTATAACACGGAGGAGTATGGGGAATTTATGTTGGAGAAAGATGCTCCATTCTTGGAAGTTGGATTCAGTTAAAAATAAAGGGATAATTAAACAATTCTGAAAAAAAAAAAAAAAAGGGATAGTTACACTTGCATCATATAAGATTTGGTGAAATTTCGGCAGCTTTTTCAAAAGTTTCAATAATTACAAATCTTCTCCCTCACAAATGAATATTTTATCATTGGATTAGCGATATTGTCGAAGCAAAATTTGAATCTTTTACATTTGTAGGGTTTTCTCAATCCAAAATTTGAGGAAAATACATGGCACAAATTATGAACTACAATGGTCATTCCCAAATTTTAGGTTTCCTAATAAAACTGTTTATTGGTTAATAAATCCATCAATCAAGCCAAAATCAACACTTTTCATCTATAACAAATTAAGTAGTTAATGACATTTAAAATGAAATGATACATTCATATTTTGCTATGTCGTATGTTAAATCATATAATTAAATGAGTCAAGTGCTGATTATTTTTGTTGAAACTCGGTCTAGTGTGAGTTAAATGAAATGAAATTGTAATTTTAACAAATTTGTGTTACAAAAATATGTGAATGAACAAATTCTATTGGATTTGGGAAAAAAAGAACATTCGATCAAATCCAGACAAAACTCGATGGACTCAAAGAATCGAAATCAGCAAACTTCAAATCCAATCTGAATTTGATCTGACATAAGTAACATTAGGCTATGTCATTAGCCCAAAGATGATTGGCTCATTGTTTCCATTTCGGATGTATTTTTGGGGTGTTTGAACCACCAATGAGACATGAGTCTCAAGCATTAGCTAATCCAAAATGAATACAATTTGCTATTTCAATTGATTACAACTTGAGATAAAATCGATCCAAACTAGGCCTACGATTTCAAAGAATATTCCATAATGACAATAAAAAGCCAAATAACAAAGATGAGGAGAGTTTGCACTTAGGATCACAAGGGCAGTGTGTCTTCTTCAGTGATTTTACCATCAACTCTACCTATTCTTTGAGGTGGCCACACATTGAGTTATTCGCCCACAAATCAAGCCAAGAGGTATCTGAAAATTATGAACATTTCAAAGTCAGATCGGTATAAGAATTGATGAAAATGCACACAACCATAATAGTCACAAGAATTTTGATAGAAGATTTCTTAATCAATGCCTTGTGCATATGCCCGATCGTGAGACTGCTTGTTGAACGTCCGATGGCACCTTGCTTCGACCTGAGCTATGCAACAACGAGATCCCCCTTGATCCTTGCCAGATGTGCTTGCATTATTATAACTACAACAACTCATTACATACTGGGCCATGTGATCTTGAATTTACGCTGCAAGCTGCGTAGTCTCCCTCAACCCAACAATGCCCTTAAGGGATCTTCATGGTGTCAAATTTGGTGTTTTTTGCAAGGTTTTTGAAAACACAAGGAAGTTTGGCGCAATAAAAATTTCACAGTGTAATTTCTTGCAGTTTTAGCATAACACAGGGGAGTATCTTGCATTTTTCCCATTCTGAATTGATAAATTATATCACGAGAGATCACCGTGTACAATTATATTAAATTTTAATGTAGAATTGTATATATCCTTTCAAGCTCATATTTATTAAAAAGATAATAATAATAACCCAACAGCATAAAAAACTATTCAATCAGCTAGCAAGATTCATCAGCAATCAAATGTTCGTGCATAAACCACAACAAAACGAAAACAACTAAAAAGAAACATATTTCAATTGAAAAAGTGAGAGGAATTACCGAAAAACCACGACGTCACCTCGCGAGAACTTATATTTCTCCAAGCATAATTTCTCAACTAATACATAGTCATCTGCAGCCGCACACACATTTCAGCATATGTTTACTACTGCAGTAATTTTAAAATAACAGTAAATATAGGTAATTAACCTAACACAATTTCACTGTTTTTTTTTTTTTTTTGTCAGAGGGATTTAAAGTTGGAGACATGGATTATCATACTTCACTTTGTAAGTAAAAATTGAACAAGAACAACTACATACAAATCTATTATCAATGAAAAGAGATGGAATAGCTTTCTCTACATAATCTTATATCTCCCTTTATATTATACTTTATTTACTGCAATTAGTTCATCCTTTTTATCCTAAATTCTATAATAATATAAATTAGAAAAAGAAGTCATTGATTATTAAGGAGCAAAAGACATAAAGACTCCATCTAACTCCAAAAAAAAAACTCATATAAATTTTCCTGAAAAATTCTCTATATTGATATTAATTACCACATTCAATTCAAGGAAAAATTTACTTTTTACTTTTGGCAAAATGACAAATTACCCCTGTATGTTTGTTTCTTTTAATTATTTATTCTTTTTGAAAATTTATGTATATACTACTTGGGTCGAGTGTGGTATTTAATACCAAACACAAGGGTTTTTTTGAGATTTTAAATAACACAAGGGAGTTTTGTGGGATTTAGACAAAGCATATGGGTATTTTGGTCTTTCGATATCAGGGGTAAAATGTTATATTAAAAGCAAAATATGAACAAACACTTGCAATTTTTCGCGTGTTGGTCCCAAGTGGTCAGAAGAGGTTTAGAGGGGGGGGGGGGGGGGTGAATAAACCTCTTTAAAATTTTCTTACGATTTTAACTTTAAAACTTTTCTTCAACTGAACAGACTAAGCTGATCAGATTAGTAAGTTACAACTCTGTTCGCAAACAAATCTTTGAACAGATTTGTTGACCACTCGTCTGATGGTTACTTAGCTGATTTGTTAAAATCAGTTTTAATACTTAGAGTACTTGCAGCGGATTTTCAAAGTGTTTTTCACAAGTATCCTTAGCAGTTTGAAAAATGTTTTCCCCAGTTTTGTAAACTCCTTTTTAACTTCTTTTCAAACAGTTAACTTAGTGTGTTTTATGCAATCAGTAAATATGCAGTTTTAAAACAATGTAAAAACACAATCAATTTTTATAGTGGTTATATGGATTTGAATATCCTTTAGTCCACTCTTCCAAGTCACACAGATCTTGGGTTATACTATAATCACAAAGTTTACAGTATACTCTGCTTGCGTCGAACAACAAATGAAACGACCACAAGTTCGCAATAGGAAATCACACAGAAGACCTATTCTCTGAAGTTTGATCACTCACAAAGATGGATCACAACTTCGCACAACACTCTTGTTTACAAAATCACTCAGAAGATGTATTTTTCTTGATTCTTCAACTCTGCTTTCGTCAACAAATGACTCAGCTGATGAGTGAGCTGTTCTTGAGACTTAAAGAATTCTGCTTCGGAAATTTCTCTCAGAAAGTGTGTTGCTTATTTCTTCTTCGTCTCTTACAGCTATTTATACTTGAGGATTGAAAAATGTCCGTTGAAGAGAGACAAGATTCAAATTCCTCGAGTACTGGTCCTTAAAATCCGCGAACGGCTCTTTTGCAGTCTGTCCGTACTGAACAGTACTATTCTGCAGGCAGCATTAAATGCAGCATTAAATGCACTCTTCTGATGCGAAGCATTTCTTCAATCATTTGTCTTTAATAACCTTGTACTTCAGCATTTATTACTCCAAGGGGCATTTATTACCGTTGGGAACACTTCATGATCTTCTTTACTTGGCTGACAAAAGTACATGTCTGATGGCGAACTCGGCTGATCTCAAACGTGAACAAATCTGATTTGAGTCGGCTGATCTTCATCAGTCTGATAACTTTACTTCAGCAGATCAGAAGTCTTGGACCTTGAAACTTTTGACTCTTCTGATGTCTTCTTGTACTTAGTCAAAATCTCTTACGAAGGGATCATCAGCTAAGTTACTCCATACTTAGCCAATATTGAAGTTTTGGAATGCATCAAAACCTCCCTTCTAAAATTGTCTTTAGTGCCTTCATCTTCATCCTTATCCAACAATTTCCCCCTTTTTGATGATGACAAAACTTCAGCTAAGTACCTGTTAAATACCTAAGCTAAAGAATGTAATCCTCAAAATTTTCTGAGATAGAAAAAGTTTATTGGATTGAACTTGACTTTTCATTAATATTTAAGAATATTACAATGCAAGTTCATCAGATGAGATTTCTGAAGAAATAGATAAAGCAAACTGATTACAATGATTTTTCAATTTCTAACTGTCAGCTTCTTCATCTGATCCTTCCAGCACTTCTTCATACTCGTAAGATGATTCTTCATCATCTTCTTCTTCATCAGCTTCTTCTTCCAAGATTGCTTTGGCAGCTTCCATCTTTTCTTTGAGTTGTTGCTCTTTAATCAGCTCCATTGCTTTCTTGGCAGATTCAGTTTCCTTGTACTTGGTAGTTTCTTTTTCAATCTTTTCTTCTTCTTCTACCTTTCCAGGATTTTCTTCAGTCTTGTCAGTTGTGTCTTCAGTTTCCTTGGCTTCAATAGTTTCAACAGCAGTTTCCTTAGTTGTTTCTTCAGCAGTTGGTTCCTTAGCTGTTTCTTCAGCAGCAGGTTCCTTAGCTGTTTCTTCCCTTTTATCTTCCCCCTTTTTGTCATCATCAGCTTTGATGACATCAGAAGGTGCAACAGCAGGGTTGAGCGCAACTGTTGGAATCTTTGCTTCTGCACATAAAGCCTTGAGATTCTGATTGACAACATCGTGACTAGCTGCACATATCACCTGATGAAGCAGAAGCAGCAGCTTCATCCTTTTCTTCATGTTCCTGGTGGACAGGAACTTCTTCCATCCTCTCATCCTGATGATCTGCAGAATCCTCAGCTTTCCACTCAATGGCTAAGGTTTCATCAGCAATCTTTTCAGCAGACTTGTCAGTGGCCTGTTCAGCAGACTTGTCTTCATGCTGGTCAGCAGACTTATCAGCAGTCTGATCAGCAGACTTGTCTTCAACAGCTTGATCAGCAGGCTTGACTTCAGGCTTGTCCGCAACTTTATGTTCATCAGTAATGTCGTCGTAGAACAGATTAGTGATGGTTCCATCATCATTAAAGCATGTTGTCTGTCTAATCTGTCGTACAATAATCCAAGGGTTAACAAAGGCGTTGTTTCCCTTAGGAACTTCATAGAATGGTTGCACTTCCTTGCCAAATATGATTTGCTGGATGCTTGGCAGCAGTGGCAAGTCACTTGAACAGCCTTGCTGATATTTTGACTTTTTAGCCCATCTCTTCAAGGCAGCCATAGTAGCAAACTTAATTGCTCTTTCAGTAGCATCTTCAGACTTTTTCTTCTTCTCAGGCAAAGTGCTTTTGATTTTCTTGGCCTCCTCCAATGCAAAACCTTTTGCATAGCTATGCATCACATCTCTTACATAGCTGGGATCAAGGGCCTTTTGAATGGAGTTTGTCTTCAGCCAAGTCAGAACCCAACGTTCTTCCTCAACTAACTCCTTCATGCTTTGAAGTTCTGCTATTGACTTATTCAACCTGTTGTCTCTCCAACTGATACATCTGGGTTTTTCCTGGTTGAACAGAGTCCTTAGCATTAGCTTTTGATCATAGTAAGCTAGAGACTTCTCAAACTGCTTGAAAAGCTCCTTATCAGCATATACTATCTCAAATGCTTTTCTGACTTCAAACTTGTCTTTGGACTTGACTTTAGGGGCAGGCAGTAAGATCTTCTTCTTGTCTTCTTCTTCATTCTTGCCTTCTCCAATCTTGATGCCACCACCATGGACAGGTCCATAGGCATCAGTTTTGCTCTTTTCAATCACCATAGCCAGTTCAGCATCTTCAGCAGCTTTTCTCTCTGCTTCAGACATTCTTCTTCTGGCCTCATCCTTAGCTTCTTGAGCCTTGCTCAGCTCTAGTGCCTTTTTCTCTTCAAGCTCATCCTGCTTTCTTTGTTCAGCTTCCTCCCTTGCCCTCTTGTCAGCTTTAGTGATTTTCTTTCTCTTAATCACTATCTTCTTTTTCCCTTTGTCAATAGGAGCAGGAGCTGGTCCAGCAGATGATATGGGATCAGCAGCTATAGGATGTATGATTTGAACATCTGGATCGTCTTGAGGTTGAGCAGCCTCAGCAGTTGGTGCAGTCTGAGTAGTCTGTTGCTCATCAGCTTTGTCAGCAGTAGAAGCTTCAACAGCTTCAACTGGTCTTTCAGCAGACTCTGGACTTGATCTTACCAAGTCCACCAACTCAGTATCCTTTTCTATGAAGGACATCTGCTTCCTTGCAGAACTTTTGGTCCTTCCTTCACGATAGTTTGAAGCAGCTGTATCTCTTTGTTGGCTTCTTGTTCTTTTAGAGACACTTTCAGCAGGCTTCTCTGCTGATGGAGTTTTTGATGGTGATGCAGGGGATCCAGTCCTTACATCAGCAATTATATTCTCTATGATCTTAGTGGCTTCAGTAGCAGAAGTCACTTTCTCCATCTGCTTTGCTTCTTTCTTTTTAGGCGCATCAGCAGCCTTCTTCTTTTTAGTCTCAACAGCCAGGTTAGCTGTTTTGACTAATCTTCTTGGTCTTTTGGCAGGGACTTCCTTCTGTCCCTCATCATCAGCTTCCTCAAGCTCATCAGCCTTCCTCTTCAGAACCGGCAGATACTTATTCATGGCCTTAGACTTGTGAATCTCTTTGCCGTTTGTCATAGTACAACCCAGTTTGGATAGCATGTAACTGATAGTAATCCTGTGGTTGGTGTGAGGACCTTTTCCCTTCTTATCATCCAGGAAATCAGCTAAGATGTACCATACTATGATGGACCAGTTGACTTCCATTCCATAGTAAATGGCAGCCATGATGCTGAACCTCTTCATGGTAACAGCATCCAATGAGAATGTGCAGTTTTCAATCAATTTTGATACCATATCAGCCATCCGCTGATATTCATCCCTCAGTTGCTTCTTCCTTATGTTTCCAGAAAACACTTCTCCTTCTTTGGCGCAGATCGCCCAGAACTGTTGGTGCTTGTCCTCTGTCAGAATAGTGACGTCATGCCTTCCATGGTTAGGAAGCCCAAACGTCTCATGAAGAACAGCAGGAGTGATGGTGATAGACTTGTCTCCCACTGTAGCTTTAATCTCCAGTGAGTTGTAGTCAGCTTTCGCCGTGTTGTAATACTCCATCACCTGGTCAGTCCAGATGACTCCTTCGTGATTTTCCATGAAATTCACCAGCGAAGCAGCTTTGAACTTTTCCAGCAGTTCTTTCATCAGATCCGTACCGGATTGGTAGTACGAACCATACACGAGATACATGCCTTCAGCAGCCATTTCAGATCTGTAGGAGTTAGAAAGAAAACAGAGAGAGTTTTTGCAGAAAAATTGCTCAAAAATTCTCACAAGTGCTTTTGAAATTTTAGGGTGCGTAAAGAATGACTCGACTGATCAGATGAGAATTTATAGAGTTGGGGTATGTCGGTTTCCGTGATAACCGCCAACCGTTAGATTCATTTTTCTGTCAGTGATGATCGTGTGGCTTCTGTTACGACCTTTCAAATTCCAAAGATATTTTACTGAAGAGCGGGAAGATGTACCGCCCGACAGCTATTTATAAAAGCGTGTTTTGAATAAAACGTTTTGTACATCTCGCTTTTATTTAAGTAATCAGATGAGTATAATAAACACTTATCTGATTGACTACTGTCCTGATGACAATGCTGTTATCAGAGAATGCCAATAGCTGATAACCTTCCTCAGCTGTTTGCCAATCCAGCTAGATAAAATAACTTTGATCTTCGATAGTTGAGTCTTCTGATGAAAACATAACTTCAACTAACTGTCATTAACAAATTTCATCTTTAATTCAGAAGTACCGCTAGTCTTACACGTTCCCCCTGAGTTTAAGAATTCATAAGTTAACTAGTCTGTTGAGAGTTAATCTTTGAAGATAATAAACGATGACTAAGCTGTTGAACTCCAGTCTTCTGATGAGTTCCCCCTCAGCTTATGCATCCAAATTTAGTAGTCCTAACTCAGCTCTTAAAGTTGAGAACCTTGCTTCACTTAGAGGTTTAGTGAAGATATCAGCAATCTGATTATCAGTATGAACATACTCAATCAACACATTGCCTTTTTCCACATGATCTCTAATGAAGTGATGCTTGATCTCTATATGCTTAGTCCTTGAATGACTTGTAGTGTTCTGAGTAAGTGAGATTGCACTTGTATTGTCACAGTAGATTGGAATTCCACTGATCTTGATGTTATAATCTTCTAGTTGATGCTTCAACCACAGTATCTGTGCACAACAAGCTCCAGCAGCTATATATTCAGCTTCAGCAGTAGATATAGAAACTGAAGTCTGTTTCTTACTCATCCATGAGATCAGACGACTACCCAAGAACTGACAAGCACCTGTTGTGCTTTTTCTGTCAATCTTGCAGCCAGCAAGGTCTGAATCTGAATAACCAATAAGCTCAAATCCAGATTCTCTAGGATACCACAATCCCAATTCTTGAGTGCCCTTTATATATTTCAATATCCTCTTGGCAGCTAAGAGATGAGATTCTTTGGGGTTTGATTGGAATCTTGCACAGACTCCAACTGAGTACATTATGTCAGGTCTGCTTGCAGTTAGATACAACAGTGACCCTATAATGCCTCTATATTTGGTTATGTCCAATGATTTGCCATCTTCATCTTTATCCAAACGAAGACTTGTAGACATAGGAATTGTAGCAGTAGAGCTAGTTTCCATACCAAACTTCTTGAACAGATCTCTTGTGTATTTTGCTTGGCTGATGAATATCCCATCAGGCAACTGTCTAACTTGCAATCCAAGAAAATAATTAAGTTCACCCATCATGCTCATTTCAAACTTATTCTGCATCAGCTTGGAGAACTTATCACACATCTGTTGGTTAGTTGAACCAAAGATAATATCGTCCACATATATTTGCACAAGTAATATATGATTTTCCCATTCAATTGTAAACAAGGTCTTATCTACCTTACCTTTTCGAAATCCTTTAATTAAAAGAAAATCAGATAAGGTATCATACCATGCTCTTGGAGCCTGTTTCAGTCCATAGAGGGCTTTCTTCAGACGATATACTTTGTCCTCTTCTTGATAGACTTCAAATCCAGGAGGTTGTTCAACGTACACTTCTTCTTGCAATTCTCCATTGAGAAAAGCAGACTTCACATCCATCTGATAGACAGTGAAGTTCTTGTAAGCAGCATAGGCTAGAAACAGTCTGATTGCTTCAAGTCTTGCTACTGGTGCAAAAGTTTCATCAAAGTCAATTCCTTCTTCTTGACAATAACCCTTGGCAACTAGTCTTGCTTTGTTTCTGGTAACAATACCATCTTCATTCATCTTATTTCTGAATACCCACTTAGTGCCAATTACTCTTTGATGACTTGGTCTAGGAACTAAGTACCAGACTTCATTCCTTTCAAATTGATTCAACTCTTCTTGCATAGCTTCTATCCAGAAGGAATCATTGAGAGCTTCTTCAATTTGTTTAGGCTCTATTTGAGATAGAAAAGTGACAAACATGGCATCTTGTGCAGCAGCTCTTCTTGTTTTCACTTTATCTAAAGGATCACCAATCACCAATTCAGGAGGGTGATTCTTGAGCCATCTGAGATCAGGTTGCAGGTCTGAATGTTGTCCTCTGTTTTGATCTTGCAACACTACTATTGGAGATACAGTAGTAGTCTGTTGAACATTTGTCGTCTGTTGAACAGTCACTGGTCTGTCAGCTGTTTGCAACTCGTCTGTTAGACAATCAGCACTGTGATTTTGAACAGCACTTTAGTTATCAGCTGAATTTAGATTAGGTAGTATGATGGGAACATATTCTTCATTTCTTCCAATATCTAACTTCTGTAAATCAGTAGACAGGTCTTGATTAACACTTTGATTCTTTTCAGAAGATTGACTTGGCTCATCAAATACTACATGGATAGATTCTTCTATTAGTAATGTTCTTTTATTGAAAACTCTATAGGCTTTACTAACAGATGAGTATCCTACAAAAACAGCTTCATCAGCCTTTTCTGCAAATGCAGTAAGGTGATTTTTCCCATTATTCAATACAAAACATTTACAACCAAAAATCTTAAGATAATGAATGTTTGGCTTCCTATTGTTCCAAACTTCATATGGAGTCTTGTTTTGATTTTTGTTGATCATACATCTGTTCTGGGTATAGCATGCTGTATTTGTTGCTTCTGCCCAAAATCTTTGAGGCAGTTTAGCTTCAGCTATCATGGTTCTGACAGCTTCCTTTAGTGTTCTGTTTCTCCTTTCAGCAACACCATTTTGTTGAGGGGTTCTGGCAGCAGAGTACTCATGATGTATTCCTTTGATACTACAGTACTCTTCAACAGTAGAGTTTGTAAACTCTGTCCCTCTATCTGATCTGATCTTCAATATTTTGATAGTCTTCTCATTCTGGATCAGTTCCATCAGATTTGTAAGACATTCCTTGGTTTCACTTTTCTTCTTCATGAAAATCACCCAAGTATATCTTGAATAATCATCCACAACAGCTAGGCAGTATTTCTTTCCACCATTGCTGACTGGATTAATAGGGCCAAATAAGTCCATATGTAACAGCTCCAATATCCTTCCAGAAGATTGGTGCTTCTTGCTTTTGAATGACGACTTGATTTGTTTACCCTTCTGATAGGCGTTACAGAGCTTATCTTTGCTCATGACTGCTTTTGGAATCCCTTCTACCAAATCATTCTTGATTAATCTGTTGATGGTCTTGAAGTTTAAATGATTCATCCTTTTGTGCCACAGCCAACTGACTTCACTTGGAGCAGATGCTACCAAACAAACACTTGAGTTCTTGTCAGCAGAACTCCAGTCGACTATGTAGACATTCCCTTGTCGTCTTCCAGATAAAATTACCTTCTTTGTACCTATCTGTTCAACGTAGCACTTATCTGTTGAGAAGATGACTGAATATCCTTTGTCACAGAATTGACTTATGCTCAGCAGATTGTATTTGAGGCCTTTGACATATGAGACGTCAGATATCTCTATGTTTCCTCTGATTATTCTTCCTTTAGCTTTAATCTTGCCTTCTTTGCTGTCTCCAAATGTAACACTTGGACCATCCACAGCAACTGCATCAGTCAGCTCATGTATGTTTCCACACATGTGTCTTGAACATCCACTGTCCAAGTACCAGATCTTCTCTACTTTACTCCTACTCCTAATCCTATCCTCATCCTCAGAGTCATCAGAGTCCTTTGCCATCAGGCACAGGAGAGCAGGTTTTTCTTCATCAGAAGATTCTTCATCAGACGAGTCCGAATTTGAATCAGATGAGTAGACAGCAGCAAGCTTTTCTGCTTCAGCCATCATTGCTTTCCCTCTCTGATACTTTCTTTCTTTTCTTACTTTCTTCTCCTCTTCAGTGTACTTTTCTGCTTTTGGATATGGGCAGTCTTTAATGAAGTGTCCCAATTTCCTGCAGTTGTAACACATTAGTTTTGATTTATAATCATCTTTATCTTGAGAAGAAAAGTTAGGTTTAGAAGTAGAAGCATTGTTGTATTTGTTCTTCATTTTTCTTTTGTAGAACTTCTTGAAATTGTTTATCAACAGTGCAACGTCTCCAGCAGTGTACTCCTTTTTGTTGAGTAGAGTGGCTTCATCAGATGAGTCCACTTCTGCAATTCTTTGAGCTGGTCTTCTTTGATTTTCAGCAGCAACCAGTGCAGCTGTGGGTCCTGAAGTTGAGGTTTCTTCAATACCCATCCTAGGCAGTTTATACTCATAAGCCTTGAGTACAGAAAACAGCTCTGTAAGAGAGATTTTTCCCAAATCCCTTGATTCTTCCATAGCTGTCACTTTCATGTTGAACTTTGGGGGTAGAGCCTTCAGTACTCTGTTGGTTATCTCTTTGTCTGTGAAGGTCTTTCCCAACTTTAAAACTTCATTCAACGTTCTGGTGAACCTGGTATCCATCTGATCAATGGTCTCTCCAGATTTCATCTTGAAGTTGTCCAGCTTTTCCAAAGCAACACTGAGCTGATGCTCTTTGATGGCGTCGTTTCCTTCGCTCATGTCACGAACCTTGTCCCACATCTCCTTTGCAGTTTTGCAATGTTTGACCTTGTCAAACCGATCATTATCCAGGGCTTTGGTCATGATGAAACGGCCAACTTTATCCAGATTGAACAGCTTTATTTCCTCGGCTGTCATCTCTGTCAGATCTTTTTCCACCACCATTTCAGCTTCATCTACTATGATGGTCTTGGTGAATTTGAATGGACCTTTAATGATACATGTGTACATGTTGTCATTATAGGCAGCAAGGAAAATCTCCATTCTGATTTTCCAGTCCTCAAAGGACATACCAGCAATGTGGGGAACATGACTGATACAATCCATTTTTCAAAAAGTTTTAGTTTTTCAAAAATATGCTCTTTTGAAAAGTTTGAAAACCTTTGAAAAACACTCGGATGAAGCTCGTTGATCAGGCAGCTGATTCAAATGAACCACCCGCTCTGATACCACTTGTTGGTCCCAAGTGGTCAGAAGAGGTTTAGAGGGGGGGGTGAATAAACCTCTTTAAAATTTTCTTACGATTTTAACTTTAAAACTTTTCTTCAACTGAACAGACTAAGCTGATCAGATTAGTAAGTTACAACTCTGTTCGCAAACAAATCTTTGAACAGATTTGTTGACCACTCGTCTGATGGTTACTTAGCTGATTTGTTAAAATCAGTTTTAATACTTAGAGTACTTGCAGCGGATTTTCAAAGTGTTTTTCACAAGTATCCTTAGCAGTTTGAAAAATGTTTTCCCCAGTTTTGTAAACTCCTTTTTAACTTCTTTTCAAACAGTTAACTTAGTGTGTTTTATGCAATCAGTAAATATGCAGTTTTAAAACAATGTAAAAACACAATCAATTTTTATAGTGGTTATATGGATTTGAATATCCTTTAGTCCACTCTTCCAAGTCACACAGATCTTGGGTTATACTATAATCACAAAGTTTACAGTATACTCTGCTTGCGTCGAACAACAAATGAAACGACCACAAGTTCGCAATAGGAAATCACACAGAAGACCTATTCTCTGAAGTTTGATCACTCACAAAGATGGATCACAACTTCGCACAACACTCTTGTTTACAAAATCACTCAGAAGATGTATTTTTCTTGATTCTTCAACTCTGCTTTCGTCAACAAATGACTCAGCTGATGAGTGAGCTTTCTTGAGACTTAAAGAATTCTGCTTCGGAAATTTCTCTCAGAAAGTGTGTTGCTTATTTCTTCTTCGTCTCTTACAGCTATTTATACTTGAGGATTGAAAAATGTCCGTTGAAGAGAGACAAGATTCAAATTCCTCGAGTACTGGTCCTTAAAATCCGCGAACGGCTCTTTTGCAGTCTGTCCGTACTGAACAGTACTATTCTGCAGGCAGCATTAAATGCAGCATTAAATGCACTCTTCTGATGCGAAGCATTTCTTCAATCATTTGTCTTTAATAACCTTGTACTTCAGCATTTATTACTCCAAGGGGCATTTATTACCGTTGGGAACACTTCATGATCTTCTTTACTTGGCTGACAAAAGTACATGTCTGATGGCGAACTCGGCTGATCTCAAACGTGAACAAATCTGATTTGAGTCGGCTGATCTTCATCAGTCTGATAACTTTACTTCAGCAGATCAGAAGTCTTGGACCTTGAAACTTTTGACTCTTCTGATGTCTTCTTGTACTTAGTCAAAATCTCTTACGAAGGGATCATCAGCTAAGTTACTCCATACTTAGCCAATATTGAAGTTTTGGAATGCATCAAAACCTCCCTTCTAAAATTGTCTTTAGTGCCTTCATCTTCATCCTTATCCAACATCGCGTTTGAATTACCACTACAAGAAAATGGGTCTTTAGAAACGGTAATTTTTGTTGGTGAAGCCTCGATTTTTGTTGGTATTCAAGTATAGCGACGTATTTTTTCGGTTAGATATTTTGTGTGTGAAGGCTTCATAGGTAAATAGAGTGACGGAATTATTCCGTTGGTGAATATAGCGACAACATATTTTCCGTTAGTATATTTCCGTTGGTAAATATAGCGACAACATATTTTCCGTTGGTATATTTTCGTTGGTGAATATAGCGACAACACATTTTCCGTTGGTTAATATAGCGACGGATTTTTTTCGTTAGATATTCCGTGTGTGAAAGTTCCATAGGTAAATGCAGTGACGGAATCATATCCGTTGGTGAATATAACGATAACACTTTTTTTTTGTTGGTAATTCCGTAGAAAAATGTTGTATTAGCGTTTGGTAATTATGGGCGCCTAGACAACGCCTAGGCGAGCACTTAACCCCGCTCGAGCGCCTGGGCTACACCTAGGTTGTAGACCATCGCCCGGCTGCCTAGGCGAACGATTGACTCAGCTTGAGCGCCTGGGCTATGCCTAGGCGGTTGATCATCGTCTGGGTGGGCAAGAAGTTGACCATTGCCCGGGCGCCGGGGCTAGGCCTAGGCGGTAGGCATGACTTGGGCGCTAAATGGTATGTTTTAATTAAATTGTAGGAGGTGGGATTTGAACCATATATATATATATATACATCCCTTATGTTCACTGAAATTATAAAAATGACCTTGAGGTTTCAATAATTACCAAGACATCTTATATGTTAATTAATTGATGTTTTAAAAATTCATAAATAAAAGAAGAATTTTATCCTTTGTTCTTCTAATAAATTATATTTTATAAAAATAAAATATCAAAAGACTATAATACCCTCAGAGTAGATAAACTCAAATTTAATGGGTTAAATAGATGAACTTATCATAACTTTTACATAAAATTAAATTAAAATCTATTATTATTTTAATAGAATAAATAACTCAACATCTATACCCGACTATTGATCGTTATGGTTGAGCACATTGTGAGCTTGGTACTAGTATAACCATAAAATAAATTGTACAATTGGAATCTCAAAAATAATTAATGTAACATGGGGAAGTTGGGGGGTCGGTTATATATAATTTTTTTAAGTTTTAAATTTTAATTATATGGATAAAAAAAATATTGTTAAATACTTTTCTCTTTTTCTCGAAAGAATTAATTTATTTTCACAAACCACAAACCTGAAAATTAATTAGTTTAGTTTGCAGACGAATGTGAACTTTAATAGAACCACATCAGTTCTGTAGGAATTATGTTGTCGTTCGATCTTTTTGTTTTTATCAAAGGTCAACAATAGAGTTGCTACGCACAATCTTTTTGTTTTATATATGTTGGTAATTTATGATATTTCATCGGTGATTTATCGCTATTATGAACACTTTTTATTTGTAATTTCATTAATAGTCAGTTATGAGGTCGTCGTTTGTTTATATTTGTAACAGTTTAACAACAAAATCGTTAATCATGACTTTTTTATTTTATAATATATTGAATTATTGGTAATTTGTCTCTATTTTTTAGAACTTATTTTTTTTTTATTTTGATGTTGTTCAGTTGAATATTTGTTACCGACGTAGAAACAGTAACGAATTATTTTCGTTGCGAATATTTCTCCGCATGTAACATTTTTTCTTACAACTTAATAACTAAATTCCTACAATTATTTTTCTGATGTTCTGTTGGTAATTTGTCAATTCTACCAAATGAAGACTTTTTATATTTAATTTTGTTAGTATTCAGTAATTAATTTGTTACTACAATGACAATTTGTTTTCCTGTTGGAGTTATGTCGCCGTTGTTTGTTCATAGTTGTGACAGTTTAACTACATAATTGCTATACATATTATTTTCGTTTTATATTTAGTTGGTAATCAGTCGTTATTTTAATAAGAACATAATTTTTCTTCTATTTCCGTCGTTGTTTAGTTGCAAATCTAAAATTGACAAAAAAATAGTGACAAATTAGTTTCCATTGGAATGAATCCGTCGCTACGAATTAATTTTTCCTACAACTTAACAACGGAATACCTACCAAAAATATTTTTTCTAGATATTTCGTTGGTAATTTGTTGCTATTATTGATGAAACATCGTTTCCATCGTTGTTCAGTTGCAAATCTGTAGCTGACTAAGATATAGTGACGGATTATTTTCCATTGGAGTGATTCCGTCGCCATGAATCAATATTTCCTACAATTTAACGACGAAATACCTACGAAAAATATTTCGTTTAGATATTTTGTTGGTAATTTGTCGCTATTATTGATGGAACATTGTTTCTGTTGGTATTCAGTTATAAATTTGTTACAAATAGTGACAGTTTTTATTTCCATTGGAATCATACGTTGCTGAAGACCTCTTTTTTTGTAGTGTACACTCTCTTTTTCGGTGGTGTTTTTGGCATTTACTTGAAATCATAAGGAGGTTTTTGGGAATTAAAAAATACAAGGGGTTTTTTGAGAGTTAGACAAATCATAGGAGGTGTTTTTATTTTTTCTCGATTATTAAGTGTTGTCAATCTAACCCGACTAAATTAAAACAACGGTTTAATTGAAGTTATTTAAAAGTGTGACTGGAGAATATTTGTTTAAAGTTTTTATAATTTGAATACTATTGAAATTGTATGACCTCAAGTCATTAATTAACAACTAAATCTATGAAGGTCTCTAGGTTTTTTTGCAGTTTGCACCTCCAAAATATGAGAAATAGATATTTTGCACCTCTGGAACTTAGATTTAGCAATTTGCACCCTCAAAATATGAAAAATACATCGATTTGCACCTTCTTTTATTTTCAAGCAAAACCTCAAGGGTAAAATCGGTAATTATATTGTAAATCTTTGGCACTTTGCCCCCCCCCCCCCCGCCCCCCCCCCCCCGCGGAATAAATTAGCACTTAACACTCCCTAATTAAGAACAAAATAACAACTTGCACCCCCGAAACACAATAAATGGACACTTTGCACCCCAAAATACAAAATTAACACTTAGCACCCCATATTAAAAAAAACTCAAACCCCTCATTTTTTCCGGCAAAGTTGACCATTAAGGTGAATTTTTTTAAGGCAAAATAGGTAATTATTTATGGGTCCTTGATATGTTGAATTAGACAATGAGTCTTCGAGAAGTTTACTTGTACTTTATTTAATTATTTATTGTTATATTGTTGAAAAGAAAGATAGAGAGATAAATGAGTATTCGAGTATTTATAATTGTATTTTGCAAAATTTAAGTAAAAAAATAAATTGCCTATTTTGCCTTAGATTTTTTTCACTCCGAGAGTCAACTTTGACGAAAAAAACGAGGGGTTTGGGTTTTTTAAATTTGAGGGTGTTAAGTGTTAATTTTGTATTTTAGGGTGCAAAGAGCCCATTTATTGTGTTTCGGGGGTGGAAGTTGCTGATTTATTCTTAATTAGAGGGTAATTTTATTTTGGGGGTACAAAGTGCGAAATTCTCAAATTTTGAGGGTGCAAAGTGATAATACTATTGAATTACCTATTTTGCCCTTGAATTTTTGCATGAAAATAAACGAGGGTGCAAAGTGCTGTATTTTTCATATTTCGAGGATACAAAGTGTTAAATCTAAGTTTTCGGGGTGCAAAGTGTCTATTTTCCATATTTCGGGGGTGCAAAGTGCAAAAAACCCAAGGTCTTCTCATGTATGGGTTTAAAAAAATTGGTTTGGGTGGTTTCAATAAAACCTTTGAGACTTCGTTTGGATGGGTTTTGACTTTTTGAATTTTGTGGTTTGAATAAGTTGAAACCCCACTTGGATTGAGTTTGAATGTTGGAGTTTAGGGGGAAAAGTAGGTGATAGGTGTCAAATCAATATCTTTTTTAGTGAGATTTGGGGGAAAAAATATGTGCAAGGTGTCAAATCAATATTTTATATGTTTGAAGAGTTTGAGTGTGAGTTTTTTAATAGGTTTGTTATGATTTTATGAGTTTCGCGAAAACTCGTTTGAACGGGTTTTGGCTCGATCTCGCGAAACCGGGCAAAAACCCATCCACACACACCCTAAATGACTTGAAAAAACATAAACCACAAGGTTTTATTAACAGAAGAAGAACAATTGAAGAAGAAGATGAAATTAGAAGAGAAATCAGAAGAATTAGAAGAGAAATCAGAAGAAATTTGGGCTATCTAATTTGGGGCTAATTAACGGCTACTAAGTTAGTTATATAATTTAATGTAATGTAGTTTGCCTATTTTACCCCTCTGTATTTTATCTATTTAAGCGGCTCTTCAGCCTTTTATTTGTACACACAGAATTTACATGCATGATATATACAAATTCAATTACTTTCTCTCATATAGAATTTAGATAAATCACTTTTACATGTTTTCTTTATTAGTTTACAGGTTTAGAAATTTATTCATAGACCTGATCTAGGTAAGAATTTTTCGGGAAAAATAAATTTGCAACAATTGACTATTTGTGTTAATTATCAAAAAGGAAAAATGGAGTATTTGAATTGAGTTTCACTACATAAGCTGAAATGTGGGTTAATTGTGTTAGGCCGGCTAAATTAGACAAACATGGGGACCAAGAAAGTATACTTGGCAGGCTAGGGGGTGTTTGCAAGGACTTATAAAAAGTACTTTTCATCTTTTTTTTTTGCTTAAAGCATTTTGAAGGTGTTTGCAAATATGCACTTCTTCTACTGCTTCTTCAACCAATAAGCAGGTAAAAGCACGTTTAGGAAAAGTAGCTATTAGGGTGCTTTTTTTGGGCGGTGGCATTTGTGTAATATTTTAGAAGTAATTTTTGACAATTTTGTCCTCAGTACTTTATTCTATTTCCAAATGTAGCCTCATAAAAAAATGTTATACTTTCGTCCCTCTTATATTTTATGTGTTACAACTTACAACGATCACTTTTCAGGTCAACTTCTAGCAAAAATATATCAATACCACATGCAAAATACGCGCATTTTGGCAAGAGTAGTTTCAAAATACCATGTTTTTTCTAATTTTTAGTGCTACACTTACGTCCTTCATGTTGACATTTTGTTTCATATTTGTCCTTGAAATTAATAAACAATGATTTTTCCTCCACATTTTGCTGCATAAAGTAATTTTTCGACTCCATCTTTATTTTTTTAACCCCACAATTTTTCCGTGGCTCTGAACATAAAACTTTCAATTTTTGCAAGTGTTACCTATAAGTTTTATGTCAAAACTCAAAACCCAATGTAGCAAAAGGGTACAGAGGGAGTATATTTCAAACATCATATGAGCTAAAAGCCTTCACGTCACAAACACTTCAACAAAAAGAAATGAAAAATGATGAAAAAAAAAAACCTTAAATTTCATAAAGGGGAAATTTACTTGAAAATGAGAAGAAAGGGGGAAAAAAAAAAAAAGTGCAAGAAAACCGATCTGGATGTTGATTGAACGAGTCACCGTAGAAAATTAGATTTTGGAATGCTCTCTTTGTGCTTTGAAGTTAGGGCTATCAATGGGACGGACTCGGAATGGATTTAGGGTGGCTCTGGATCCAGGGCCGGTTTAGGCAAAAGGCAAATTAGGCCAATGCCTATGGCCCCCTCCCTAAAAGGTCCCAAATTTTATAAATTTAATATGTAATCAATTATGAAGAAATGTATGTTCTTTCGTACATATATGATTATCAATTCATGATAAACATTAATTATTCAAACTAAGAGTAATATGCTACAAATGCGAATTCATTAATTATAAGATTTTTTTTTTATAATTTCATTATAAGATAATTTTCACAATATAACCTAACAAATTATCTATGGTAAAGAAGTTTATGAAAACTATAATGAGAAAATTGCATTTTTCATACTAAATTTTTACCTACTTTAGATATTTGGTATCAAACCTTCAAATAATACATATTTGATACCAAAATTGAATGACTTTTTTCACATTTCCTTTCTCCGTCAATTTTTGGGGGCCAAATTTTGTGTTCTTTATATGACTAAAAATCTCTTGACGAGAGTTTTCTAATAGTAGAAGTTTCATTTCATGAAACATAATAAATAATCCGCAGAAACTTAAAAATGTCTCGGGACTTTAATCAAAATTAAATCATATCTCATAATTAACAAGGAATCATGTCACTATAATTTTCAAATATGATATACATCACATAAGCATGCTATGGTAAAAAAATTGAGCATAATTTTAAGCATACCAAAATCACCATTAAAGTTTAAGATGTGAAAAGAATCTTTCAATTTTGATATTAAATATATCCTTTATTTTATGGTTTAGTACCAAATATCTATGAAATTGTGATATGAAAAATACAATTTCCTCGAATTAAAACTAAGAGAATATATTTGTGATTGACTAAGTCACAAGAATATTTTTATTTTTGTTAAAAAACGAAACATCTAGTTTAGCATATACATTTGTTTGTTGTTCGATGAGGGTAAGAAAAAAGTTTAAAGTATATATTTGTTTGGGGGCCTCATTTTATAATTTCGCCTAGGGCCCCCGAAAAGCTAGGGCTGGTCCTGTCTGGATCTGAATCCAAAATTTAAATAGTGTATCCGGATTCGATTCAAAAGTGTACCGAATGTGAATTTAAAAAAACCCGACATTTGGCACAAAAATTTGAATTTGAATAAAAATTATGAATTATCTAATCCAAAAAAATTATACAAATAAAAGAGGAATGAAAATTAGTGCAGGTAATTTAATTATAGGATCATAATACAGAGTTTATAAGTTTTACAATAAATGGTAAAACACTAAACACCACTACTTATAGTCAAATGTATGTTAGTTTATTGATAATACTAATTTGATACATGAACATGTTTAATTGGTAATATAATAACATAATTCTACCATAACTATAGTTTATAGTAGTAGTCATTTTTCATCTTTTATTAAGGATAAATCAAATAATATGATAATGTTATTTTCTAAGTTAAGCAAAATACCTTTCATTTTCACTTGTAGCTATTAATATTATAATTAAAAGTTAACTTAATAAATTAACAAAAAAAGAAGTAAACATTAGAAATAGTTTTATTAAATATGAAAGATAAATGTATATAATAATATATTAAAAATTAATCGGACATAAATCTTTAATGAGTCCATATCCGCTCCATATAATTTTCAAATTTTGAATCTTCTTAATTGGATCAAGTCCATCGAATCTCTAATCTGACAATTATCCTAACGAATCGAAGCAGATCCAGATCCATTAATAGCCTTATATGAAGCATGGATCAAAATTTCGTTTCGGGTGTATATTACGGTCAGCTAAATACTAGAAACTTATCGAGAATGCTTTGAAAACGTTTCGACAATAATAAAATAATTATAAAAATAAAATTTACTAAATTAAGAAAATAATAGATGATAGAGTCTACGGAAAATAAATTATTTCGAAATTATACTTTATTTTTATTTCCGTTGATTATAAAATGAAATTTTTTTCAAAATTTTCATTGGAAAAGATGAAAATTTTAATCCGAAGAGCGGCCGGTTGTATTAAAAATTAATCGGACATAAATCTTTAATGAGTCCATATCCGCTCCATATAATTTTCAAATTTTGAATCTTCTTAATTGGATCAGTCCATCGAATCTCTAATCTGACAATTATCCTAATGAATCGAAGCAGATCCAGATCCATTAATAGCCCTATATGAAGCATGGATCAAAATTTCGTTTCGAATGTATATTACGGTCAGCTAAATACTGGAAACTTATTGAGAATGCTTTGAAAACGTTTCGAAAATAATAAAAAATTATAAAAAGAAAATTTACTAAATTAAGAAAATAATAGATAATAGAGTCTACTGAAAATAAATTATTTCGAAATTATACTTTATTTTTATTTCCGTTGATTATAAAATGAAATTTTTTCAAAATTTTCAATGAAAAAATGAAAATTTTAATCAGAAGAGCGGCCGGTTGTGCAAGAAGAAAAAAGGTATCATTAAACAAAAGTTCCTGTGCCTAGTAAAAATTCGTTTTCAATTTTTCTTAGAAAAAAATGAATCATTTGGTCAACCGTTTTTTCGTTTAGGTGGGTTTAAAATCACTACCAAACCGACTTTCTTCATTTTTTCCTGTTTGGAGGGTCTGAATTTTTTACCACTCAATCCACATTGTAATTTTCTTTTAGATGACAATCAAACTGCAGTAGTCAGTGACGGATGCACGTAGGGGCTACGGGTGGTCTATGGACCCCCTCATTTTTTTTTAAAATTTTAATATAGTTGTAATATTTATCTTATTTTTAAAATATAAATTTAAATATGATATTTAATTCAAAATGATTGTCCATCCCAGTCTAAATAAAATAATTAACCCAATTTCAAGTCAAACCCAAAAATTTAATCTATCATAAGTCCATAATAATCCCAAAAATCCTTGCCCAATGACTATCGAATTTGATTGATTGCGTAAATCGATTACATTTTGCTTTTCTAAATTTCGTGTACGTGATGAATTGAAATTTTCAAGAAACCAAGGAAACTTTCTTGAACTATTAAGTTTTCTAGCGGATTAAAATGAGGTTGCTAAAGCCGTTATTTTACAAAATGATCCAAAAAATCTTATGTTGACGACTCCATCATTTCAAAAAGACATTGTCAATTAACTTCTTTGGATGACTCCATGAACCCATTATATATAGCTATTCATGTAATGGCTAATTCCAACAGCGGATATAAAAAATTACGAATGATGCTATTCAATATGCAGATAGATAGTTGTGCTTTCATTTAAAGTACTTGTTGTCAATTATATGTTATCTTTATTGGCACATTTATGATATATTGTGATTGTACAGTATACATACAACTACTCTGATTATGGACTTAATGAATTTAATATCCAGAATAACTACATATATCGTTGAAACTTCCTACGAAAAGTTTTACTAAGCAAAATTTGAGAAGAAATAATGTCAAATCATTACTTTATGTAAGAGTATAATTCTAAGATAAACAGTTAGACCTCCGAGGATTATTGGAACTATGGTAAGCGTGCAATCATGCCACTCGATGATGATGTAGATTTTGAACTGACTGCTGAAATGTTCCAACTTTGTCTAAGTATCCTTAGGCCATCTCCAATGACCAATGGGGAAGCTAACTTTCCCCTTGAAGGAATGGAGATGGCCATCTCCATTGATTCAAGGGGAGGTCCCCTTGAATCCAACCACCCATTGCTCAAAGGGGTTGTGCAAACCAATGTTGGCTTGTCTCATCCCTTGAATTTTGAAGGCAATGATTTTTTGTTTATTGTTTTTATTTATTCTTAGTTAATAAAATTCTTTCTTTTTTTTTAAATAAAAAATTTCTTTAATTTATGATTAATTTTAAAAAGGTTAATTTTAATTTTACCTCAAAAAAAAAATTTAATTTAAAAAATGTAAACTTTAAATTAGGAAACTTAAAGAAAATTTAATTTTAAAAAATTAAACATTAAAAGAACGTAACTTTTATGTATAAAATTTAACATTAATTATTTGTAAATTTAATAACATTGTAAGAAACTTAAATACAATTTATTATTATTAAGTGATATTGGAAAAAAAATGAGGATTGAAATTAAATGAAATTGATAGATTGAGTCATCAGAGATGACTATGAAAAAAAAAAAGGGGAAGCTGGACTGAGCTGAAGGGAAGCTGGACTTAGGCTGATGGACAGTGATGCCTTAAATAAATCAACAAGAATAAGTCGATTTGTACCTGGAAAAGAATTGTGATTCAATTTACTTGCTCATTTGAGTGGCTTATTAAATGGTCATAGAAGATAGTGATGGTGATGATCTCTCATTTGATCATGTGAAGCCTCTTATTGATACTCAATGGTATCAATTGTAAAATAATGTAGTTTAGTTTATGATAGCATGTGACTTTCTTGTGGGCAGCTAAATTGAAAATAAGAAGAATAATCTTGCAGGTTTTTTGAGCTATAGTGAAAGAGAGGCCTATCTTGGAACAAGGTGACCTTTGTATGTGCGTGTGGACAATTGGTTGTGAACCTGAATGCATGAGTGCAATAGTATGAATGATAGCTGACATGTTGTAGATAGAGAATAATTTATGAATATATAAAGTGGTAGATTTAAATATTTCATCTATATGATGATAGGCCAATAGTTTGTGAATAATTCAGTCCATCTTTTCCAGTTGTGATTCATGAAAGAATAACAAATGAAAGTAACCTAGAAATATTTACAAAAGAATAACAAATGACAGACCCACACTCGGATCCCACACTCGTAAGGTCCCGTCTTTACTACCCGAAACTAGCATACGGGGTCTTTTAGGGTTCCAAGTAATGCAAGTCACAATTTTTTTATGATCGGATATGATCTCGATCGGGGTTGCGTATGATTAGTTCCATATATAAACCTGCAACAAAGTGCAGATATGTATAAATTTTAGATCTGAAAAATTAAATATTTTCAAATTCATTCAAATTTAAACAGCATTACGTTGGAATCATCGCTTCCAGTTGCAATGAATCTATTGTCGAACCCACAAAAGCAAGGTCGTGTCGCTTTCTACCCTAGCAAGTGGCCTTTGTACGAGGTCGACTTCAAGCGACCTCGAGCTATGTCCTAAATTAGTAGCTTTTCATGGTAGCGCCTTGCCGTCACTTGACATCGATAGGGACGTAATCTTGTGCTCATCCGAGACTGCAAGAATATGCTACATGTCAAAATATCTTTGACAGGGTATATACTAACGATGTACTTTCCGTCTGGAGTCACCGAGAAATCTTGAATCTTCGACATGCCCATCCAATCCCATGCCATGAGCACGTTCCCCTTGCAGTCAAACCGATAAGTCCCCTTCTTGGATTGTAAGCTTGCAGAAGAAAGTCTTCGAATCAGGAGCCCATGCACAATATACTACCTTGAACTGTGGATGGCGAATGCATAGCATTCTTGTCTCTGTTTCAACTTTCAACGCCTAAGATGATAACAAAACCGTTTGTTCCGCAAGTCAGTAGCACAACCCTAATCTTAGGGGTGTGCATTCAATATAACTGAACTGTACCAATTTTTTGGCATCTAGTCTGACGCGGTAGTTTTAAAATTTGTACAGTATGCTAAACCTAACTATTCAGTTCGATTATCAAACGGTTCAGTTTGCAACCAAAGAACTGAGAAGTGTAAGTAGTTTGAGTCTCCTTTGTAATAAATGAATATTAAAAATTGTAGCTTGACTCAAACTCATTGAATCTAATTTATATCAAATTCTAAATTTTATTTATTAATGCAAAATAATAATATTATAATATTTATATACTTAGACACAATAAAACAAAAACACTTGTACTATCAATTGGCATATTCTCCCTCCGTTTTTTATTTGTTTTGGAGGATTACACACGGATTAAGAATGTAATAAATAACCATTGAATTATTCGGAGCTACCTTTTAGGTAGTACCTTCTGGACTTAGTGAGCAACATGTGTCAAGTGGGGGACCATCAATATTCAATATATTAATTCAGAACTAATTAGAGACCAACACATGTTGCTCACTAAAGTCTAGAAGGTACTACCTAGAAGGTAGCTCCGAATAATTCTCTTTTAAGTAGAAGTCTCAAAATACATTTTTAATCAAATAATCATAGCATTAGTAAAAAGTGTAATAAGTAGAAAAAAATTAGTTCCCTTGAAATTCTAAAACGATAAATAAAAAACGGAGGGAGTAATCTTTAACATCTGACACCAATAATATGAAAAAATTATTTTTACGTAAATTAGCTCAATATAGCTTGCACAACAAACGCAAGGAGAATTTCAGTAGAATGTATACTTTTAATCGAAAAGTTAATTTGATAGGTTAAATCTATTTTAATGTTACGCTTTGATCATTGTCCAACACATCTGAACCAGGGCCGGTCCTGAGTTTTTGCTGGCCCAAAGCCAACTCTAAAATTGTGGCCCTTAAGTTTTCATGTGCAATTAAATTATGTTAATAACTAATATAATTTTTTGTAAAAATAAAACTATTAATTAGAAAAATAAGAAACAATAATAATGTGAATAAAATATAATATCGGTTTGTAAAAAATATCGGTAATACGAGACACACTTCTATTTAATAAAAAAATGATAACATATATGAATGTGACATAAACACATAAAATTTTAGTAAAATATTACTTAAATATTCTTCTACTAGCATTTTTATAGCAAACTCACTAATTAAACTTGCATAACAAATATTTTCAATCGACATTATGGCTAACCGATTCGATTTATTTTGTGATAATGGTTGATCAGAAATAAGATTTAATCAACTATATCTTCGAAAATATTATCTCTACAACTGCCACTGTAACGAGAATACTTAACAATATTCTATAAGCAATCCATCTATTTGAGAAATCAACATTATATAGTTTGCAAATAATTCAAGTTTTTTAGTTCTTTTGGTAAAATATATCTTAATACTCACAACTCAAATAATTAAGTCAATCTCATCTATATCATAAGTGTCATTCAAATAATATTCAAGTTTGAAACAATAAATACTTAAAAGCTCATCATCAATAAATTTTAACATCATCAAGTCGAATAATTTTTTTTTAATAACTCACAACTCTAAAATTTTAAAATTGCAATACAAAGATTCATTTTCTTACTTTTTGATTTAGACACTATCTATCTTAATTAACAGGGTTTCGTTGATTTAATTGTCAATATGTTGGGCCTGATTTCTTTAGCTATGCATTTGGACATTCCATACTAGAATCTTAGATCCACAAGCAAAAATAACAAAAATTAAAGGCAATTTGAAGATGCAAGAATTCGAACACTAACCTCGCACACACTCATCAGGAGGTTTACCATCTATGCCACAAGCAATCTTTGTATAATTATTACATACAAATATATATATACACACACATATATACATATATATTAAAATATTTTGTTATTGGAGGCCCTCGTTCACCGGTGGCCCTAAGCGACCGCATGTGCGGCTTACGCTCAAGGCCGGCCCTGATCTTAACCAATACATGACACGTAATGTGAATATAATATGATGCAGGTAAGGACAAGGCTAGTTCAAAGCAGAAATGTATAGCCCATAAAGATATCTACGACATTCTTTTTGCATATACATGGTTCTAGATAAGTATATATGAAAAGTCTCTATAACATCAGTTTTAGCCACTAGATCAAGTTGATTTTCATCGTCTATTTGAGAATGGGGTTATATAAATAGGGCAAGACCCTAGTTGAAATGTATCTAAGTTTGTTGCATTCTTACATTTATTGACAAAAAAATTATCAAAAAAAAAAAAAAAATTGAGATACATTTACATTTACAAAATTATTTTTTGAGGCCTTTCTATAGTCGGGGCTTTAGGCGAAGGCCTAAATTGCCAATCTATAGAGCCGGTCCTGATCAAAACAAATATGATATTTGCACCGAGAAAGTTATTGCGATATCAGATTTCTTAGCACAGTTTCTAAGTCCCCAACTTCGGGGAAAGTACATTCAGTTCCATGTTATGTCTCTAAAGAAGCCGATGATCTGTGTAGGCCTAAATACTCCCCATTATTTGAAAATAGGAGCAAGCCAACTTCTTTGGCTTGACAAGTGAGTATCTGGACATACATATATATGAAATTTATTTTAGAAAAAATAAGAATTGCATAATAATTGAATTGATTTGTAGGAGTACTATTATTTAAAAGGAGTCAGAAATGTATACCTGAATGGTGTCTGTCGGGAACTGAGAACGATGACAGATGTGAACGGTATAGAGCGATATGGCGTGATCGGAACAAATATGGTATTTTCTTTGAATTTACCTTGACAAGTTCTGCTGTGAGCTTAGTTAAATTATCTTCCAAGCGTTTGATATATTTCTTACTGCTCTTACAATACAAATATAGATCTTTAGAGAGATTATATGTCACCATGGAAGGTTGAGTAACCAATTTGGCCCATTCCATCCTGCAAACAACACCTAATTAGATGTTGATCATATACAACATTTAATAAAATACAGTGTGTTAAATGGAAAATAAAATAACAATAATTTTGATAGTACCATTTCCAGTTTTCATACAGTTATAAAAGTATGTCTAATGATAAATTTTGAATATATATACATGTACCAGGAGCAGAATGTTGATAAAAAAAAAATTGAGCGAGCAGAATGTTGATAAAAAAAAAAATTGAGCGAGCAGAATGTAGGTAATTGTATATAAGAAATGGTACATGGTGCAAGTTGTGGTGTACAAATCACTTGCCAAAGATGGTTTACCATGCATGACAAATAAATGTTTGGCGAATACTTAATCATCTCCATTTTTCAACTATTATTTCTATTTTTTTTTTGGGAATATTCCAAAATATTTTTTTTAAAGTGAAATTATTTGCCTCAAAATTATTCTCATGCATTACTAATTTTTAACCACTATTCTTTTAACGTGTACCTAAAACCCCTCGGCAAACTAAATAAAGCGAAAACTAAAGGATGACAAAATAATAAATAAATGGTGAAGAAAGTACAGTCAATCAAACTAACAATAACTAATCACAATCTAGTTTCTAATCAGAACTAAAGCACCAAACAATGGGACTAAGAAATAATGTGGTTGCATAATTAATCAACATTAATTAGTAAATAGTTTTGTCACCTTATCATGCAGTAAAACGATGTTTATAGTCCAAATTAAGTTCGGTCGAAACCCAAAGCATAAATGTATAGCCCATAAAGATATCTACGACATTCTTTTTGCATATACATGGTTCTAGATAAGTATATATGAAAAGTCTCTATAACATCAGTTTTAGCCACTAGATCAAGTTGATTTTCATCGTCTATTTAAAAATGGGGTTATATAAATAGGGCAAGACCTTATTTGAAATGTATCTAAGTTTGTTGCATTCTTACATTTATTGACAAAAAAATTATCAAATAAAAAAAAAATTGAGATACATTTACATTTACAAAATTATTTTTTGAGGTCTTTCTATAGTAGGGGCTTTAGGCGAAGGCCTAAATTGCCAATCTATAGAGCCGGTCCTGATCAAAACAAATATGATATTTGCACCGAGAAAGTTGTTGCGAGCACAGTTTCTAAGTCTCCAACTTCGGGGAAAGTACATTCAGTTCCATGTTCGGTCTCTAAAGAAGCTGAAGATCTGTGTAGGCCTAAATACTCCTGTTGGATGAAGATGAAGATGAAGTGCAAAGAAGACAAGTAATTAAGGGAAGGTTTTGATGATTTCCAAAACATCATAATCAGCTAAGTATGGAAAGCTTAGTTCCCTTAGAAGAATTTTGAACAAGTAAAAGAAGACATCAGAAGAGTTCAAAGTTCAAAGCTCAGAAGACTAGTGATCTCTTGCTGAAACAGCGAACAGAAGGGTAGGTCATCAGCCGAGTCAAATCAGATGAGTTCAGTATTTGATCAGCAGAGTACCTATCAGCAGAGTCGTTTTGATCAGCAGAGTTGAAGAGATCAAGAGATTAGTCCAACGGTAATAAATGCACTTGGTGTAATAAATGCTGAAAGAGAAGGGTAGTAATGGCAAATGATTGAAGATATCCTCGGATCAGCAGAGTGCATTAAATGCAGCATTAAATGCGATGGACAGAAAGGTACTGTACACTGTACGATTGCTGCAGGGAGCCGTTTTAAAAAGAGCTGAAGACTGGATTTGAAGATGTGATTTCCTTCAACGGTCATAAATTCAAATCCAAGTATAAATAGAGCAAAGTTCGAAGAGAGACACACACAACAACAATCAGAGATCGAAATTTTGAAGCAGAATTTCTCTAAGTCTCAAAAGCTCGAACAGCTCACTCGTCTGGTGGAAGTCATCTGTTGACAGAAACCAAGTTGAAGAAATCAGAAAAACATTATCTGAGTGATTTTGTAATAGCTGAGTGTTGTGCGAAGTTAGAATCCGTCTTTGTGAGTGATTCTACTTCAGAGGATAGGTTTTCTTTGTGATTCCCTATTGCGAGCTTACAGCCTTCTCATTAGTTGTTTAGGTGTAAGTGGAGAAATATTGTAATCTAAGTGATTATAGTATAACCCAGAATCTGTGTGATCTGGAAGAGTGGACTAAAGGATTTTTATCCATATAACCACTATAAAAATTCTTTGTGTTATCTTGCATTTAAAGTTTTCTTGCATATTTAAAACTTGCATTTTCAAAAGAAACACCTTGAATTACCTAAAAGATTTTATAAAAGAAGTTTGTAAAAACTGGGGATAAAATCTTTCAAGAACTTAGTCTACTTGTGAAAAACACTTTGAAACAATCTGCTGCAAGTAAACTCTTTGAAAAACTGTTTTGCTGAAAAACAGCTAAGTTACTGTAAGAAGAGTGGTCAGTCGTCTGTTCAAGATTTGTTCACGATCAGACTAGTCTGCTTACTGTTCTTCATCAGCTTAGTCTGCTGACAGAAGACTGAAAAGTTTTTAAGTTCAAAAATTTTCAGAGGTCTATTCACCCCCTCTCTAGACCTCATCTGACCACTTGGGACCAACAAGTGGTATCAGAGCAGGTGGTTCATTTGAATCAACTGCCTGATCAACGAGCTTGATCCAAGTGTTTTTCAAAGGTTTTTGAAAACTTTTTCAAAAGAGCATTTTTTTTGAAAAATCAAAACTTTTTGAAAATGGAATGCATAAACCATGTTCCCCACATTGCTGGCATGTCCTTCGAAGACTGGAAAATCAGGATGGAGATTTTCCTCGCTGCCTACAATGACAACATGTTCACCTGCATCACAAAAGGTCCATTCAAGTTCACCAAGACGATAAAAATCAATGAAGTTGATACCGTGGTGGAAAAAGACTTGAGCGAAATGACAGCTGAAGAAATCAAGCTGTTCAACCTGGACAAGATTGGAAGATTTATCATGACTAAAGCCCTGGACAATGATCGGTTTGACAAGATCAAACATTGCAAATCTGCAAAAGAGATGTGGGACAAAGTCAGAGATATGAGCGAAGGCAATGATGCTATCAAGGAGCATCAGCTGAGTGTTGCTCTAGAAAAGCTAGATAACTTCAAGATGAAGTCCTCTGAAACCATTGATCAGATGGATACAAGGTTTACAAGAATATTAAATGAAGTATTGAAGCTTGGAAAAACCTTCACAGACAAGGAGATAACCATCAGAGTACTGAAGGCCTTACCTCCTAAGTTCAACATGAAGGTGACAGCGATGGAAGAATCAAGGGATCTGGGGAAGATCTCCCTTACAGAGCTGTTTTCTGTACTCAAGGCGTATGAGTATAAACTGCCTAGGATGGGTATTGAAGAAACCTCAACTTCAGGACTCACAGCTGCACTTGTTGCTGCTGAAAACACCAGAAGACCAGCACAGAAAAGCAAAGAAGTGGACTCATCTGATGAAGCCACTCTACTCAACAAGAAGGAGTACACTGCTGGAGACGTTGCACTGTTGATGAATAATTTCAAGAAGTTCTACAAAAGAAAAATGAAGAACAAATACAACAATGCTTCCACTTCTAAACCTAACTTTTCTTCTCAAGATAAAGATGATTATAAATCAAAACTAATGTGTTACAACTGCAGGAAATTGGGACACTTCATCAAAGACTGCCCATATCCAAAAGCAGAAAAGTACACTGAAGAGGAGAAGAAAGTAAGAAAAGAAAGAAAGTATCAGAGAGGGAAAGCAATGGTAGCTGAAGCAGAAAAGCTTGCTGTTGTCTACTCATCTGATTCAGATTCAGACTCGTCTGATGAAGAATCTTCTGATGAAGAAAAAACCTGCTCTCCTGTGCCTGATGGCAAAGGACTCTGATGACTCTGAGGATGAGGTAACTCCTCAAAATAATGAATTATTTGATTCTCTAGAGCAAATGATGTTAAATAATACTACTATTGCTGGAGAATTTGTCAAGCTTAAGGAAGAGATGAGCTTGCTAAAAGAGCAAAATAACTCACTGAAACTTAAAGCTGAAAAGCCAAAAGAATCAGTCGAGTATAAACAGCTTGAGCAAGAGCATGAATCTCTGAAAGCTGAATGTGAAGTTTATAAAGGAAAAATCATGGAACTTGAAAAAGTTATCGAGTCTCATGAGAAATCATCTGTTGCATCCACGCATACATCTAGTAAACAGAAGATGCCTTTAGAACAGGATAAGCAAGAGTTGAACCATACTGAAAAATTCATATCAGCTGACAATAGTAAGGTCATTCTGTATGTTCAAACTGCTAGACCTACTTCACCTGAGAATGTGGTAAAGGAGAAGAAATCTCCTAAGGCTAAAAAGAGCAAAGAGCCTAGTGTAGGAAATAAGACTAGTAAGACCAAACAGCAGAGTCCTAAGAAGTCTGCTGATAAAGCTAAAGTCAATCAGACTAGTGGTAAAGCTAAGTCTAAACAAGTTGAGCAAGCACCTAGTAAGCCAAAGAAGCATAAGAACAAGAAAAATCAAAATGCTTGGTATGGAAATGAGTCATATTATGTGCAACCTGCTGCATATCATCCTATGTATCATGCACCTCAATTTCCTAGTTACTATGCACCTTACCCTGCTCACCCAATGCATGCATATCCTGCTTATCATGCACCTTACCCTGCTTATGAACACTATTCTTATCATACTGATCATCAACATGACTTATCTGATAATTATGATGAAAATAAAGCTGTTCATACTCCTGTGAAAACTCAGAAACCTAAGAAGCCTAAGACTTCAACATCTTGGGTTGTCAAAGGTGGAACTAATCCTTCAGGACCCTCTCAATAAGGGTACCTAAAACAATTTTATTTTTGTTTTGTAGGTTAGGATTAGGAGTAGGAGTAAAGTAGAGAAGATTTGGTACTTGGACAGTGGTTGTTCAAGACACATGTGTGGAAACATACATGAGCTGACTGATGCAGTTGCTGTGGATGGTCCAAAGGTTACTTTTGGAGACAGCAAAGAAGGCAAGATTAAAGCTAAAGGAAGATTAATCAGAGGGAACATAGAGATATCTGACGTCTCATATGTCAAAGGCCTCAAATATAATCTGCTGAGCATAAGTCAATTTTGTGACAAGGGATATTCAGTCATCTTCTCAACAGATAAGTGTTTTGTCGAACAGATTGGTACAAAGAAGGTAATTTTATCTGGAAGACGACAAGGGAATGTCTACATAGTCGACTGGGATTCTGCTGACAAGAATTCAAGTGTTTGTTTGGTTGCATCTGCACCAAGTGAAGTTAGTTGGCTGTGGCACAAAAGGATGAATCACTTAAACTTCAAGACCATAAACAGATTAATCAAGAATGATTTGGTAGAAGGGATTCCAAAAGCAGTCATGAGCAAAGACAAGCTCTGTGACGCCTGTCAGAAGGGTAAACAAATCAAGTCATCTTTCAAAAGCAAGAAGCACCAATCTTCTGGAAGGATTTTGGAGCTATTACATATGGACTTATTTGGACCCATTGATCCAGTCAGCAATGGTGGAAAGAAATACTGCCTAGCTGTTGTGGATGATTATTCAAGATATACTTGGGTGATATTCATGAAAAAGAAGAGTGAAACCAAGGAACATCTTACTAATCTGATGGAACTGATCCAAAATGAGAAGACTATCAAAATATTGAAGATCAGATCAGATAGAGGGACAGAGTTTACAAACTCTACTGTTGAAGATAGGCCAATAGTTTGTGAATAATTCAGTCCATCTTTTCCAGTTGTGATTCATGAAAGAATAACAAATGAAAGTAACCTAGAAATATTTACAAAAGAATAACAAATGACAGACCCACACTCGGATCCCACACTCGTAAGGTCCCGTCTTTACTACCCGAAACTAGCATACGGGGTCTTTTAGGGTTCCAAGTAATGCAAGTCACAATTTTTTTATGATCGGATATGATCTCGATCGGGGTTGCGTATGATTAGTTCCATATATAAACCTGCAACAAAGTGCAGATATGTATAAATTTTAGATCTGAAAAATTAAATATTTTCAAATTCATTCAAATTTAAACAGCATTACGTTGGAATCATCGCTTCCAGTTGCAATGAATCTATTGTCGAACCCACAAAAGCAAGGTCGTGTCGCTTTCTACCCTAGCAAGTGGCCTTTGTACGAGGTCGACTTCAAGCGACCTCGAGCTATGTCCTAAATTAGTAGCTTTTCATGGTAGCGCCTTGCCGTCACTTGACATCGATAGGGACGTAATCTTGTGCTCATCCGAGACTGCAAGAATATGCTACATGTCAAAATATCTTTGACAGGGTATATACTAACGATGTACTTTCCGTCTGGAGTCACCGAGAAATCTTGAATCTTCGACATGCCCATCCAATCCCATGCCATGAGCACGTTCCCCTTGCAGTCAAACCGATAAGTCCCCTTCTTGGATTGTAAGCTTGCAGAAGAAAGTCTTCGAATCAGGAGCCCATGCACAATATACTACCTTGAACTGTGGATGGCGAATGCATAGCATTCTTGTCTCTGTTTCAACTTTCAACGCCTAAGATGATAACAAAACCGTTTGTTCCGCAAGTCAGTAGCACAACCCTAATCTTAGGGGTGTGCATTCAATATAACTGAACTGTACCAATTTTTTGGCATCTAGTCTGACGCGGTAGTTTTAAAATTTGTACAGTATGCTAAACCTAACTATTCAGTTCGATTATCAAACGGTTCAGTTTGCAACCAAAGAACTGAGAAGTGTAAGTAGTTTGAGTCTCCTTTGTAATAAATGAATATTAAAAATTGTAGCTTGACTCAAACTCATTGAATCTAATTTATATCAAATTCTAAATTTTATTTATTAATGCAAAATAATAATATTATAATATTTATATACTTAGACACAATAAAACAAAAACACTTGTACTATCAATTGGCATATTCTCCCTCCGTTTTTTATTTGTTTTGGAGGATTACACACGGATTAAGAATGTAATAAATAACCATTGAATTATTCGGAGCTACCTTTTAGGTAGTACCTTCTGGACTTAGTGAGCAACATGTGTCAAGTGGGGGACCATCAATATTCAATATATTAATTCAGAACTAATTAGAGACCAACACATGTTGCTCACTAAAGTCTAGAAGGTACTACCTAGAAGGTAGCTCCGAATAATTCTCTTTTAAGTAGAAGTCTCAAAATACATTTTTAATCAAATAATCATAGCATTAGTAAAAAGTGTAATAAGTAGAAAAAAATTAGTTCCCTTGAAATTCTAAAACGATAAATAAAAAACGGAGGGAGTAATCTTTAACATCTGACACCAATAATATGAAAAAATTATTTTTACGTAAATTAGCTCAATATAGCTTGCACAACAAACGCAAGGAGAATTTCAGTAGAATGTATACTTTTAATCGAAAAGTTAATTTGATAGGTTAAATCTATTTTAATGTTACGCTTTGATCATTGTCCAACACATCTGAACCAGGGCCGGTCCTGAGTTTTTGCTGGCCCAAAGCCAACTCTAAAATTGTGGCCCTTAAGTTTTCATGTGCAATTAAATTATGTTAATAACTAATATAATTTTTTGTAAAAATAAAACTATTAATTAGAAAAATAAGAAACAATAATAATGTGAATAAAATATAATATCGGTTTGTAAAAAATATCGGTAATACGAGACACACTTCTATTTAATAAAAAAATGATAACATATATGAATGTGACATAAACACATAAAATTTTAGTAAAATATTACTTAAATATTCTTCTACTAGCATTTTTATAGCAAACTCACTAATTAAACTTGCATAACAAATATTTTCAATCGACATTATGGCTAACCGATTCGATTTATTTTGTGATAATGGTTGATCAGAAATAAGATTTAATCAACTATATCTTCGAAAATATTATCTCTACAACTGCCACTGTAACGAGAATACTTAACAATATTCTATAAGCAATCCATCTATTTGAGAAATCAACATTATATAGTTTGCAAATAATTCAAGTTTTTTAGTTCTTTTGGTAAAATATATCTTAATACTCACAACTCAAATAATTAAGTCAATCTCATCTATATCATAAGTGTCATTCAAATAATATTCAAGTTTGAAACAATAAATACTTAAAAGCTCATCATCAATAAATTTTAACATCATCAAGTCGAATAATTTTTTTTTAATAACTCACAACTCTAAAATTTTAAAATTGCAATACAAAGATTCATTTTCTTACTTTTTGATTTAGACACTATCTATCTTAATTAACAGGGTTTCGTTGATTTAATTGTCAATATGTTGGGCCTGATTTCTTTAGCTATGCATTTGGACATTCCATACTAGAATCTTAGATCCACAAGCAAAAATAACAAAAATTAAAGGCAATTTGAAGATGCAAGAATTCGAACACTAACCTCGCACACACTCATCAGGAGGTTTACCATCTATGCCACAAGCAATCTTTGTATAATTATTACATACAAATATATATATACACACACATATATACATATATATTAAAATATTTTGTTATTGGAGGCCCTCGTTCACCGGTGGCCCTAAGCGACCGCATGTGCGGCTTACGCTCAAGGCCGGCCCTGATCTTAACCAATACATGACACGTAATGTGAATATAATATGATGCAGGTAAGGACAAGGCTAGTTCAAAGCAGAAATGTATAGCCCATAAAGATATCTACGACATTCTTTTTGCATATACATGGTTCTAGATAAGTATATATGAAAAGTCTCTATAACATCAGTTTTAGCCACTAGATCAAGTTGATTTTCATCGTCTATTTGAGAATGGGGTTATATAAATAGGGCAAGACCCTAGTTGAAATGTATCTAAGTTTGTTGCATTCTTACATTTATTGACAAAAAAATTATCAAAAAAAAAAAAAAAATTGAGATACATTTACATTTACAAAATTATTTTTTGAGGCCTTTCTATAGTCGGGGCTTTAGGCGAAGGCCTAAATTGCCAATCTATAGAGCCGGTCCTGATCAAAACAAATATGATATTTGCACCGAGAAAGTTATTGCGATATCAGATTTCTTAGCACAGTTTCTAAGTCCCCAACTTCGGGGAAAGTACATTCAGTTCCATGTTATGTCTCTAAAGAAGCCGATGATCTGTGTAGGCCTAAATACTCCCCATTATTTGAAAATAGGAGCAAGCCAACTTCTTTGGCTTGACAAGTGAGTATCTGGACATACATATATATGAAATTTATTTTAGAAAAAATAAGAATTGCATAATAATTGAATTGATTTGTAGGAGTACTATTATTTAAAAGGAGTCAGAAATGTATACCTGAATGGTGTCTGTCGGGAACTGAGAACGATGACAGATGTGAACGGTATAGAGCGATATGGCGTGATCGGAACAAATATGGTATTTTCTTTGAATTTACCTTGACAAGTTCTGCTGTGAGCTTAGTTAAATTATCTTCCAAGCGTTTGATATATTTCTTACTGCTCTTACAATACAAATATAGATCTTTAGAGAGATTATATGTCACCATGGAAGGTTGAGTAACCAATTTGGCCCATTCCATCCTGCAAACAACACCTAATTAGATGTTGATCATATACAACATTTAATAAAATACAGTGTGTTAAATGGAAAATAAAATAACAATAATTTTGATAGTACCATTTCCAGTTTTCATACAGTTATAAAAGTATGTCTAATGATAAATTTTGAATATATATACATGTACCAGGAGCAGAATGTTGATAAAAAAAAAATTGAGCGAGCAGAATGTTGATAAAAAAAAAAATTGAGCGAGCAGAATGTAGGTAATTGTATATAAGAAATGGTACATGGTGCAAGTTGTGGTGTACAAATCACTTGCCAAAGATGGTTTACCATGCATGACAAATAAATGTTTGGCGAATACTTAATCATCTCCATTTTTCAACTATTATTTCTATTTTTTTTTTGGGAATATTCCAAAATATTTTTTTTAAAGTGAAATTATTTGCCTCAAAATTATTCTCATGCATTACTAATTTTTAACCACTATTCTTTTAACGTGTACCTAAAACCCCTCGGCAAACTAAATAAAGCGAAAACTAAAGGATGACAAAATAATAAATAAATGGTGAAGAAAGTACAGTCAATCAAACTAACAATAACTAATCACAATCTAGTTTCTAATCAGAACTAAAGCACCAAACAATGGGACTAAGAAATAATGTGGTTGCATAATTAATCAACATTAATTAGTAAATAGTTTTGTCACCTTATCATGCAGTAAAACGATGTTTATAGTCCAAATTAAGTTCGGTCGAAACCCAAAGCATAAATGTATAGCCCATAAAGATATCTACGACATTCTTTTTGCATATACATGGTTCTAGATAAGTATATATGAAAAGTCTCTATAACATCAGTTTTAGCCACTAGATCAAGTTGATTTTCATCGTCTATTTAAAAATGGGGTTATATAAATAGGGCAAGACCTTATTTGAAATGTATCTAAGTTTGTTGCATTCTTACATTTATTGACAAAAAAATTATCAAATAAAAAAAAAATTGAGATACATTTACATTTACAAAATTATTTTTTGAGGTCTTTCTATAGTAGGGGCTTTAGGCGAAGGCCTAAATTGCCAATCTATAGAGCCGGTCCTGATCAAAACAAATATGATATTTGCACCGAGAAAGTTGTTGCGAGCACAGTTTCTAAGTCTCCAACTTCGGGGAAAGTACATTCAGTTCCATGTTCGGTCTCTAAAGAAGCTGAAGATCTGTGTAGGCCTAAATACTCCTGTTGGATGAAGATGAAGATGAAGTGCAAAGAAGACAAGTAATTAAGGGAAGGTTTTGATGATTTCCAAAACATCATAATCAGCTAAGTATGGAAAGCTTAGTTCCCTTAGAAGAATTTTGAACAAGTAAAAGAAGACATCAGAAGAGTTCAAAGTTCAAAGCTCAGAAGACTAGTGATCTCTTGCTGAAACAGCGAACAGAAGGGTAGGTCATCAGCCGAGTCAAATCAGATGAGTTCAGTATTTGATCAGCAGAGTACCTATCAGCAGAGTCGTTTTGATCAGCAGAGTTGAAGAGATCAAGAGATTAGTCCAACGGTAATAAATGCACTTGGTGTAATAAATGCTGAAAGAGAAGGGTAGTAATGGCAAATGATTGAAGATATCCTCGGATCAGCAGAGTGCATTAAATGCAGCATTAAATGCGATGGACAGAAAGGTACTGTACACTGTACGATTGCTGCAGGGAGCCGTTTTAAAAAGAGCTGAAGACTGGATTTGAAGATGTGATTTCCTTCAACGGTCATAAATTCAAATCCAAGTATAAATAGAGCAAAGTTCGAAGAGAGACACACACAACAACAATCAGAGATCGAAATTTTGAAGCAGAATTTCTCTAAGTCTCAAAAGCTCGAACAGCTCACTCGTCTGGTGGAAGTCATCTGTTGACAGAAACCAAGTTGAAGAAATCAGAAAAACATTATCTGAGTGATTTTGTAATAGCTGAGTGTTGTGCGAAGTTAGAATCCGTCTTTGTGAGTGATTCTACTTCAGAGGATAGGTTTTCTTTGTGATTCCCTATTGCGAGCTTACAGCCTTCTCATTAGTTGTTTAGGTGTAAGTGGAGAAATATTGTAATCTAAGTGATTATAGTATAACCCAGAATCTGTGTGATCTGGAAGAGTGGACTAAAGGATTTTTATCCATATAACCACTATAAAAATTCTTTGTGTTATCTTGCATTTAAAGTTTTCTTGCATATTTAAAACTTGCATTTTCAAAAGAAACACCTTGAATTACCTAAAAGATTTTATAAAAGAAGTTTGTAAAAACTGGGGATAAAATCTTTCAAGAACTTAGTCTACTTGTGAAAAACACTTTGAAACAATCCGCTGCAAGTAAACTCTTTGAAAAACTGTTTTGCTGAAAAACAGCTAAGTTACTGTAAGAAGAGTGGTCAGTCGTCTGTTCAAGATTTGTTCACGATCAGACTAGTCTGCTTACTGTTCTTCATCAGCTTAGTCTGCTGACAGAAGACTGAAAAGTTTTTAAGTTCAAAAATTTTCAGAGGTCTATTCACCCCCCCTCTAGACCTCATCTGACCACTTGGGACCAATAACTCCCCATTATTTGAAAATAGGAGCAAGCCAACTTCTTTGGCTTGACAAGTGAGTATCTGCACATACATATATATGAAATTTATTTTAGAAAAAATAAGAATTGCATAATAATTGAATTGATTTGTAGGAGTACTATTATTTAAAAGGAGTCAGAAATGTATACATGAATGGTGTCTGTCGGGAACTGAGAACGATGACAGATGTGAACGGTATAGAGCGATATGGCGTGATCGGAACAAATATGGTATTTGCACCGAGAAATTTGCTCTGATATTAGATCGCGTAGCACCGTTTCTACGTCGTCAACTTTGGGGAAAGTAAGGCCTCTTCCATGTTCTTCGGCCTTTAAAGATGTCGCGGATCTATGCAGGCCTAAATAATGCAGCGTAAAATGCAGCAATTGCACAAAATCGTGCCTCTCATCAGTATTGTTTTTGTTCCTCCCATCCATTGAAATATATATTTAGCACTTGACACAAAAGAGACAAAAGCTAATCATCATAAACTAATTCAGTACTGCTGCAAACTGAATTTTATCAGAAGAAAGTTGGAATGGCTTAAATGCATTTAAAAAGAATAAAGCAACATCTTTGGCTTTTCAAACTATTCAGCAGTTATATATATCACATCCTCATAAATGTACAGTGAAGAAACAATTGATCATCTACCACACAAAAGCAAGTCAATTGTGCCAAAAAAAAAAAAGTTCAGAAATCAACATTTCATTCCAAAAAGAAGGATCAGATAACAAAAAAAAAAAAAAAAAAAAAAAAAAAGAAGGATCAGATAACCAACATATAAAGGTCAAAATGATTTTCATGCCAAGCAACACAAATAAAAACAACAATGTGCTATGAAAATCAAATTTTTTTAAACATGAACAGCATGTAGCCTTAAAACTTTGTAATCATGAACAACGACAATGATCTTATATGTAATCAAACCACGAAAATGACTAACACATGCCGATGAATAAGTAACGCGGAGTAGCAGACTTGATCCAAAGAGAAAAACAAAAACACATAGTGAAAATACATTTACTATACCACAAGCCTAGAAAATGCAATTAATTGTCACCTTTCAAATGTACAAAGATTCTCTTTCCATATTAGATGATGAATATGAATATGAATACGAATACGAATACGAATAAGGCTATGATGATGGACTCTTGTTCTTCTAATTAGTTTCTTTATACCAATGTCTACTACTACTACTACTACACACTTATAAGAAGAATTCAATACATATACTCTTAACTAATGAAAGATACATGTAGAAAAATCAAGAAAGACGTTAACTGAATCACATTTCAAGAAAAGCAGGTAGATATAGTGCATTTTCACAAATTCTGTATTGGGAGAGAGATCAAGAAAATAGAAATTACAAAGAATCACCAGATGATGAGAATCGATCAAGAATTCACTTTCGAACTTGCAAACCTTCACAAATCAGCAAACTATATAGCACGTACTTGCGTAATTTTGTTTATTCTACAGATTTTTTTCTTTTTTTTTTTTTTTTTGATTAATTGGCTTGAGAAGAATTGGGAATATTAATTGATGTTGAACAGAGCAACACTATTCAATTTGAACATGCAAACTTTTATTATTGCTTGCGTATATGTTTAAACGATGATATATATATTTGATATTTCCCGTCCGTTATATTTACCCCAAATTTCCCATTTTACCCTTCATTAAACCCCGGCACTACGACTAAAACTGTCTCTAATCTTAATTTCATTATAAAAAAAAAACACAAAAAATAATTTAGTCATATTTACTAAAAAGAAAAAACTCACAAATTATAAATGTCATTCATGCTTTTTAGGAGTTTTCGGCGAGTTACGTACCCTGTGATATGTCTAGCTCTAGTTAGTATATAATTAATCTCATTTTGAACTGAGAATTTGCATATATTACCCATTGTTATATAAAATAATTAGTGATTAACTACCTCCTTTCTCGTGGACACATACACCCTATATTGATTAACGCATCCGAGACTTCATTATGATGTAAAAAATGATCAATTTAACCCTATCATGAAAATATATATACCCCCTTCAATTTATCCAATATGTATGCATAATAGGCATTTTATCCTCCAGTGATATTGTGTAACAAACATTTTACCCCCAAGCTTTGTGAAAATGTTAAAATCAAGAAGGTCACATGTAGTCCCTTAGCCCGTGTAAGTAAGCTGATGAAAATGAACAAGTACCATATTAGGCCGTTCGAATCAGCCCATCTAGAGGCTCATCCTCGACCTCCAATAAACCAAGCCGCTAAACGGAAATCTCGACTAAATCCCAACATAGAAAATGACACTTTTGACTGACTGGGAGATAAAAAAAAGAAAAACATTTCTGGAGCTGCTTGAACATAATCATAGTGATGTCATGTAATACATAACAAAAAAATTCGCATAATTTCAAAACCGTTACATGTCACTGTGCCAACTTTGCCTCTAAGGTGCATTTGGCCACCTGACACGCTTTTAGGGTACAACAACCAACCCTAGCTCATTCACAATCGATGAAGAGGACTAAAATGGTAAAAACAAATGGAAGTTAAAAAAATGAAGGATTAAACCGATAAAAATAAGTAAAATTTTATATAAAAATATAAATAAAGGAATCGGTAAAATAGGTAAAACATGTAATGATCTACTTATTTAATTTATTTATTTAAGTAATTGAAATTCAAGTTACAAGGTTAAAGAAATCCACTTAAAATGAAAACCTAAATTACTATGCCAAAAATTAGAATTTCAAATCCATCCGCGGATTTATTTTTATTATTGCCCCAAAAAAATAAAAAAATTGGACTAACATTATTAATTTACCCCGCCCAAGCACACCCATCAAAACGACATCGGACGGGCCATAACTGTCAACTGATGTTCATGATTTCTATATTATATAATTTGGGACTGCTAAACGACATATATCCGAATTAGGGTTTCTCTCAAACCAATTAGGGCTCTTGATTTTTTCAATTTCGGAAACCTGATTGACGCAGTTACAAACCGATATCCTAATACAAGCTCTCCGGAATGCCCCTACCATGAGAAGGCCTTGGAATTGTTCTTTAAATTTATTCACTTCGTGTACTCTACCTTATCCAATCACAGGAGTGTTTGCTTATATTCATGGAAATCCGTGTTTATGTTCTGTGAGTTAATGCATCTGTTGGGGATTTTTAATTTGAGGTTCTGCCATTTGGAAAAGCTGCATGGATTTATTCTTTTTGATTTTTTATTGGATCATGAATATTGCTTAAGATGTTATGGCTACCAGTGTCCACAAACATTGAATGGATTTATTGCTTGCGTGCTTTGTCTTTGTTGTGTATATATCCTATTTATGTCAATCAAACATATTCTTAGATTCACAAATCTGATAAATGAGAATTGAAAAAAAAAATGTTTGATGCCTGCACAATTCAAAATGAGTTATGCCAATTGACTAATTACTTTCTTCATGTTGATATGTACTAAACTATAAAATAATTTCAAATGACAGATATTTACAAAGTACATTGAGATAGATTGAGAGAGTTGATGTGATTTGTATAAAAAGTACTTAGAAGTCACTAGAGAAGCGTTTCTGAAGAAATTGGGATATGCTGAAACTGAAAGAACAAGACATATTTTTGAGGTTGCACTCAATCAACCGTCTTGGCATGCCAGAGCTTCTGTGGAATAATAATGTATTGACTTTGGAAATCTCATAATATGAAAGAACTAGAACATATTTTGCGACAGGCTTTTGAACCTTCGTAAAAACTTGTTTAATATTCTGATATACTACTTCTTTCATATTTTGATATGTGGAAATCAGTGATTCTCACCAGATTCTTAGGGATTTGCTGAGATTTGTATCATTTACTAGATTAGAGTGATTTAGTTTCCTTTTGTACTGTTCTTATTCTTGTATATATATCGATGTAAATTCTTTTCAAAATATATGAAAAATCAATGAGTTTTATCTCATATTTCTACATGGTACCAGAGCCTATTCTCTGAAATCACCATGTCCATCGAAAAAGACAGGGAATCAGTCTCTACTCCATCCGAAGTTACTTTGGGCCTCACTAATATACACATCGGTACAGTCTCCTTGGCACCTAAAGGTAACTACATGAGTGCCCTCACTGTTAATTCAAAAAACAAGGGTACATGGATTGTAGACTCTGGTGCATCCGATCATATGACAAGTGATGCATCTCTTTTTCAAAGTTACAGTCCTTGTCGAGAAGGTCCTAGTGTAAAAATAGTGGATGGATCTCTTTCTAAAGTGGTTGGAACAGGTTCTGTTATTATTTCAAAGGAACTGACTTTAAATTCAGTTCTTCATGTTCCAAATTTGGATTGTAATCTTTTGTCTGTGAGCAAACTTTCACGATAACTTAACTGTGTTACTAAATTCTTCTCGGATTATGTGAATTTCAGGTTTTGGACTCGGGGAGGATGATTGGGAGTGCTAGGATGTGCTCAGGCCTTTATCTTCTCAAGAGTGATGAACCTTCTAGAAGACAAACTCACAATGTTGTTTGTGTTGAGCCCAAAAATGATTTCAGCATTAATAGTGCAGTCATGTTATGGCACTATCGTCTAGGTCATCCCAATTTCTTATATCTTCAAAAATTATTTCCACCCTTGTTTATGAATAAAAAATTTAATATGTTTCAGTGTGAGGTGTGTCAATTCTCTAAGCATGTGCGTGAGTCTTACCACATTAAACCATACAAAGCATCACATCATTTTTCTATGATACACAGTGATGTGTGGGGGCCTTCAAGAATAAAAAATACTACTGGTTCTAGATGGTTCGTGTCTTTCGTAGATGACCACACAAGGCTTACATGGCTATTTCTAATGAAAGAAAAATATGAAGTCAGTCAAATATTTAGAAATTTCAACACTATGATTCAAACTCAATTTCAAACCAAAATACAAGTGTTGAAAACTGACAATGGAAAAGAGTATTTTGAGACACTTCTGGAAACTACCTTAAAAGTCAAGGCATTATTCACCAAAGTTCATGTGTCAATACACCTCAACAAAATGGCGTGGCAGAAAGAAAAAACCGACATATTTTAGAAGTTGCCCGTTCTCTCATGTTCACCACTCATGTTCTAAAATTTTTGTGGGGAGAGGCAATCTTAACATCTACTTACTTAATAAACATGATGCCCTCTCGAGTTTTGAAATTTCAAACACCCTACCAGACATTTCTTCAATCATTCCCTACTACCCATGTTCTATCCACCCTTCCTTTCAAGATATTTAGGTGTTCAGCGTTCGTTCATATCCATAGCCGAGAAAGTAGTAAACTCGACCCTAAGGCTCTCAAATGTATTTTTGTAGGGTACTCCTCAAATCAGAAAGGATATAAATGTTATCACCCAAGCACTAGAAAATTCTACAATTCCATGGATGTCACATTCTTTGAGCATCAACCTTTCTATTCCAACACTGACATCCAGTGGGAGAACTTCACTCAAGAATATCAGCTTTGGAACACTAACTTATTAGACACAACCTATATTCATCCTACAACATCATTCCAAACACCTCAAGATCCTAGTCCAAATTCTGATTGCAATATGCCTCAATCTTACCAAACTCCTCAAGAACCTAACCCAAGTTGTGATATTAATTCTAATCCAGACACTCCCCAGCGTCCCACTCCAAAACATCCTAAAGACGCTAGTGAGTTGCGTTTATACTAGGAGGAACAAAACTACAGAAGATAAAGAACTTCAGCCAACAAATCACCATCATGAGTCCAACCAGAGTCTGGAATCAAAAAATTCACCAGGTAATACTAGTCAAGATTATGTTTCCAATAATTTGCCTGATGAAGATCTTGATAAGCCTATTGCCTTGAGAAAAGGCACTCGAACTTGCACTAATCATCCCATTTATAATTTCATCTCATATGGGAGATTGTCTCAGAATCACCGTGCCTTTGTTAGTAATCTTGACAGAACACAAGTTCCAAGATCAATTCATGAGGCTTTGAGTATACCAGAATGGAAGGAGGCTGTAAGGGAAGAAATTCGAGCTCTAGAAAAGAATGCGACTTGGGAGAAATCCGAGTTACCAACAGGAAAACGTCTTGTTGGTAGCAAGTGGATTTTACCATCAAACTTAATTCAGATGGGAGTATCAACAGATTTAAGGCTCGATTGGTGGCTAAAGGGTTTACACAATCTTATGGGATTGATTACCAAGAAACATTTGCACCGGTAGCTAAACTGAATACTGTTCGGGTATTGCTCTCACTTGCTTCTAACCTTGATTGGCCACTCTATCAGCTAGATGTCAAGAATGCGTTCCTTAATGGTGATCTTGAAGAGGATGTGTACATGGAGATCCCTCCAGGTTTTGAAACTCAAACAAACCACAACAAAGTTTGCAAGCTCAAGAAATCTTTGTACGGACTCAAACAATCACCGAGAGCATGGTTTGACAGGTTTACAAAGGCTGTAAAGAAGTTTGGTTATGAACAATGTCAATCAGACCATACTATGTTTGTCAAACATTCATCATCGGGAAAGAAAGCGATACTCATAGTGTATGTAGACGATATTATTCTGACTGGAGATCATGAAGAGGAGATTATAAAGCTCAAATAGTTCCTAGCTCAAGAGTTCGAGATAAAAGACTTGGGCAATCTAAAGTACTTCCTAGGAATGGAAGTAGCTCGATCTAAGAAAGGTATTTTAGTTTCTCAACGAAAGTATGTACTAGATCTTTTGAAAGAAACATGAATGCTTGGATTTAAACCAGCAGACACTCCTATGGACCCTACTACTAAGTTAGGTAGTAAAGATAGTAGTGCACCCGTAGACAAAGGGAGATACCAAAGATTAGTTGGAAAGCTCATATATCTATCCCATACCCGACCAGATATCAGCTTCGTTGTAAATTTGGTGAGCCAATTCATGAACAATCCAACAGAAAATCACATGGATGCGGTATACAGGATTCTGAGATACTTGAAGATGACATCAGGTCGAGGATTGTTCTTTCAGAAAACAACAAACAAAGAAGTAAAAATATTTACTGATGCGGATTGGGCAGGATCTGCTGACAAGCGATCAACCACAGGTTACTGTACGTACGTTTGGGGTAACTTAGTTACTTGGCGAAGTAAAAAACAATCAGTAGTCTCGCGCAACAGCGCAGAAGCAGAACTCAGAGCCATTGCAAATGGCCTTTGTGAGGGAATATGGTTAAAAGGAATACTTCATGAGCTAGGAATTTCTTTATCAGATTCCATGAAGTTGTTTTCTGATAATCAGTCAACAATCAAAATGACTAAGAACCCGGTTGACCATGATAGAACAAAACATGTTGAAATCGATCGACACTTTATCAAAGAAAAGATCGAAAACAACACCATATCACTTTTGTATGTCCCAACCAGCCAACAAACAGCGGACATCCTAACTAAAGCCTTACCACGGAAGACATTTGAAGACTTTACTTCCAAGCTAGGTTTACTCAACATCTACAACCTAGCTTGAGGGGGAGTGTGGAAATCAGTGATTCTCACCAGATTCTTAGGGATTTGCTGAGATTTGTATCATTTACTAGATTAGAGTGATTTCGTTTCCTTTTGTACTATTCTTATTCTTGTATATATATCGATGTAAATTCTTTTCAGAATATATGAAAAATCAATGAGTTTTATCTCATATTTCTACATGATACTTCAAGGTTTATATATACCTCCACAAAAGCTCTGGCATGTCTAGTGATGATTGCTCGACTGCAATCTCAAAAAGTGCTCTAGGTGTTTCAGTTTCAGCTAAACATATCTCCAACTCCACAACCTTGCTCCACATGTAATACTTTTCCGGTGGCCATTCCAAGTACTTTTTAGACAATTTCATTTGAGAGTGTGCATCAGTTATGCCAGTCGAGGCATATGCTCATGTAGACAAGAAAGTGATGATGAACACTAGAAAAATGCCTTGAGCCTGCAAGAGGTTGTTTTAAAGAGCCATTTTTTTGCTCATTGAGAGAGAAGATCGAATGTTTTTGGAAGAGTAGTTGAAGATGGAAAATAGTTTTGGATGTTGAATAGCTTCACACTAACATGCCAAAGATACTCAAAAAGAGAAGGTATATAGAAATTGAATGCGGTCCTATTGGTGGATGGGTTATCTTTCCAGGAGGAGAGACATACAACAAACATTTTGTTGGAAGCAACATACAATTGGAAGGTACGCTTGATTGCTTTTGATGATGATTAGATGCGTAAAAGCAATCTTGTGTTTCTTCAACTTGTATGCTTCTTCCAAAATCTTGAGATTTGTTGTGTCTCCTCTTGAAAAAGATAGTCTACATACTCTTCATATGTAGCAATATGGCCCCCTCGCTTTCTACTTATCTCCTCTTTGGTTTTCCAAAAAGTGCCTTTTTGAATTCCTAGAGAGGAAGATGCATCTTGGGTTGATCTTATGAAAATAAACATCTACCCCTTTACTCTATAGCTATAGCTGATGGAAAGGATACCAAAGTAAAGTGTACATGAAGCACATGTATAGCTCTGTGTTTAATGAATACGAGTAAGTTAGCAATGATCCCATGTGTATGTAAATCTGTTTCTCAAGTTTCTTGGTCATCGCAGAAAATTCAATCATCCGCTTGTCAGTACTTTCTCAGGCTTCAGATACTATATATATGTTAATAAATTTGATACCTTAGTTTTATGTTCCTTGACTCACATGTAATGCAGTTCTTGCTGCTCGAATTATGAATGCAATACTTGTTCTGCCTGATTTGGATGGAAATTCTTTTTTTGCATGATTATAGATATACAGGTATTTATTTCCTAAAAAGAACTGCAACCATTTTACCCATTTAATTTGAGTTGATCTATATAGGTTTGGCCTGTTTTACTCGAGGATTTCTGCATATTTTGCTACTAAATGTGACTATGAACTTGACTGACTTCCAGGAATTATGGTTATCTTGAACGGAATTATGTAATTGTAAAAATGTGGTTACCGAACCCCTACGTTTGGTTGGTTTATCTCTTAGATACTGTTGTAATCTGGTGTAAGAGGATTTACAGTAGTACGGTACGATGCTCTATAAAGTATTTCGCAAAAGGTTTTAAAAGTGGTTAGTGACCAGTTAAGATTTGTCGCATGGTTCAAGTATTAATGTCTACCTAAAACTTTCAACAATTCCATAGAAAATTTGTGTTTGCTGCATCAACTTATTTGTCTTGTTCAGTAGAAAATCCACTAAAGCATATTACATTGCATGGTGCAGCTGAATGATGATGTTCGAGGTGTATGTTACCATTCTATTTGGATTTCTTGATGTGTGCCATTTACCTTCTACTTCACTCTATAGAAGGGCATTGGTACTTGCTTGTGAGCCAAGGGGCATAAGGCTCTTACACAGAGGGTGAAACTCTGTTTCACACTCCGTCATTTTCTATTATAGACTTTTTTTTGGGAATTCTTTCTTAACCATATGTCCCGCAATAGATCATGAATATTGCATTCTTTGATCCCACCATCATATCTCCTTTTAGCAATTAGTACGAGGCTTCTATTAATTAGGTCTGAAAGATATTCTTCTCCTACTAGTTCTGGGCTCTTCTCTTGTTCTTTCTGAATGAATCCTTCAGCAATCCACAACCGTATTAATTTATTCACTGGTATTTGTGTGTCTTCAGGAAATGCTCCAAAATAGAGAAAGCACATCTTTAAATGATCTGGCAAATGTTTGAAGCTAAGTTCCAATATTTTCGAGTAGTTATTTGTATAATCGTATAATATATAGGAGTCTAAGTTTGTTTCCACTTCTTCCCATAAATTTTTTTTCTTCTCCAAATTTGCCAAAACTCGAGCAGTAACAACTATTGCAAGTGGAAGTCCATAGCATTTAGCAGCAATTCATTTTCCAATGCCTTGTAATTGTGGAGGGCAGGGTTATTCGGGAAACACCTTGTTCTCTAATAGACTCCAACATTGGTCTTTCTCTAGAAGAGGTAGTGAGTGAACAATGCTATTAGTTGGTGATATACCTCTAATCCAACTAGTTAATATCATTCTACTTCCGTTTCCGTCATCTGGGAAAAATCTTTCCAAATTATCCCACACATTTGTTGACCAAACATCGTCGATGACAACAAGGTATCTTCGGTTCTTTAGACATTGGTGAATCATTAAGGACAAACTCTCATCTTCTAGGTCGAATATGTTATTCTTATTTATCTTGATTTTTGAAAAAGACATCAAGATATCAATCAAAACCTTTCTTTTTTGATATGTTTGAGAGACAACACATCATCCACGTTCATCAAAGTGATCAATAGTTGAGCGATCATTATACAACTTATTTGCAATAGTTGTTTTACCAAGTCCAGACATACCACAAATCAAAACAATTTGTCGATTTTTCGAGCCTTCAAGAAAATCATTCAAAATATTAGCACTTTCATCCTTAAGGCCAACCATAATATCAATGACCATAGTTTTAGGAGTTCTCATAGATTGGATTGGTACCTCTCTACTAGAACCTTTCTTGATATTCAAGACTTTAATGTCATAAATTTTCTTTATTTCTTGATATCTCGTCCTAATAAGCTTAAAACTTAGGGATAACAATAGGGAGCCTGACATTCAAATATCAAAGAGGAAGATTACCCACAACATATGAGTTAACAAGATATTCAACTTCATATGCCACATCTCTAATATGGACTAGAGATTCATTCAATTCATCCATATGAATTGTATCTTGTGGCATTCTAATATCCTTGAGCAAAGATCGTGAGATAGTAATCTCCTCATGAAGTGCTATAATTTGAACATTCATCTCATTATTGATCAAGTGAATTTGGTTATTCATCAAGTTCTCGAGATCTTCAATCAGAGAATCAACTATGAATATTAAATCCATAGCATCATATGTTCGAGAAACTACAAATGGGATATCAAATTCTGCCAAGATATTTTTGACTTCCTCAAGTTCAGTGCACTGAAATGGTAGATCACCAAGAAGACTAAGAAGAAACGTTAGCTCCTTTTGAAGAACTGCATACCGTTGCTCCTCAATCAAATTAATATGTGCTTCACAATTCAGTATTTGAAGGAGAAAGTCCATAAAACTTGCTTAGATTTCATTTTCCTTGAGGGAATTATTCTTGTCAGACACCTCATGTAGCTTTGAAACTTTGAAGAATTTCCACACCTTTGGCCTGAAAGAGTTCACAAACATGCTGATGAACGCTTCCCAGTTATATCTGCTTTTTTTCGGATTCTTCATTTCTAATTCGTCATGTTTACGGGCTAAATTGTCGAGTGTCTTTACTACATGAGACAATACAATGTCATCAAATTTTATTACATACAAGACAACTGCTAAGTAGGTTTGACCATTCCAAGGAAGATGGGCTTCTTTCCAAAAGAATGAGGGGTTTTTATCAATATCCTCTTCATCATCTTCATCAACTTCATCCTCTCCATCAGACGAATACAACTCCATAGATCCATTAGACATTCAAAGCTCAAATACTTTGACAAAAATTCAATAGTAGGAGCCATTAATAATTCTTCCACAACTTGATTTAGTAAGACCGAAATAGAGGTGAGAGACGTAAATATCTTCATGTGTAATTAAGAAAACACACGAAAATTCCAAGAACAAAATTCACGATTTAAACCTATCTCATTGTTCTTTTGTTAATTGGTCTTTCATAGTCCATCATATTCAAGATTTAAATTGGGATAAGAGGTTTGTAAACGAATTTTTTTTAGATTATTTTTAATTTGATAATGTCAATATAGCTACTTTCAACTTATGTGATCTCCGTAAATGATGAAACATATACACAGAATGCTATTTAAATTTCTGCAATTTATCATTCTATAAAAACTTTCAAAATACTAAAAGAAAAAATGAAATAAACTTCATAGATAGTTTTCAGCATCTATGTATAAGCACGTTCTGTTCATGTTTTAAATCACAAGGCATATACAGTATGAAACTTGTATTAGAGATCCATCAACAATGTAGTAAACGAATGTATTTGAATTGAATTAAATTAACACATTTTTAGAGCATATAATCACACACTTTGACAGAAAAGGGAAAACTTACTTGGATTAATTGTTCCAATTCTTAGTGGTTGAAAGCTCGAAATTCTTAAATTTGAAAGAAAGCGAGTGTTGGAATTCGAAGGATACGAATTCCGAATTCTTATTCGGAATCTCTATGGATCACCTGCAAGAATTCAAACGCCATTTTGACCGAACACCGTGGTTAAATCACCAACTTCTTCATCTTTGAAACCTCACGTTTTGGTGCTCCTGGTGGAGACTAAATCACATACGGACATAGCCTAAATTCCACGATCTAAATACCCAAAATTAGTATGATAATATGTGTCCATAAATCACCAGAAATTATGCCCCAATTATGTGCCTCATAAATACATACATATATGTATAATGTGGGTGAGTATATATATATATATATATATATATATATATTATATATATAAGAGAAAATGAACCGAGAAGCAAAATGCTTTCTCTGTTCTTGGGACAACAAAGGGACGAAAGTCCCTTGGACTTTCTGTCCAAGTGATTCAAGTGGGGAGCCGAGTGCTCCCCTATCCCTTTTATCAATTGGAAGTTAATCTCCCACTAATGGGAGGTTAACACCATAGTGGGAAGTAGTTAATTAAGTACTCCCTCCAATTTTCTCTCTATTCAAATAATCCAATTTGGATTGGATCGGGTTGGATTAATCCGAATTGGACGGACCCGTATCAAATCAACAGCGAGAAGAAAAGAGGGCATTCTTTTGCTCTATTTTTTAGACTGGTATTAGTATTACTTAGCCAATTTTCTTCTCTTCACATCTTAATTTGACTTTGCCATGATAAGTCTTACTTTTTAATAGACGTACATCCGAGTCCAGATGTTTAAGCGTGTACTATGAATTCTATTGGTTAGATGTTAAATATTTTAAATCTGTATTAATCTATTCTAATTATATAAATTTAATTAACTGACACCATTATTCTAGACGAGGTATCGGTTATTCTCCCAATGTCGTAATTTAATAGCCAGCAGTCTGTTTTGAGGTAATTAAATAATTAGGACCTATCCACGAAGCATAGTTCATATGGCAAAAATTGAAAACTTCCAAGATTTCTTGAATCACACTACTAATTTATTTAGTTCAATAGTAATCTTAATTGTTGAGTTATTTTTACAATTTAATAATAATCGAATAGATTTGAGTGAATTTATTACTATATATTAATTGATGTAATGATTTATCCACTACTTCATTCAAAAAAAACTATTAAGACCTAAAAATGTAAAATTGAACGCTGCAGACTTGTAAATAATCATTGGGGGCAATTTTAGTTATACTTATTTGGGTAAACTTCGGGTTAATACAATAAATAAATAGTTTTCTTTATGTATTAACTTTTTACAGAGTTGTCTCTCTTAAGTTTTTTTTCCCCACGGTAGTTCCTACTAAAAGTTATTTGTTTCACGTTGGCCTTTTTCGAGTTAATACTACTAAAATAAAATTAGCACTTAACATCCTCTAATTAAGAACAAATTAGCATCTTGCACCCTTGAAACACAATAAATGTGCACTTTGCACCCCAAAACACAAAATTAGCACTTAACACCCTCAAATTAAAAAGAAAAAAAAAATCAAACTCCTCAGACTTTCTGGGAAATTGACCATTGGGGTGAAAAAAATTTAAGGTAAAATACGTAATTATTTATAGGTCTTTAATATTTTAAAGTAGACAATGGGTCTTTGAAAAATTTACTTGTACTTTATTTCATTATTTATGGATATGTATATTGGTGAAAAGAAGATGGAGAGAGAAATGAGTATTCTGGTATTTATAATTGTATTTTGCAAAATTTAAGGAAAAAAAATGAATTACTTATTTTGCCTTCGATTTTTTCACCTCGATGGTCAACTTTGACGAAAAAATAAGGGATTTGAGTTTTTTTATATTTGAGGGTGTTAAGTGTTAATTTTGTGTTTTTGGGTGCAAAGTGCCCATTTATTGTGTTTCGAGGGTACAAGTTGCTGATTTGTTCTTAATAAGAGGATGTTAAATGCTAATTTTATTTTGGGGGTGCAAAGTGTCAAATTCTCAAGTTTTGAGGGTGCAAAATGAAAAAAAAAATACAATTAAACTACCTATTTTGACCTTAATTTTTGCATGAAAATAAAAGAGAGTGCAAAGTGCTGCATTTTTTATTTTTCAAGGGTGCAAAGTGTTAAATCTAAGTTTTGAACGTGCAAAGAGCCTATTTTCCATGTTTTAGGGGTGCAAAGTGCAAAAAACCCAAAATAAGATCATAAGAAGATTGTTTGGTTCATTCCATAATGCAGCAGTAGTTCCTTTTAAGTGCTCTATTTATTTTTTTAAGGGCTACATATCATTGAACGTCTTTAAATTTCTATTTAACCAAATAAAAAATGATCAAATAAATAAATTTTTCAATACAATAAAGTACAAAAAATAATATTATTTGTCTTCGTATCATTACAAATTTGTAAAATGGATGTCACACCAATTATGATACAATAAAGACAATTATGTTGATGTATATGGTAATGTCCATTTGATGGATAGATTTGGACTGAATTAATTTGAAATTTGTTGCTCAAATCTTTTGAGAGAATTGCATTTTTTATATTAAACTTTATGTCAATTTTTACTTTAGATACCAAACAAATGTTGGTCAACACATTTGATACCGCCGTTTTGACTAAATTTGAAAATCATTATTAAATTTGTTGTGTGGGCGTTAAGTCGGTTTGAAATATTGCAAAATTAGTGGCATAACTTACACAAGCTGACAATTTTACTGAAATTTTATAGGGAAGAAGTGCCAGCTAGAATAAGTTATGACACTAATTTTGCCATATTTAAAACTGACTTAACGCCCATGCCACATCAAATTGATTTTGTACCCTTCATTCAATGGTCAAATTCTACGGGATCATATGGGACTTAAGGAATGATATAAAAATTAACGGTGTTTTTCTTATTTAGTTAACGGAGGTACAACATATGGAATGATTTGTTAAAATATGGTGCCAAGTACGTTGACTTGCATTTGTTTGGTACCAAAAATATAAATTTGCATAAAGATCGGTTAAAAAAATGCAATTTTCTCCAAATCTTTTGCATTGTTCGACAAAAAAAAGTAATGAAATTCTAATTGATCATATGGATTTGCGCCTATTTTAAAGTAGATTTCAAATTATTTCTCTTATCATCAATTTGAAATGAATTTATTTACCAACACATCCACTTTTTTACCTATTTAATTCATCTGTTTTATATGCTTTTCACCGATTTAAACCCTTTTCTTTATCGATTTTTCTCATTGTAATTTTTTTTACTGATTTACTTTTTTTTTTTTTTTTATCAACTATATAATCTATTATTCATTGTTTTCCCCTTTTAAATTGTCAGTTTCTTTTGACTTTTTCATTTTAAACCATTTGTCTATCGGTTTCAGACTAGTTTTGTTTGTTAAACTATTGTTTACCAAATTCACTGGTTTTACTGGTTAACCCATTTTCACATATTTCATATGTTTGCATTCACTTTAGCTTGTTTACCGATTTTACTTAGTTTTTACTAACTTCATAAGTTTTTCACTTATTTCATCGTTTCACCGGTTTCATTCATTATTTACGAATTTTACTCGGACTTTCATCAATTTCACATGTATTTTATTGATTTTAAGGGCATTTTTTGATTGGTTTCCCCTTTTTTTCATCAGCTTCACCAATGTTCACCAATTTCACCCTGATTTTCATATCTTTTCTTATTAATTCCAATAGTTTTTCATCAATTTCACCCGTTTCACAAATTTCACCCGAATTTTCATCGATTTCACATGTCTTTACCTATTTCAAGGGCTTTTTTTTTTGCTGGTTTCACCCATTTTTTCACCAACTTCACCTGTGCTCGCATCGATTTGTTATGTATTCACAATTTTTTTAATCAATTTCAGCCACTTTTCATTCTTTCACATGCTTATTCACGTAAATAATTCCATTAAAATTGAGGTTATTCGTGTTGTGATATTCTTGGATATTCTGTATATTTTGTTTATCTAGCCAAATAAAGATTACTAATAAGTCATAATAATTTTTTGTTCATTCAGAGGTAAGATTCAATGTTTTCTAATAAGTAATAGATAATTTGGTTGTTAGGCAAGTGAAAGAAAGTGCGAAAAATGTGTAGTTTGTTTTTCCATACCGTGTTTGGTTAGCAGGAAAGTAAGTTACAAATTTTTTTTCTTATAAATTAAAAAATATTTCCTATTAATTTAATGGGATAATCCACGAAAAATGTATATATAATTATATTAACCAATTTAACGGAAAAATGGCATTTTTGTCTTAAAAAAATCCTTAGATTGTTCAAACTTTTATATTTAAAAGAACATATAGTAAGTACAGATTATGTAAGTAGGATTTTTCTAGGGTGTGGGCGCCCGAGTTACGCCCTCACATGCGGGAAGGTTAATCAGGCCATTCATTTGGTCCAGATTGATTAGGTAACTTGGTCAAAGTCAATTGGTAACTATTGACTTTAATTAATTTACAATATACCTAATTTACCCTTGTAATTAAATTTAAAAAAAAAATCGGCCAGTATATGAAATTACCACTTTACCCCATTTTATTAATTGAGTTTAACAATTTTGCAAATTGACCCCAATGTTCCGCGATTTTACGAATTTAATTATTTAGCTTCTAAAAAAATATAAAAAAAACCTCCTTTCATATAAAAAGACCTCGTTACCTCCAAATTTGATAATAATTGAGTTTGACAATTTTGCAAATTGACCCCTATGTTCCGCGTTTTTACGGATTGAATTATTTTGCTTCTAAAAATATAAAGGTTGTTGGTCCCAAGTGGTCAGATGAGGTCTAGAGGGGGGGAGGGGGTGAATAGACCTCTAAACTTTTTGAACTTTTTAACTTTAAAACCTTTTGTTCTAACTTAAACAAACTAAGCTGTTATCAACAGTGAGTTACTTGGCTGATCGCGAACAAATCTTTGAACAGCTTCATTGACCACTAAACTGATAGTTACTTAGCTGATTTTGTCAAAATCAGTTTCAATACTTAGAGTACTTGCAGCGGATTTGTAAAGTGTTTTTCACAAGTAAACTTAGTAGTTTGAAAGTTTGTTCCCCAGTTTTTGTAAAACTCCTTTTCTTATTAACTTTTCAAACAGTTAAATCAAAGTGTTTTTAATGCAACTGAAAATATGCAAGTTAAAATGCAGGTAAAAACACACGTAATTTTTATAGTGGTTATATGGATGTAAATATCCTTTAATCCACTCTTCCAAGTCACACAGATCTTGGGTTATACTATAAAAACACAGTTTACAATATCTCCACTTACGCCAAAACAACAAATAAATATGGTCGTAAGCTCGCAGCAGGAAATCACAAAGAAACTCCTACTCTCTGAAGTAATATCACTCACAAAGATGAATATCTACTTCTCACGACACTCACTTTTACAAAATAACTCAGAAGATGTAATTTTATCGTTGTTCTTCAACTCTGCTTTCGTCAACAAATGACTAAGCTGATGAGTGAGCTGTTCTTGAGACTTGAAGAGTTCTTCTTCGAAAATTTCTCTCAGAATGTGTTGTTATTTTTTTTTCCTCTTCGTCTCTTTCAGCTATTTATACTTGAGGTTTGAAAAATGTCCGTTGAAGAGAGACAAGATTCAAATTCCTCGAGTACTGGTCCTTAATTTCCGCGAACGGCTCTCTGCAGTCTGTCCGTACTGTCAATAGTACTTTTCTGCAGGCAGCATTAAATGCACCCAGCTGATGCGAAGCATTCCTTCAATCATTTGTCTTTAATATCCTCGTACTTCAGCATTTATTACTTCCAGGGGCATTTATTACCGTTTGGATGGCTTCTTGATCTTTTCCACTTGGCTGACGAAGGGACAAGTCTGATGGCGAACTAAGCTGATCTCAAAGTTGAACAAATATGTTTTGAGTCGGCTGATCTTCACCAGTCTGATTTCTTTCCTTCAGCAGATCAGTAGCCTTGGACCTTGAATTTTGACCCTTCTGATATCTTCAATACTTAGTCAAAAATTCTACAAAGGGATATCTGCTAAGTTAATCCATACTTAGCCGATTTGAAGTTTTGGAATTCATCAAAACCTCCCTTTACAAATTGTCTTCAGTGCTTCTTCATCTTCATCTTGATCCAACAATTTCCCCCTTTTTGATGATGACAAAACTTCAGCTAAGTACCTGTTTTACATAAGCTAAAGAATGTAATCCTCAAAATTTTCTGAGATAGAAAAGATGTGTTGGAATAAACTTGACTTTCATTTATATGGAAAATATTACAAGTACAAGTTTATCAGATGAGATGTCTGAAAGATAGATAAAGTAAACTGATTACAAAGGATTTATAAGTTCTAACTATCAGCTTCTTCATCAGATCCTTCAAGCACTTCTTCATACTCATAAGATGATTCTTCATCATCTTCTTCTTCTTCTTCATCTTCATCAGCTTCTTCACCCTGAACGATATTTGCTCTGGCAGCTTCCATTTTTTCTTTGAGTTGCTGCTCCTTCAGTTTCTCCATTGCTATCCTGGCTGATTCAGTGTTTTTGTACTTGGTAAGTGGCTCTGTTCGATCTTCAGCAGAGTTCCTTGTTTCAGCCATTTCTTCATCGGATTTGGCTTTGTCCTTAGTCTCTTCTTCAGACTTTTCTTTGCCTTCTACCTTTCCAACTTCTTCAGCAGCCTTAGTCTCTTCAGCAGCTTCATCAGTCTTCTTAGCTTCAACAGCAGCAAAGTTTTCCTTAGCGGATTCATCCCTTTTATCTTCCCCCTTTTTGTCATCATCAGACTTGGTGACAATCTTGGGTTCAGCAGCAGGGTTGAGTGCAACAATAGGAATCTTCATGGTAGCACATAAAGCTTTCAAATTCTTATTTACTACATCATGACTTGCAGTAAGATGAGTTAGAGTGGTGCTGATGTTGTCAGTTTGGTCATTGAAGCAGTCAATATTGAGTTGCATAGTTGAGAGTTCTCCATGAATAACGTCTCCAGCTTTGTGAAATTCCTGCAACAATCCAACATTGATAGACTTCTCTTCTTCACTGATCTTGATGAATTTAGCAGTTAGATCAGCTATTTTGTGCTCAGCTCCTTGTAAGGCACTATGAATGTGATTTACATCAGCCTTCACATCTTCAACATTTCTGTTCATTTCAACAAGGCTTTGCACTAACTGCTTTGAATGATCTTCTGGCAGGGGTAAACTATCTATGGATGACTTGATAGTTTCTGCAGTTTAGAGATGAATACTTTTCAGTTGAGATTTGTTGGACTCTACTAACTCCTCCTTCAGCTCTTCTTTTAGCTTCTTCAACTGCAGGCTGTTCTTCTCTTCCATCTTCTTCATTTGATCTTCCATCAGTGATGAATGTTGATCACCTGATGAAGCAGAAGTATCAGCTTCCCCTTCTTCAGTCTCCTGGTGGACAGGGACATCTTTCAGCTTAGTCTCCTGATCAGCTTTGGTGTCCTTAGCATTTCACTCAAGTGCTAAGGGTTCATCAGCTTTCTTGTGCTCATCAGTGACATCATCATAGAACAGGTTTGTGATAGTGCCATCATCATTGAAACAAGTTGTTTGACGAATCTGTCGCACAATTATCCAAGGATTCACAAAGGCATTATTACCTTTGGGCACTTCACAATACTCCTTAACCTCTTTGCCGAAAATGATCTGCTGCATACTTGGCAGCTGAGGCAATTCACTTGAACAGCCTTGCTGATACCTTGACCTTTCTGCCCATCTCTTCAAGGCGGTCATAGCAGCTATGTTAATTGCCCTTTCTTCAGCATTATCAGATTTTCTTCTCTTGGCAGGCAAAGTGTTCTTGATCTTCTTGGCCTCCTCCAATGCAAAGTCTTTTGCATATTGATGCATAGCATCCCTGACAAAGTGAGGATCCAAGGCTTTCTGAATAGAGTCTGTCCTTAGCCAATTTAGAATCCATTGTTCTTCATCAGCTAACTCCTTCAGACTTTGAAGTTCTGCAATTGATTTGTTCATCCTATTATCTCTCCATCTGATGTATCTAGGCTTTTCCTGGGTGGACAGAGTCTTCAGCATAAGCTTCTGGTCATAGTAAGCTAAGGTCTTCTCAAACCTTTTGAAAAGCTCCTTGTCAGCATAGACAATTTTGAAAGCTCTTCTTAGCCTCTCCAGCAGGCATTTTGGGCTTCTTAGGTTTATCTTCATCATCAGCCTCATTAATTTTGATGCCTCCTCCATGAACAGGTCCATGAGCATCAACCTTGCTGAATTCAATGACCACAACAAGTTCTGCATCTTCAGCTGCTTTTCTCTCAGCTTCAGACATCTTTCTCCTTTCTGCATCTTTAGCTTCTTGAATCTTGCTAAGTTCAAGAGCTTTCTTCTCTTCTAGCTCATCACTCTTCCTCTGTTCAGCTTCCTCTCTTTTTCTCTTCTCAGCTGCAGAGACCTTCTTCTTTTTTATCAGAAATTTCCTTTTTCCTTTGTCAGCTGGAGCAGAAGCTGGACCAGCAGATGAGATAGGTGCAGCAGTAATAGGATGGATGATCATCACATCTGGATCATCCTGAGGTTTAGCAACCTCAACTGTTGGATGTGCTGTAGTAAGCTGTTGCTTATTAGTCTGTTCAGCAACCGAAGCTTCTTCAGCTCCAACAGGTCTTTCAGCAGATTGGGGGCTTTGCCTTACTAAGTTTTCCATCTCAGTAGACTCTTCAGTGAATGTCATCTGCTTCCTTACTGTCTTCTTGGTTCTCCCTTGAATGGGCCTTGAAGCAGCAGTATCTCTTAACTGACTTCTTGTCCTGTGAGAAACAGTCTCATCAGGTGCTTGTGCAGTTTGAGTTCTTGAAGATGATGCAGGGGACACATTCCTGTCATCAGCAGTGGTTAGATCAACTATCTTAGTTGCTTCAGCATCATCCACTTTCTTCATTTTCTTAGGAGTCTTTTCCTTAGGCTTTTCAGCAGCCTTCTTTTTCTGAGTCTCAACAGCTAATTCAGCTGTTTTGACCAGTTTCCTTGGCCTTTTGGCAGGAACCTCCTTTTGTTCCTCATCTTCATCCTCATCAGGCTCATCAGTCTTTCTCTTCAGAACTGGCAAGTACTTCACCATTGCCTTTGAATTATGGATCTCCTTTCCATTAGACATTGCACAACCCAGTTTGAACAGCAGATAACTGAGCGTGATTCTGTGATTGGTCTGAGGAGTCTTGCCTTTCTTTACTTCAAAGAAATTTGCCAAAACATATCAGATAACAACTGACCAGTTGACTTCCAGTCCGTAGTAAATGGCGGCCATGATGCTGAACCTCTTCATGGTAACAGCATCCAGAGAAAATGTGCAGTTTTCGATCAGCTTTGAAACCATATCAGCCATCCGCTGATACTCGTCTTTCAACTGTTTCTTCTTGATGTTGCCAGACAACATCTCCCCTTCTTTGGCGCAGATCGCCCAGAATTGTTGGTGCTTGTCCTCCGTCAGCACAGTGACGTCATGTCGTCCCTTGTTAGGAAGACCAAAGGTCTCGTGAAGGACAGCAGGAGTAATGATGATGGATTTACCACTAACTGTAGTTTTGATTTCCATGGATGTGAAATCAACAGATCCGGTCTTGTAGTACTCCAAAACCTGGTCAGTCCAGATTACTCCTTCATTGTACTCCATGAAATTCACCAGCAAGGCCGACTTGAACTTCTCCAGCAGTTCTTTCATCAGATCGGTACCAGATTGGTAATAAGACTCATAGACTAGGTACATCCCTCAGCAGCCATTGTGAATCTGTTGAGGGTTAGGGAAACAAGAAGAAATTTGCAGAAAATTGCAAGTATTTTCTCACAAGTACTCTTTGAATGTTTTGGGTGCGTAAAGAACTACACGGCTAATCAGATCTGGATTTATAGAGTTAGGGTATCTTGGTTTCCATGATACCAGCTAACCGTTAGATCCGTTTCTTGTCAGCGTTGATCGTGCGGCGTCAGTTACGACCTTTAAAATTCAAATTGCATTAAATGAGGAGCGAGAAAAGTACCGCTCTTATGTTACTTGTAAAAGCGCGTTTTTAGATATAACGTTTTAAACAGTAAGCTTTTACTCAAGTAATCAGATTAGTGAAATAAATACTTATCTGATGGACTACTGTCCTGATGACAAAGCTGTTATCAGTGAAAGTCAATAACTGATAACCTTCCTCGGCTGTTTGTCAATCCAGCTAGATAATAAATCTTCAATCTTCAAGACTTTAATCTTCTGTTGAAAACATAACTTCAACTAACTGTCATCAACAAATTCCATCTTTTAATCAGAAGTACCGCTAGTCTTACATGTTCCCCCTGACTTTAAGAATTCATAAGTTAACTAGTCTGTTGAGAGTTAATCTTTGAAGATAAATAAGGTGAGTAAGCTGTTGAACTTCAGTCTTCTGTTGAGTTCCCCCTCAGCTTATGCATCCAATTTTAATAAACCCAATTTAGCTCTTAGAGTTGAAAACCTTGTCTCACTTAGAGGTTTAGTGAAGATGTCAGCAATCTGATTTTCATTAAACACATATTCTATCACGACATTTCCTTTCTCCACATGATCTCTAATAAAATGATGTTTGATCTCAATATGCTTAGTCCTTGAATGACTTGTAGTATTCTGAGTAAGGCTGATTGCACTTGTATTGTCACAGTAGATAGGGATTCCACTGATTTTTATGTTGTAATCTTAAAGTTGATGCTTCAACCATAATATTTGTGCACAGCAAGCTCCAGCAGCTATATACTCAGCTTCAGCAGTAGATATGGACACTGAAGTCTGTTTCTTACTCATCCATGAGATCAGACGACTACCTAAGAACTGACAGGCACCTGTTGTGCTATTTCTGTCAATCTTGCAGCTAGCAAGGTCAGAATCTGAATATCCAATGAGTTCAAATCCAGATTCCCTAGGATACCATAATCCCAAATCTTCAGTACCTTTAAGATACTTGAGTATCCTTTTGGCAGCTAAGAGGTGAGATTCCTTAGGATTTGATTGATATCTCGCACAAACCCCAACAGAGTACATAATATCAGGTCTGCTAGCTGTTAAGTATAACAGTGACCCAATAATTCCTCTGTACTTGGTTATATCCACTGATTTGCCATCTTCATCTTTATCCAAACGAAGACTAGTAGGCATTGGAATATTAGCAGTAGAGCTAGTTTCCATACCAAATTTCTTGAACAGATCCTTTGTATATTTTATTTGGCTGATGAATATTCCATCAGGCAACTGTCTTACTTGCAAACCAAGAAAATAGTTAAGTTCTCCCATCATGCTCATTTCAAACTTGTTCTGCATCAGCTTTGAGAACTTATCACACATCTGTTGATTTGTTGAACCAAAAATAATATCGTCCACATAAATTTGCACACTAGCAAGTTACACGCACTCACACAGTTAACACCCTGCACAAGTAAGAAATCCCTCCCTCTCTTCTTCAGCTGAATTCACCTGTTCCTGCGCCCATTTTGATCCAAGCTTTTCCATCTTCATTTCAGGTTATATGAAGATCTTTAGCTGGATTAATTGCATTTGATTGTAACTTAGCAATCCTATGTAATTGTGGTATTGTTGATCATTCCTCGTACACTGTTGCATTATATTTTGTGATTTGATTCGGAGTTGTGATTGGGATTATTGATTCAGTGGATTGTTTAATTGCTATTATTGTTTATACAATTGATTGGGTTGATTGGATTACTGTTTTGATTGTGCTAATTGTGATTGGATTGAGCTGGAAATAGATTTAGTATCTATCATCTTCATGCCCTGCAAGATTTATGATCATCACAAACTATTCAGTTTTGATTTCATCACGGCTTCTATTCCCAATTCAGTTTCTGTTCCTCTGCAATTTACGTTCAAATTTTAACTAAATTGTGTTATTTCATATTCAAGTTGTACGCACAGAACCTGTTCGACGAATTATCTCTTTTTTTCAAGAATTCGTACACTCACAAGAAGTAGGATACAAATTTAATGAGTGATAGACATCCACTTCATACATGTGTACAATTTGGCAATATTATATCCGGGTTGGCAGTTAAAAATCTCATTCATGGAGTTCTAAATCTCTTTGCATATTCATGGTATGTGTCGGTTCGAGAGAGCGAGGAGAAATGGAATCCAAGAAAGAAAAATTGGTGGGAAATGAAGCCCTGTTTAATCATTGTGGATACTGATTGTTGTTTAATCAATCCCTTTTTCATATTTCCGGTTCATTCTCCTTAACCAAATCACTTTCATCATATTTGGTTCATTATCCTTCACATTAATTCTCAATTTTCTGTTCTATTATTGTTTTATTCAAATCCGATGTTATATCTTTCGTATATTCATCATATCTGTATTATTCAAGATTTTGTCTCCATTATCGATTCTTTTAAGAATTGCTCTGTTTTCCACAGTTAGTTTCGAATATCATCTCTGGTTTATTCAAAATCCCAGATTATCATATATCAGTTATTTTCAATTCATATCAATATCCTGATATTAATCAAGGATTTTTTCCATATATCAATCTCTTTTCAGCAATTATGTTCATGCAATTGCTTCGATTTATGATAATTCAATTTTCAATATCGTTTTCTTCGGATTTGTCTTCTCCGATCATCAGTTCATCTATCTAGATTCACGAAATTTATATGGTTCATATCCGGTTTCATATCAATCAACAAAATTCATCTCTACACTTGTTGCCGGCTTTATCTTAATCGTCGTTTGGTTCGTTTATTTCCAAGATGTCCATTAAGAATGCTTAATGTCCAGCTTGCGGGGCATATTAGATAATTAGCTTGTTAGTTTGGGCTCTTTTGTATTTTATCATTAGTTTAGGATTATATTTGCTATTTTCCTTTAGTTTAGTTATTAGCCGACTTTCTTCCCTATATATATATAGAATTGTATCTTGTTTTGTTTGTAATGTAGTTTTCATAATTCTCTATCAGATTCATTCAATCAAGTTAATTTTCTTTTTCTCTCAATTATGATCAATTTTATATATTATCTAATACGGATCGAAGTATACATGAGATACCACATCTTAATCATTGACATGGCCAGACATTCTTCCTCCAGCCTAGGAGATCGGACCATGGTTGTTTCCTTAAAGGTGGAAATGACCGAAAATGGGATCGGAAGGAATATGAAACCTGGATGGAGTTTTTTTTTTCTTGTTTAAGTCTAGCAATTTGTAAAGAACATAGAGACACATAATCAATGATATTGCTAATGTCCATTTCCCATCCATATTAATTATAGTTTAATTGAAGAAGTCAAGATGAATATGGTGGGTGACGGTGTTTAGTGGAATGAGGTTATACTTGTCAATAGCGAGAGGGCAATCTCATGTGATCCCCACCATACAAAATCTCATTTTAGACGACCCTCGTCTATTGGACCGTAAGAGAATAAAAAATTACATTGTAAAAGAATAAATAGTGATTTGGTAAATTCTTATCCAGACCAGGTTTAACCACACCCAAAGTAATTATATGACAAATATAATATGCTTGCTTTGGGATTGGATAAATCTCCCAGAAGAGTGATCAATCACAAAGCAAGTGCAATACAGTTGCCATGTGATTGGATAAGTTTAGCCAAGCTAAATCTGAATAAGAATTTTCCGTGATTTAAACAATAAATTAATAGGTAGTTGGAGAATGGAGAAATATATTACATTTAAAGGTATAGAAGTAATTATCCATATATTCTATATGTATACTACTCCTAAAAGTGTGAATAATCTAAGTTTTTTTCTTTTTTTAAGACAAAATTGCCCTTATTCAAATTGTAATGTATATTAACAAAATATAATTAGACATAAATTTTCTCATCAATGATTTGGTAGGAAATTATTTTAAGAAAATTTGTAACTTCATTTCCTCCTAATCAAGCATTGTGAATATGAAAGAAAAACAAAAGTATATTCAAATTAAACATAAAGTTTTATTATAGTTATTTACTACAACTCCTCTAATAATTAAGATATTAACTCTTACATCAGTTTTACAATTTCATTGTTGTTTTCCTATAACACATAAAAATAAAAATAAACACTATTATATTGAATACTTGCTAAAATATACATGTAAAATTATTATCATGTATTATCAATATGTTGTTATGTCACTCCTTCAAAAAATCATATTCTCTGAAATATCATAAAATCTATCAGAGTAGAATCGCATCTTACCTATGAATAAAAATGCTTATGACTTAGTGAACTAAGTAATCTTTACTTGACATGAGAAACATTACCTCAAATTTTCATGGAAATCTTTTCGAGAAAAACGTGTAAAATAAGTGAAAAAACGGATGAAAATCAATGAAAGATGGTGAAACCGATCAAATAAATTTTATGTAATTGATGAAAACATATGAAATCGATCTCGATGACATTTATGAAAACTGGTGAAGTAGGTGAAAAAATGGGTGAAATCGATAATAAATAGTTCTGATAAAATCAAAAAATACATGTGAAATCGTGAAAAATGGAAAATAAATTGGTGAAATCAGTTAAAAATAAGTGAAATAAATGAATAATGTGAAATCAATGAAAATTCAAGTGAAATTTATTAAAAATAAACATGTGAAATTGGTGAAATATAAGTTAAAACTGATAAAAATAAGTAAAATCTGAAAAATAAAAAAAAAAAGTTTAACTAGCAAAAACATTGTCAATTAAACCAGTAGAATATTTTTTTTTTTAATTTTGTTTGGTTTCAATATGAGAAAATAAAAGAAATCGATGAAAAATAGGACAAACAATGAACAATAGGTTATAAATGATCAAGAACGAGTAAATTAAAAAAAATATAAAATCAATGAAAATTGAATTAGACTAATTAATATAAGAAGTGAAATGGCTTAGATCGTTAAAGAAATATCTTTATAATGATAAGGTAAGTGAAATAATTTGAAATATACTTAAAAGTAATTGTAGATGTATAATGTATAATTATTTGAGTTAAAAATGGGTAAATACATGTGAAATCGATGAAAATTCAAGTGAAATTCGCGAAAAAAAAATGGATGACATCGGTGAAACGATGAAATTACATAAAAATGATGAAACATGTGAAAAACGCATAAAATCGATGAAAAATGCTAAAGTCGGTGAAAACATGTGAAAATTGTTTAAAGTTGTAAAAAATGAGTTAAATCAATAAAATGAAAAAAGTCCAAACAACAAAAACAAAGTCAAACCATTAGAAAATTGTTTAAACCGAAAAAACTAAAGAAATCGATGAAAATACCCACGATGAAGTTAATAAAGTGAATAACAGTCATTAATATGTGCTATTTTATGACATAATGAAGTTAAATTTACTCTGATTTACAACAAAATATCACTGAAATTATATAGACTCGTACAACGTATGTGCACTTCAAACTGGTGAAAAAAAATGCATGTGAAATCGTATATACATTTGAAATCGATAAAAAAAGTCGGATATTGTGAAAAATGGATGAAAACTGGAAAAATCGGTTAAAATAAAGGTAAAGTTGGTAAAAATATGTGAAATCAATGAAAATTAATTTGAATAAAATTTCTAAGAAAAATGATGGAACCAGTGAAATCCAGTAAAAATTGGGTAAAGTCGGTGAAAAAGGATAAAATCGGTCAAACACGTATAGTTGGTAAGAACATATTTAATTAATGAAAAATTCAAGTGAATAACATGTTAAATTAGTTAAAAAAAACATGAAAATAAGTAAAAAGGGATTAAAATGGTAAAAACGAGTGAGATCTATTAAAAAAGAGTTTAACTGGTGTAATTGGAAAAAGAAAGGTTTAAACTGAAGAAAAAAACAAAAGAAGTCGATAAAAAATGAGAAAATAATGAAAAGTGTTATAACCGATAAAAAAAAGGGGATAAATTGCAAAAAAAAAAAAAAAAAGGTAAAAAAATATGGATTGTGAGAATATATGAATTGATGAAAGTTTGGGTTAAATATGTAAAGAAACGGATAAAATCAATCAAAAAAACTTGAAGACGGTGAAAACTTTTTTAATCAATGAAAAATTTAGGTGAATAACATGTGATATCAGTGAAAACGAGTTAAACTTTGACTGGCAAAAACAAGGTAAAATCGGAAGAAATAATTTAAATTGGAAAAAAGGTTGACGAAAAAAAGGAAAACAACGAAAAATCTATAAATGACAAAAAAAATTAAACAGTGAAAACATATGAATCGATGAAACTTCGGGTGAAATTGGTAAACACTGGTAAAGTTGGTGAAAAAACTGGTGAAACCAGTAAGAAAAAACGCTTGTGAATCGATGAAAGTTCGGGTGGAATTTATACAGAATCTAATGAAATATGTGTCATCGGGAATAACGAATAAACTTGACATGAAAACTACTATGATGTAATGAAATAAATAATATACTTGTGATCTTATTTTAGAACCAATTTTATAAGAAGTAATAACTAAATCTATTTGAGGGAATTGCATTTTTCATACCAAACGTTTACCTACTTTATACATTTGGTATAAAACCTCATAAAAAGACACATTTAATACCAGAATTGAATGATTTTTTTTCACATTTTCTTGAGCTTTTGGTATGCTTAGAATTATTTTCCAATTTTTTTACCATAGCATTATATTCTTATGTGTCCTATATCACATTTGAAAATTATGGCGGCACGACTCCTTGTATATTATGATTTAATTTTGATTAGTATCCCAAAACTTTGTTAATTTTCTGCGGATTATCTATTGAGTTTCATGAACTGAAACTTATACCATTAGAATGCTTTTCTCAAGATTTTTCCATCCATATAAATAACACAAAATTTGACCTTATAAATTGGTGGAGGAAAAAAATGTGCAAAAAATCCTTCAATTTTGGTATTAAATGTGTCTTTTTCAAAAGTTTGGTACCAAATACATAAAGTAGGTACAAATTTTGTATAAAAAATACAATTCCCACTTTTATATTTTATTATAACTATTCAAAGCCATCATTTTTTTCCATAAACCAATAATAATTAATAAAAATAAATTTCATAAAAAATAAATTTAACAGTCATAAATATATGATATTCTATGAAATAAAAAATCTAATTTACGAAAAATATCCATGAACTAGACACTTACAATGTACGTGCATTTTCTAATACATTTAAAGGCATAAAAGTAATTATCCATAAAAAAAGGTATAAAAGTAATTATTAATATTTACCAAGTAATATTTTTATTCATAACTCATTGAAACTTCACCACCAAGCTCTCAATTAATTCTTTAAAAGATAACATAATGAATGTCACTAATTTACAGAAAAAAAAATTAGATGTTAAATATTATTACGTTGTCTTAGTCTATTACTCCGTCCGTTTTATATTATTTCAAAAGCTTCTTGTTTCATATTATTTGTCTAGCAATGTATTTGAGATTGGACCGGATCAACAGGTTTAATCAGTAATCAGCTGTCAGTTCGATCCGGTCAACTCTCCAAAATTAGCTCTGTTCCTGACTAGTTTTAACCCAAAAAAACCAACCAAAATCTGGTAAAATCGGTTGATCAGTAAACTGATTGAACCATTTGTTCACTTATATAAAAAAAAAGTTTACACAATATATTTTTACTTTTCTTCCGTAGCCTTTTAGACTTCAAAAAAGCTCTCACATATCTTCTTCTATTTTTCACTTTGACTCAAACAAATTCAACAAAGAATACAAACTCTTTTGTATAATAAGTTATAGAAACATATTTGAGCATCAATTTCAGTAGAAAACTTATTTCTTCCGCAACTTCAAGTATTTTTAATTTTTTTCCCATATAAGGTTTAGGTGACAAAATTCATCAATATTTTCTCTTTTCCGTAGGTGACTGACTAGTATTAAAAATATTACTTTTTATGGTGTTTATCATAGTTTATATTATTGTACCATGTTATCATGATACTTATAATTTTGTTGTTATCATTCATTCTCAACACAAAATTTGTAGGAAAAAAAACCGGTGAGATAACCTTTGGTTTATGGAAATAAACTTGATAAGAAATTTTTTAAATAGTTAATTACAACATTAAAACTTAACTTAAATTATTCTTTCGTAATGACGCCACAGTAGTTGAACAAGTGATTAAAATGATTAAACTGATCTAAACAGTAACCAGTTAGGATACCAGTTTGATGTCCGGTTCGATTTTAAAACATTGTTTCGAAGTTCAATGCAAAATTAATTATATTTCTTCAGATTTACCCGTTAATCATAATTGTTCTAATTCCTAATTAAGAGATGAGAGAGAAAAATAATTATTACTCCAGTGAGGATATTTTTGGATTTTTATCTTCAAATTATGGCTATTTAATAGATTTCTTAATTGTATTTGTACCACTACCAAAGTGATAAATAATATGAAACAAAGAGAGTACTTATTTTGGGACTCATATATCACATGTACAATTCACAAGATTAAGCTAGCTTTAATATGTCACATTTACGGCTTGTTTCGCCCATACATTCAACTCGCTTACAAATGATAGGAGAGTTTTGAGAATAAATTGTGTCACCTAAATTGAACAACCATAATAATTATACCTTATAAGATATTGAAAAATCCTCGATTCATAAATTCTTTTCTAATAGAATGGGCCATTTGTCTTAATTGCAATAAACAGAGCTAATTTCGATCGGCTTATGTTCTTTGCCAAGCAGTTGCCCCACAAATTGATTTTCCGTTATTGAGTATTAGGGGATATTTAATTTCTCCATATGACAGGTATAATGAGGGAAAAATGAAATGAAATCTCGTCACATTAGCAATCACTTTATATCATATGGGAAATTCTTACCCAGACCGGGTTTGACCGAACCCAAACTAATTACATGGCAAGTGTAATACACTTGCTTTGTTATTGGATGTAAATTCTAGGAAAGTGACCAATCACAAAGCAAATGCAATACACTTGCTTGGTGGTTGGATGGGTTTGGCCAAGCCAGGCTTGGACAAGAATTTTCCTATATATATCGTGCAATTTAAGCAAAAAAACAAATGGGTTTCAACATAATTGCATATCCAAAGACGAAATCATGCAATTTAATCCCAAATCCATAAATTGTGCAATTTAAGAAAGGGTTTCAACGTAATTGCATATCCAAAGACGACATCATGCAATTTAATCACAAAACCAATAATGGATCGGATATCAATTTTGGGAATCAAAGGATACGGTATGCTTCGGCGGATTTTTACCGAAAGCTCTTTGAAGTACACAGAAGAATCTTCTTTGAAATAGGCTGAACACCGTGATTGAATCATTGACTTCACCATATTGGAAACTCAAGTTTGGTGCTCCCGATCGAGACTAAATCACATACGAACATAATCTAAATTCCACCATCTAAATATTTTGTCATCTCAAAAGTAATTTTTTGATAGAGATTCTAATCCTCAACCACCATCCGGACAGCCTTTTCATTGTTATGGATCAAGTACTCTTCTATTCTTTTGCCAAAGATTACATCAACACATGATCCTCCTCACAAGTCTTCTTATTATTTTAAAAAGACGCATAAGATTTCTCAATAATAGTGTTCAAACGGAATGCGTATGGAGACAACAATAGCTTAAATAAAGAAGGAAATAATAAGAAATTAACTGCTGTGATTTGGGAGTATAAAATACTAAATTATACTAATAATTATTGAAATCATATATGAGGTATCTATGTAATTGTATCCCTGAAAATGCGGGTGTAGATGTAAATATCTCTAAATATGATAATTCTCAAGAAATTGGGTCATGGTCAATGATAATCATCATAGATTAATTCGTTTGTTTCACTTGCATGTAAAGATAGAATAAAACTAAAGTTACAAAAAGCAAAATAAGAAACTCGATCGTCTCATGGATTCATACAATAATGCTTTATGAAATAGAAATGCAACAAATTAGATCTTCATTTAATTTGTATATTGTCGCTGTCTTTATTCTTCAATCTGAAAATTTGACGTAACTGAACTAGCTTTCATCCGCTGCCGAAACAAACTAAGAAAAAATGATAACCAAACGTTAACCAACATGGTGAATCCAAACTTATTTCAAAATATTCCATCAAATATTCGAAATTATATAAAAGAGCTTAACTTACGCATATTGAATCAGGTCTTCCATTTTATGTTCATTGCTGTCTAGCCTTCATCCGCTGCCGAAACAAACGAAGAGAAAATGATAACAAAACGTTAACCAACAGGGTGAATCCTAACTTGTTTCATATATATATTCATTCATAAGAGCTTAACTTACGCTTGCTTCTGGGACATTTGAACCATGTCTTCCATTTACTGTACATTGCTGATTATGACCTGAAGTTCTTCATTTCCATTCTCGCGTTGCTCTTGTTCAATCTGAATAGCCGATTCGTTAAGCCTGTACCCACAATTTTTCACCTCAATCTTCTGCAACGTCATAATGTAGCCTATCTCGCTAGGTATCTCCCTAAGATTGGTGCATTGACTCACTAACAATGACTGAAGCTGGGGAAAATGTTCACTACATGTGATCCATTGCTTTATTACATCATTTAACGAAAGGTGCAAGAACCTCAGCTCTTGAAACTCACCATCTCTTGTCTCCCATTCCTCTCCCACAAAGGCATGGAAGTCTAATTTGAGAACATGAAGGTGAGGCAATCTCCCTATAATTGAAATCTCCTCCCAAGGCAAGCCAAGATCATTTAAAGTCAGTTCTTTTATAGTGGATGGAAAGTTAACATTTGTTAATTCACCATTGAAATAATACGAATAGCGCAGACTCAGTATTTGAAGATCAATGAGGGAACGGAAATCGGGAAATAGTGTTATATTAAAATATGTACACGTGAGTTTACGTAGTTGTGGTGAACATCTCAAAATTTCCTCATCATTGCCATTCTTAATCACAATATCTGAAAGGGACCTTAGAATAGTGGTTTGGCAACTGTAGCAATCTTCTTCAAAAATGGCAAACCTTTTTATTTTGACATGTCTCAACTTCACCAATTTTAGAATGACTAAGGGTATGTATATTGGTTCTTTGCTGTCAATTATAAGAAATTCTAGGTTAACAAAGTTGCCTACTAGTGGTTTCGGCATTCGATCGATGGCTAAGTACCTTAACTGAACTAGAATATCTACTCTTTCTAGCTCATAGAAACTCCTAGAATTTTGCTGCAGATTCATAACCCTAAGAAGTTTCATTTGCGGAAATTTGGACGATGGATTTGAAAGATGGCCGAAAAATGAGCGGTAATATAGTCCAAAGGGCATCTCGGATGATTCTGAGTGAACAAACATGCGACGATGTTTCTCGTAGATTGATAAATAACTATACAGAAACAATTAAGAAGAACTAAGCTTATTAACGATGAATAATATGAGCATAATAATAAAAAATTTAAAATCCAAACTATTTGACTGGACTGAATTATAGATAGCAAGTAAACTTACTCATCAGAACACTTTGAAAATTTTTCTTCATGAGCTTTTCTTATGCACATGCTCCGCAATAGATCATGAATACTGCATGATTTGATCCCACCACCAGATTTCTTACGGACAATTATTATAAGACTTCTATTTATTAGGTCTGAAAGATATTCTTCTGCTACTAGCTCTGGGCTCTTCTCTTGATCTCTCTGAATGAATCCTTCGGCAATCCACAACCATATTAAATTTCGCACTGGTATTTCTGCGTCTTCTGGAAATGCTCCAAAATAGAGGAAACACATCTTTAAATGATCTGGCAAATGTTTGAAGCTAAGTTCCAGTATATTCAAGTAGTTATTTGTATCATTGTCGAATACATATGAGTCTAAGTTTGTTTCCACTTTTTCCCATACACTTACTTTCTTCTCCAAATTTGTCAAAACTCCAGCTCAACTAGTGCAAGCGGCAGACCACGACATTTAGCTGCAATTCGCTTTCCAACTTCTTTTAATTGTGGAGGGCAGGGTTCTTCAGGAAACACCTTGATTTCTAATAGACTCCAACATTGGTATTCCTTAAGAAGAGGAAGTGAATAAACAATGCTTTTAGTTGGTGATATACCTCTAATCCGACTAGTTAATATTATTCTACTTCCATTTTCATCATCAGGGAAAAATCTTTCCAAATCATCCCACACATTGTTAGACCAAACATCATCAATGACAACAAGATATCTTCGATTCTTTAGACATTGGTAAATCTTTAAGGACATACTCTCATCTTCCATTTCTAAGATGTTTTTCTTTTCTATCTTGGTTTTTGATAGAGACGTCAAGATATCAATCAACACCTTTCTCCTTTGATATGTTTGAGAAACAACACACCATGCACGTTCATCAAAGTGATTAGTAATTAAGCGATCACTATACAACTTATTTGCAATTGTTGTTTTACCAAGTCCGGGCATACCAAAAATCGAGACAATTTGTCGATTTTTTGATCCTTCAAGAAGATCTTTCGAAATATTAGCACTTTCATCTTCAAAGCCAACGACAATATCAATGGTCATAGCTGTAGGAGGTCTAATAGCTTGGGTTGGTACCTCTCTACAAAAATCTTTCTTGATATTTAAGACTTTGATGTCATAAATTGTCTTTATATCTTGAAGTCTCGTTCTGGTAAGCTTAAACTTAGGGATAACAACAGTGAGTCTAAGATTTAAATACCAAAGAGGAAGATTACCCACAACATATGAGTTGACAAGATATTCTACTTCATATGCCACATCTCTAAGTTGAACTAAAGAGTCATTCAATTCATCCATATAAATTGTATCTTGCGTCATTCTAATATCCTTGATCAAAGATCGTGAGATCGTAAGCTCTTTATGAAGTTTTATGATTTGAACCTTCATCTCATTAATAATCAAGTGGATTTTCTTATTCATCAAGTTCTCGAGATCTTCAATCAAAGAATCAACGATGAATATTGAACCTATAACATCATATGTTCGAGAAACTACAAATGGGTGAAGTTCCAAGAATTTGTTGCAATGCTCTTTGATCTTCACATTCAAGACCTCAACCATTTTCAAAACTGAGTTTCTCCCATCAATAAACCTACTGGCCTTAACTTCAAAAGTTGAAAAAATACAAGTATAAATGAAATGTCCTGCTTCGTTGGCCAATATTTCAAATTCTGCCAATATATTTTTAACTTCCTCAAGTTCAGTGCACTGAAATGGTATATCCCCAAGAAGACTAAGAAGAAATGTTAGCTCCTTCTGAAGAACTGCATATCGTTGTTCCTCCGTCGTATTAATATGTGCTTCACAATTCAGTATTTGAAGGAGAAAGTCCATAAAACTTGCCAATATTTCATTTTCCTTGAGAGAATTATTCTTGTTAGACAACTCATGTAGCTTTGGGACCTTGAAGAATTTTCGCACCTTTAGCATGAAAGAGTTCACAAACATGCTAGAGAACTCTTCCTGCTTCTGCTGATATTCTTCTTCCCGATTATTTATTGTTGCTTTGCCCCATTCATGGGCTAAAATCTCGAGATTCTTCAATACAAGATACAATATATCATTGTCAAATTTTATTACATACAAGACAACTGCTAAACATGTTGGACCATTCCAAGGAAGCCAGTCTTCTTTCCAAAAGAGGGCTTGATCAATCTCCTCTGTTTCATCCAAAGTCAACTCCATTGACTCGTACAAGTTATTATAGCTCAAATAGTCCTCATCATCTTCATCAGACGAGCACAAATCTATAGATCCATCCCTCTTTGACTTGCTCAAATAAAATGACATATATGTAATAGTAGGAGTCATTAGTATTTCTTCCACAGTTTGATTTACGAAGACAGACTGGAAAGATATGAGAGTTGATGGACTAAGGAAAATAGAGGTATTTAATTGCCTGAAAGAAATAGAGGAGAGAGAAACAGAAATAACTTTATGAGGAATCAAGAAAACACACGGGAATTCCAGGAAAAATATTCATGTTTTAAACATCGTACCACAGCCTATTAAAAAAGCAAATCCCATTGTTCTCTTGTTGATTTGTCATTCATAAATAGTCCATCGGGATTCAAGTTTTGAATTGGGATAAGGGGTTTGTAATAATGAAATTTTTTTGAGAATATTTTTATTTGATTATGTTAACATATCTACTTTCAACTTATGTGATCATCTCTATGTGGTGAACACGTGATGACACATATACACAAAATATGCTATTTAAATTTATGCAATTATCATTCTATAATTACCATCAAATTACAAAAACAAAAATGTAATAAACTTCATAGAACGATTCCAGCATTTACGTAAAACTGTATAAGCATGCTTCTGTTAATATTTTGAAGCATAATGTACTAAACGACGTAACTTAAGGTTATATTTTTTTTCGCATCAAATGAAAATAACATAACATTGAGCTTCATTTTTTATTTATGTTCGTTTTTTATATCATTTTATTTACTGAAACCCAACACTACAAGAAAAACAATTTTTTTCCGACGAGGTCAAATCCGTCGGAAAATGTTCCGACGATTTTTCCGACGGGGGACGAAACCTGTCGGAAAGTATATTCAATTTTTTTAAAAATCGAACTATTTTTTCCGACGGGAATAATCCGTCGGAAAATACATACAAAAATGGATTAACTAATTCCAACAGGTGAATCACAACCAATCCCGGAAGATATTCAACTACAAGTAAGATATAATTATCATGTTTAATTAAATTATTATGTACTTATAAATATTTATAATCTAATTAATATTTTTGTGTGTTATTCGGGCATGGGTAGACACTGTAGATATAGGAAAGAAGGGAACGGTTTATGGTCTGGCTGGTAAGGTTACTCAGGTTAAACCTAGTTCGTCGAGGGCCTCACAAAATTGTAGTTCATCTGACCTGAAGCTCATGTCAAGAATTCTAACTCTCGAGGAAAGATTGCAACAATCTGAGGAGGAACGTCAACTCGAGAGGGAATAACACAGGGCAATGTTGGAGCAAGAACGTCAACGTGATAGGGACGAACGGCAACGAGAGAGAGAAGAAATGTTGGAGGAAAGCCGAAGAAGATGGTGGAGGAAAATCAACGACAAATGAAGTATTTCCAATGTATGCTTAACTCCATGTCTTCTAACAAGTTACCACAGAACCCGCCCCAAGATGACTAAAACTTAGTTTTATTTTTCGAGATATTTGGATACTTTTTTTATTATTGAACTTTTGTTGATTGAGACTAATTTGATTTTGTAAGATATTTTATGATTTTTTACGCGCATATTGATTTATTTTGCGTGATTTGTTAATTTTTGTATGGTATTTGGTGATTAAATTGATATATTTATAAATTAGGATTAGGGAGTATAAAAAATTAAATATCTAATTAATTATCGATTTAATTTTATTCTATTTAATAGATTTTTCGACGGGATTTTCAACGGGCAAACCCCGTCGGAAATTAATTTAAAAAAAAAAATCCACGGAATGGTAAAAAATAATTAAAAAATATTTTTTTTTCCGACAGGCATCACCCGTTCGGAATTTAAAAAAAAAATACATTTTTCAACAGAAATTGTCGAAAGGAATAAAAAATAATGTTCTAAAAAGACTTACACAAACTATCTTTAGGGCTCATCGGTTCATTGTCTGATCCGATTCTTAAAAACATTGACAACAAGATGTGTAACAAAGAAAACGCACAGAAATTCCTGGAAAAAAATTCACGATTTAAACAACATACCTCAACTTATTAAAAAAGCATATATCATTGTTCACTTGTTAGTTTGTCCTTCATCAAGATTTGAATTGGGATAATTAAATAACGAAAAAAAATTGAGAATATTTTCATTTGATTATGTTAATAACATATCCACTTTCAACTTATGTGATCATATGTAACTATGTAAGTGATGAAACATATACATGTACATATTATGCTATTCAAATTTCTGCAATTTATTCAGTATCCTATAGTTACTCTCAAAATTCAATTGACACATGTTTGGAGCATAAATAAGAAAATTTACTTGGATTTGGCCCAACTCTTAGTGGTTGTTGAAAGCACGAAATTCTCGGATGCTGAAAGAAAGTGAGAAGAAGAAAGGGCATTCTTTTTCAATTTTGCTCTCTTTTTTTTTTTTAGTATTACTTAGCCAATTTTCTTCTTACACAGTTAACATCTTAAATCAAAACGATATATTATTATTGACTTTGCCTTGATAAGTTTTACAGTTATTTAATAGTAGCAACTAGCAAGTACATCCAGCTGCTAAGCATGTACTTTGAATTCTATTGGTTAGATATTAAATAAATTTAAATTGGTCATTGTCCGAATGTTGTAATTTAATAGCCAGCAGACTTAAGGACTTGGTTCAAAAGTCGTCTCTAAGTAATGTAATAAAGAAATTTACACGACACAAGTTGCTTACTTGAATATGTAATAAACGAAGCCAACGACTTTCTTTGCTAATTTATTAAACAGAAAGAATACGACAGGGTAACATGCATATTGTGCAATTAAAAACCGGGATACATTTTTTTTTTAAAGGATAGGCCAATTTGTAACTTCGGTACAATTAGATACGAAAATGTAAATTTGGTACTACATGATGTTCAATGTACCCCTCTAATTTCAATAAGAATAATTTACCCCTGTATAAAAAATAAATAAACAATTTACCTCTTTCAGTCGAAAAATGTAACTCACTTGCCAAAATTGAGAGTGACATAAAAAATATTTCGTAACGTGGGGAGGTAAATTGCCAAATTTATCATAACACATGGTGTAAATTTCTATATTTTCATAATAAAAGGAGATAAAGTACCGCATATAATAATATCAGGAAGATAGTGTGAAACTTTTATATAATTATAGAGGTAAAGTGATCATTTTCAAATCACAAGGAGGTAAATTGAACACTATACATTTTATAGGAGGGTAAATGCCATTTAATTCAGAGAAAAAAATGGGTTTGATAAGAAAATTACAATGAAAATCTATCACGTGATACCAAATTTATATTTTTTTTCCCCAAAAGAATTATAGTTATAAGATTGTCTACGATGTGGTAAAAAAAAAACAATTTCCATTTAAAAATTAGCATATGGAAAACTTCAACTAGTAGATGTGATGGCCACCAATCCATCACCACCATTGACAGTGTCCTCGGAGGGGGACGCGGTGGCGGCTACAATGGTGCGACAATCGATTGTGTCTTTATATTTTTTTTAAGTAAAATGCAAAAGTGCCCCTATGCTATGCCTAATTAGCAAAAATATCCCATGCTTCGCTTTGGGTCAATGGACCGGGTCATTATAATATTCATAAGTAAAATGCAAAAATATAGCTAATCCTAACTAGCAAATATATCTCATGTGCTATTTTTTTAATAGCAAAAACACAATTACAAGTTAGATTACATATTTTGCAGTAATAATGATAATTATATATACTCCATTATAAATATGAAAGCATCCCATTTACCAATGTTATTGGAGAATCGTATATAGTTGTAGCTATATATATTCATAATAATCCAAGAATGTAACTATCACAAGAAATATTGTGTGCTAGTAGTTATAAATAAGATAACACTTTTGAAAGCAAAAACGAAATTAACTCGTACAATTTAAAATGAATGTGCTATGAAGCATAAGCTTTAGATTTGACCTGTGAATTGACATATAAACTATATACATATTTTCAAATCAATTCATACTTAAATAATATTTTATATTATTTCAGTAGATTCAACTAGTACGTAAATGAAAGTGAAAATTTAATATGTGATTTAAACAGTTGGAGAAGGAAAAGAACGCAAGAAACAAGAAAACAATGGGTATGGGAAATAAAATATTACATAGGGAGATGAAAAAAACTATCATAATTAAGAAAGAATATATAGGTAATAATGTATTTTTATTTTTAGTATCAAATCCTTCAAGAAAATGAATCATAATACCTTAGAAAAAAAATTGAGTTTCACATTCTCATATTTTGATGGCAAGAATCCTAGTTTATATTTCTTTCCCAAATTTCTTTCTCAGATTTCTAAACACAGATCAATCAGTCATTATATTCACATGTTATTCTTTTATCTACTTTCTTGATCCCCTTGTTTCTTATCAAAGAAACTTCTCCGCATCAGCTCTAAGAAACTTCTCCGCATTACACTCTTCTATATTCCTTCATCTTACACATTTACATTCAAGAAACTAATATTAACCTAGTTTTTCCTAACTTTTCTTTGTGATTTTATCATCACATCTACCCGTTTCTTACTCCTACCACGGCTACACCACCTGAAAACACTACCCAAATCAACACGAATACAACAAGAGATCAAATTGAAGACCCAACTAGCCCTTATTTCCTCCACCCTACAGATGGACCAAGACTGAAACTAGTGTCTGAACCACTAACAGAAACCAACTATCAATCTTGGAGTCACTCGATGATTCTTGGCCTCAAAGGCAAAAACAAGATTGGATTCATAGATAAATCCAGTGTTTTCATAACCAGATCGGACATAGAATCGATAAGCTTACTGGTTACTGGTTCTATCGGTTAAATCGGGTGAACCACTGGTTGAACCGTTTGAACCGGTACGACGTCATCATGATGTAGTAAATATATTGTATAAATAATTATACAAATAAAATCCTAAAATAGACCAAAAACACTTTTATAAAAAAAAACTCAAAAGTACATAAAATTGTACAATATATTTTATTGACAACTTAATTCTAAATAGATCAATATAAATAAAAAATCTCCTATAATATTTCTATTTTAATTAATTAGATAATTTCAAAATATTTAGTTCTTACATTAAATAAAAGTTATTAAGTATAAAAACAATATTACCTATCAAATATTAACTATCTGATTTGTTCATAAAATGGGCCTTGGCCCAATTTAAAATAAGGTCCTATATAATGCACTTTATCTTCTATAATTAAAAAGATAAAACCCTAGCTTTCAAAAAAAAAAAAAAAAAAAGATAAAACCCTAAAAAATTCATCTTTGCACAGACAAGCAGCCGCTGCATTTCTTCTTCCTCCCATCTGTTTTTTTTCCTCTCTCAGCTTTAATTTTTTGCTCAGCTCTCCACTTTTTCTTCTTTTTGTTCCATCATTTCTTTAACCAATCATTCTTTCTTTTTAATGATATATGTAGTATAATTTTTACTCTTCACAAGCTAATATTAGTTAGATTAGAGGATTAAAAGTGTGTGAGAAAAATTATTTCTTTCTTTTTAGAGCATAAAAGGAAAAATAATTGTGCTTTTAAATTTTTTTTTTTTAAGTAATGAACCGCCGGTTCAGGCGGTTTGCCGATTCACCGGTTTTTGACCGGTTTAAACTAGTTCAAAATACTGCTGGTTTTGAAGGGTGGATCGGACCGAACTAGGGTCCGGTTAGCGGTTAAACCGGGTTGACCGGCCGGTCCGATCCGGTTTCAATAACACTGGATAAATCCCTCCCAAAACCCACTGATGATTCAATTATTATTAATACATGGGAAAGGAACAACACTATTGTTGTAGCCTGGATTTTAATGCAATTTCAAAAGAAATCAACTCCAGTATTAGGTATCATTCCGTAGCCTCTGATCTATGGAAGGAACTTGAAAAAAGATTCATGCAAGGCAGTGGTCCAAGACTATTCTCCATTAGAAGAGATGTTGTACAATTAACACAGGGCAATGACTCAGCCAACACATACTTTTCAAAGCTCAAGAGTTGATGGGATGAAATTCAGAATTGCACGCCTGAACGCACTTGTGGTAAAGTTGGATACATATTTCCAACATGAACAGTTGATGTCCGTCCTCGTTTCTGAGATCTCACAACAAAAACACTCCTCTAATTAGTCAAGAATCCTCAATCATTTTCTCAACCCAGACACCTATTCCTCAATACACTAGACAGAACACTACCTATTCCAGGCTTTCCATCTAACACAGATACATCTCCCTCTTTTAGACCAAACTTTAACTGTCAATTTAAAAGAAAAGAGAGACCTTTCTGCACTCATTGCAATATGGCAGGAAATACTGTGGAGACATGTTTTTAAATTCATGGTTTCCCCCAGGCAATAGAAAAATCTACCCTAGGGCCTAGACAACAAACTCCAGCAGCCAGCCAATTTCTCTCTAATTTCCCTGCCACCACCTCATAGCCAGGAATCAATGATTTTGTCAAATTCTGAAACCAGATCAACACTCTTACTTATCCAACATGTTCTCTACAGAACAACATAATTCATAAACTCAGACAGGTGATTCTAATACAAACACTTTCAATTTCACCAATCTTTCGGCTACAATTTATTATGCTCATTTACATTCTTCTCAGATTCTTGCAAATAGTTGGATCATAGATTCTGGAGCATCCAACCACATATGCACTGACATAAAAATGTTTCATTCCATCACACTTGCACAAAATACCACTGTTTCTTTACCAAACAGTATCATCATACCAGTCTATTTCATTAGTGACATTCACTTAAATAAGGATATCACATTAAAACATGCCCTATATGTAATACACCGTGGTTAACTTTTAATTTTCTAGTGGGTGCGATGAACTAATAAAAAGGTAATACATATTTTTTATCAATTAGAAATAACATAGGGGTGTTTTTGCATTGTGTAAGTAGACTAAGAGTTAATATCTTAGCAAGGATAAACAATGGATGTTTTTAACAATAAATATAAATAATAAAATTATCCTCCCTCCACTTTCCTTAAATTTAAAATTTCCAAGACTTATTTGCAACTATATATCCTTAAATTAAAAAGTATAAATCTTGTAATTAAAGCCATATATTTATATATTTGCCAACTCTTCTTTTTCATGGTGATCAGCTTTTCAGTTTTAATTACTTGATCTATTTTTTTTATCTACTAAACTGTATATTTATAGCTCGGACCGAAGAGTGCAAAAGTTATAGATCTCCAGTAAATAGCTCGGATCGAAGAGTGCAAAGAGTATAGATCATCCCCAGTGTGGTATCTCCAATAAAATTCGAACTCGAGTCTCGCCTCTGAGGGTCGCAAAGGTTTAAGGATATTGTTTAGGATTTTAGATATTATGAGCAAACCATATATTACAAAAAATATACTTATTTTTGGTATCAGATGACATCACACTGAATGAACCTAACCACTAAGAACTGAAGTTACTTAATTGTTTCAAATCTGCTCCAATTTCTAAAAATATTTATATACTTCCAAAATTCATATTCATTAGTATTTGAAATAGTGTTATAAATAGCAATTTATCTCAAGTGATATTTGAAATAATTAAGCAATTACATTTTGCAAAAAAAATAGCTGAATTAGCACCTTCTTTTGTTATTAAAAGAAATTTATGTAGTCTTCTAGTATTTATTATTATACATATATCTCAGATAGTTAAATTATAAAAAAAAAAATCATGTGAACGTGACTCCATGAAATTGGGTGAAATGAAAAAACACCTCTTGTACTTTGCTTAATTATAAAAGATTCTTAGTTATTTTTATTAGCAAAAACCTCGTTGACATTGTGCTTAATTTTTATTAGCAAAAAAAAATCCTTTTAACCTAAAAACTTATCAATTACCCTCATGTTAACTTTAAAAACGAGAGAATTTTACTTTTGGTACCACAAGTAATACTTTAAGGCTACGGTACCATAACTTTAAAAACATACACATTCGATACTACATATTAACTATCCTCAACACATTTGATACTTCCGTCAATTTTTGCACGGAAAATTCAATTTTGGACGGAAAGTTGATGGTATTTTTGCATAATTAGTCCTATAGTGAAAAATTGTTGCCAAATTTTGTTCCACATATTTTCTGGCCGATAAATTTACCCCAAATTTCTCAAGTTTTATAAATTTTATATATTATTATTATTAAATTTATTAAACTAATTATATTATATATATAATATAAATAAACTATATAATATTTTATATAAGATCTAATAAAATATAAATTGAATATGCAAGAATTTATTTATTTCGGAAAATAATCTTTTAAACTAATTAGATTATTTGTATAATATATATAAGTTAGATAATATTTTATATAAGATCTGAAAAATAAATATAATTATTAAATTTTTAAATTTAAAAAAGTCCTTTAAACTAATTATATTTAGGGTTTTTTAGTTTTTTTAATTATAATAAATATAATAATTGGAATTATTATTATTTATATAGTTTTAAAAATAGTTTTTTCAGTTTTTATAATAAATATTATTTAATTTGTATATATTATTATATCATTAGTTTAAAAGATTCTTTTTTTAAATTTAAAAAATCCAAAATATTTAATTGATATATTTTTTTGGATTTTATATAAAATGTTATTTGGTTTATATATATTATATATAAAATCTAATTAGTGTAAGAAATTAATAAAAATAATATATAAAATTTATAAATAGGATTTATAATTAGTTATATTTGCAAGTAGGTCTGAAATGTTTCAAATTTGTGAATTGTGGGATTATTTTGTTAGCCATAAAATATGTGGGGCAATTTTTGGCGATAATCTATAATTATAGGACCAATTCTGTAAATTTTTCATCAAATTCCATCTAAAATTGAATTTTTTTCTAAAAAAATTGATGGAAGTACCAAATGTGTCGAGGGCAGTTAACGGGTGGTACCAAATGTGTATGTTTTTAAAGTTATGATACCGTAACCTTAAAGTATGGTTACTCGTGGTACCAAAAGTAAAATTCTCTCTTTTAAAAATTACAATAACCCCTCTATTCACTTTTCATGTCAACTCTCAATTCGACAAATGGGCTACACTCTCCGGCTCAAGAGGGTAAATTACTTCTTTAAAATTTCCATTAAGGGGTTAAATTACTCTTTTTCAAATCACAAAGGAATAAATTGAATATTACAAATATCACATAGGGATAAATTGCCATTAACCCAGTAATATAATATCTTCACGATATATTCTAACAATAATTTCGATATTTTGTACATATATTATTAACTAGACTGCATCGGATACTTGGGGCTTGTCTGTAAGTTTCACAAGTGTGATTTTACTACCAATAGTTGGAAATGCAGCAGAACAAGCCGGAGCTATCATTTTTGCTTTCAAGAACAAATATGTAAGTAATGAATATTTTATTATTTGTAGCAATTTTTAGAGTTAATACCAATTTACCCCTTGTAAAATATGTAATGTTCAATTTGCCCCTCATGTAATTCGAAAAAGAACTTTTTACACACCAGTGAAAATTTGAAATTAAGAGCAGTTTATCTCCTTTAGCCGGATAGTGTAACTCATTTTTCGAAATTGAGAGTGGGCATGCAAAGTATTTGAGGGGGGTAAATTAGCACATTTATCATAACAAAGGGGGGTATACTGAAATGAGTTACACTATTTAAATTTGAAGAATTAATATTGGCAAAAATTCAATTTTGGTACCATAGAACTGGGCAAATTTCATTTTTCATACCAAAAGTTCAAAAATAACACCAGTTCCTACTCAGCCGTTTCAAAAAAGGCACTTCTGTTAATTTTCTTAACGTTTCTGCCACGTGTCCGTTAAGTCTTCGTGGGCGGGCTGAGCACGTGGGTCGGATTCTGCCCGTTGGAACATAAAATTCAATTTTGGTACCATAGAACTGGGCAAATTTCATTTTTCATACCAAATTCCGTTATGTTTTTCTTTTTTTGAAATGGTTGTGGTGATAGGTTTGAATTGGTTTGTTCTACAGTAGACTAGTAGTCATGTTACTTTTTTTTCATTTCATTTTAACAATAAGCTTAAAAAAAGAAAAGTTTAATTTGCACAATTTAAATTTGCAACTTAGATTCCCGGAACTCCCGAACCCGTCCCGAAATCCCGAAATTAAATCGGGTAACCGAAACCCACGGGACCTTGGTTGATCTATTGGGTTTCGGGACTTAAATTTGAAATTTCGAAACCCAAAATCCCGTCCCGAAATATCCGAATTCTCAAAGCCAATCCCGATCCCACCCCTACGACCGCCGGCTCCGGTGGCTTTTGGTCGGAATTGGTTGAGGGTTTATGTTCCCCTTGTCGTGGAGAACTCCTACATATAAAGATCTTTTCAATCCTTTGAGTAATCTATTCGAATTTTGAGTTCTAATTTTCGAATTGTAGGTCAAATTTTTCGAAATTTCAAATCGTGATTTCTTCTTCGATCTTAACCAAACTTCGTAATTCTTGTTGCATTAGTTTCCCCTGACTGTGGGCATCATTTAATTTCCATAGGTTTATTATAGCTGCCATAGACGGTTGAGCTCCGCACAAGAGGAACAAAAATCTTCAACCAATTTCGACAAACGGCCACTGGAAGCCGGCGATCGTCCATAGGAGGAAGAAGGCAATAATTGCAAAAACAACCTGCTCAATTTTAGACAATTGCATTTCCCCCCTATTTTGAAACGGCTGAGTGAGAATTGGTATGATTTTTGGACTTTTGGTATGAAAATTGAAAATTCCCAATTCTACGGTACCAAAATTGAACGGGCAGATTAGTGCCCCACGTGCCCCTCACATGCACTTAACGGAGGAGACTAAACGGCCGTGGCAAAACTTAACGGTCGTATGATTTTTGAACTTTTGGTATTAAAAATGAAATTTGCCCAGTTCTATGGTACCAAAATTGAATTTTAGCCAATTAATATTTGTAAATTGAATTATTAAGAAATGTTTTGTAAGTTCAAAATTTCAAATAAATTCTGTAAAACATTTTAATTCAAAATTCCTCCAAAAAGATAAGTCCGAGACAATCCGCCCGAGCCCAAATCGGATCCGAGTCAGGTCGAGCGGGCGGCGGCGGCGCGCGTGGTGTACTCATATAGCCCTCTTTGTAAAGGGAAAATTCTTGTCCAAGCCTGGCTTGGCCAAACCTATCCAACCACCAAGCAAGTATATTGCACTCGCTTTGTGATTGGTCACTTTCTTACATTCAATCCCAAAGCAAGTGTATTACACTTGCCATGTAGTTCCTTTGGGTTAGGCCAAACCCGGTTTGGGTGAGAATTTCCCTTTGTAAAGACTTATACAAAGTTTATACACTTAGTTCATATATACTAGTACACACAAATATAAAAAGTCAATGTGGGACAAATGAAGAGTTTTCAACTCTTCAACTTCCTCAGCTTTTATAATTTGCCAATTAGTCTTATACCAATGTGGGACAAACCCACATACACATTATTTTATTTGAAATATTGTTTTCCCCACTTTATACATAACAATTTATAATTCCAACCTTGTAATTAGATATCCATCCACAATAGATTATCTCTCTTTAATTATAATTACAACAATAAAAATGTCAGGGAGACGATATGAAATGAGATTATGGTGGGGGAAGGGGGGTATAAAGTACTTTTTTTCAAATCAAATGGAGGTAAACTGAACATTATGAATATCACATGGGGCAAATCACCATCAACTCAGCAATTCTTACAATGAATACAATTTGGTGCAAAAATATCTTGTTTTATTTGTGCAATGCTGGATATATCTTTAGGTGTGGCTCTAGGTTCAGCTACTCAAATCGCAATGTTTGTGGTAATTATACAATTGAATTTTATTGACTTGTATAATTGGACAATTAACTTTAATTTAGTACTACTTAGAGTATTTCTTGAATTATAAATTTCAGGTCCCATTATGTGTAATAGTGTCATGGATTATTGGTATCAACATGGACCTTAATTTCGGCATTCTTGAAACAAGTTCACTTGCTATATCAATTCTTGTCACAGCATTCACTTTACAGGTAAAAAAATTTAGTCATCTTTCTTATAAAATGTAAATTTTTGAGTACTAATTAATATGTAGGGTAAATACCACTTTTGGTCCCTCTTATCATTAACTTTTTACAGAGTGGTCCATTTTATGTTTTTTTTTCCACTCTAGTCCTTACTATGAATTATTTGTTTCACTTTAATCCCTACTATGAATTATGTGTTTCACTTTAGTCCTTATCAGGTGGTTCCGATAACACGTGACATGCATATGAATATTTTTTAGGGCATTTTCGTCCGTTCACTATTGAGACTATTTGAGATATAGTTTAATTGGTGAGCAATTTTGGTGTTTGAAAAAAAAATTTGGAAAAAACTTTAGTTTGGAACGAAATGTACGATTAAGTTCGATTGGATTGAAACCCTAGTTTGGAAATTTAGTTTTTTTTTAAATAATTAGAAAGATGAAAATATCCATGTTAGTTTACTTGAAATGACAAAATTGCCCTCATGAGCATATCACATGTTATCGGAATCGCCTTGGACCACTTGAAAAGGACTAAAGTGAAACAAATAATTCATAGTAGGGACTAAAGTGGGAAAAAAAATATAAGAGGGACTACTCTGTAAAAAGTTAATGATAAGAGGGACCAAAAGTGGTGTTTACCCTAATATGTATATTATAATTTACCAAATTTGTGAATTCATTTTACAGGACGGAACGTCTCATTACCCAAAGGGACCTGTTCTTCTGTTATGCTACCTTGTTATTGGAGCTTGCTTTTTTGTGTTTAGTAAGCATTAATCCTTAATAATATTTTATTTTATATATTTTTATGTTAATGTAAATTCTTGGCGACAATGTTCTAATATGATTTCGTGTTTCAAAATTTGTTTGCAGACTCTGCGACTTAGGATTTAAGTCGTCGAATGTTTGAAGGAACATTGAGATTGTGAATGGTGATAATTAAATAATTAATTAATCGGTTTTTCAATGCTGTGAAATATACTTTATTTTGTTCAATCCTAAATACATGTGGTCTTAGTAAAAAAGAAATATTCATAAATACACCTTTTAGAAATTCAAGAAGACTTAAATAAATTAACTCCTAAATTTTCTAGATGTCATTCATTTTTAAAGGTAGTTTTGTACAGTAAGGCCTTTATTCTCCGAAAATTTAGATTTTGGATTTTGAATTTTGGATTGCAGAAGAATCAAGATCGAGGTTTGTTATTCATTTATTTAAATGGAGATGGACTCTACATCGTTGGGTTAAATTGGATATATGTCTGAAAAGAAGAGAATTGGATTAAATGTGTGTAATTGTTAACTTTGCCGAATTTGCATTGGTAATAAAGGTTGTTTTTCGTTATTTTTTCTTAGGGATTATTTTGTTGGGTTCTCTTCTGTTTCTTTGTTGATGTTGTTGTCTATATGTTGTAATATAAGAATCCAATAATAATTAATGATTCATAACTTTGCAATTCAAACCAATTATATATGATATGAAAGAATTTCACTTGTGGTATTAAATTATATGTCGATTATCACTTGTGGTACCATAAAAATCGAGTCCAATATATTTGGTACTACAATTTAAGAAATCAAATCACTTATGGTACCACCATTATAAATTGATGTTAAGTGATGATGTGACAGTTAAGTGTTATTGTAAAATTGATATCACTATTTATGTTGAAATTTCAGAATGGCAAAATAATGTCATATGTTCAAATTTATTGAAAATTTTAGTACACATTGTTGCTCAATTTCAAAATTGGTTCGAGTAAGACACGTGAGGACCAATTTGAAAATTTTACTTATTATATTTACATATTCATTTAACTAATTTAGTTTTATAAATAATATTAACAGACCAAATAAGTTTTTAATATAAAACCGACAAAAAATATATCTTTTTAAAATCTAAAATTTACAAAATAGTTTTATTATAATATATTTAATATTTAATAAAATAATAAAATTATATATTATTAATAAATATTTGCAAATTTCAATTCATGAAACACAATACATAATTTGCAACAAATTATTGAAGTTTTGGGAACTTTATCAAAATGAAATCGCATATTTTCATCAACAAGGAACCATGCCATGCAATTTTCCAGATATGATATATATTACATAAGCATGCTATAATAAAATTTCCATAACATAATTTTAAACATACCTAAAACACCATTATGGCCTATCAATAACACCACATTTCGGGCCTGGTTTCTCACAACATGTTTAATAACAAACTCCAAGATCTCCAAATCAGATATTAAAACATTCATAAAATCAAGCCATAGTGTAATTAGCTTCTTTAAATTGCAGTTAACATGAGAGAATATGCCTTTAATTTGTCTTAATTGCAATAAACAGAGATCATAGAAGCCGACGAGGGAAAAATGAGATGAAATCTCATCACATTAGCAATCAATTTAAGAATACAAACAAATGGGTTTCAACATAATTGCATATCCAAAGACGAAAGCATGCAGTTTAATTACAAATTAACAACATAATGACTTTGATTACCCGGATAATCCACCTTGAAATCGATAGGAACACCATGGTTGAATCACTTACGTCACCATTTTGGAAACTCACGGTTTGGTGCCCCGATCGAGGCTAAATCACGTACGGACGTAGCCTATATTCCACAATTTAAATGTTTTGTTATCTCAAAAGTAATTTTCTAATAAAGATTCTGATCATCAACCACCATCTAGACACACAGACAATATGCCAAAGTCCAGCTACAATGCCTTAGATTTACATCAACACAGACTTAATATTTTTCTAAATACGATAAACCTCATGATCAATGATAAGCATCAGAGATTCTTAAATTTGTTAAACTTGTACAGATAGAATAAAACTGAAGTTACAAAAAGCAAAATAAGAAACTCGGGCGATTATCTCATGGTTTCATACAACAATGCTTTATGAAATAGAAACCTAACAAATTGGATCTTCATTTAATTTATATCTTCTCTCCTTCTCTATCTTTGCCTGCTGTAGTGAAATACTAAAAGAAAGGAAATCACAACACGTCAACCGCATGGTGAGGTCTAATTTGTTTTTAAATTTTGTATCACATATTTAAAATGTAAAAAAATATAGATCTATATACTTACAATCGCTCCTGGAAATATTGTACGAGGTCCTCCATGTTTTCTTCATTGCTGGTTATGACCTGAAGTTCTTCATTTCCATTTTCGCGTTGCTCTTGTTCAATCTGGACAACTGATTTGTAAACCTCGTACCCACTATCGAACACCTCAATAACCTGCAACGTCGAAATGTTGCCTATCTCGCTAGGAATCTCCTTAAGATTGATGCATTCTTGCACTAACAATGACTTAAGTTGGGGGAAATGTTCACTACATGTGATCCATTGCTTTATTACATCATTGAACGAAAGTTCTAAGAACCTCAACTCTTGAAACTCACCATCTCTTGTCTCCCATTCTTCTCCCACAAAGGCACGGTTGTGTAATTTGAGAACATGAAGGTTTGGCAATCTCCCTATAATCGACATCTCCTCCCAAGGCAAGCCTAAATCAGATAATCTAAGATTTTTTATAGTGGATGAAAAGTTTACCTTTGTTAAATCACCACTAAAAGAAAAACAGTAGGTCATGTTGAGTGTTTGAAGATCAGTGAGGGAATGGAGATCTGGAAATAGAGTCTCATCATAATAATAGCAATTGAGTTTACGAAGATATGGTGAACATCTCAAAATTTGATCATTCTTGTCATTCGTAATCCAAATACTTGAAAGGGACCTTAGATTAGTGGTTTGGCAGCCGTAGCAATCTTCTTCGAATTCTGCATACTTTTTTATTTTGACATGTCTCAACTTCACCAATTTTAGAATGACTAAGGGTATGAAAATTGTTTTATCGCTATCAATTATAAGAAATTCTAAGTTAACAAAGTTTCCTACTAGTGGTTTTGGCATTCGGTCAACGGCCAAGTATCTTAACTGCACTAAAATATCTATTCTTTTCAGCTCATAGGATCTATTAGAAATTGACCGCATATTCATTACCCTAAGAAGTTTCATTTGCGGAAATTTGGACGAGGGATGTGAAAGATGGCCAGAAAATGAACGATAATATAGGCCAAAAGGTCTCCCGCCGGCTGATGCCTCTGATTGAACAAATATGCGATGATGCTTCTCGTAGAGTGACAAACAACTATATAGTGGCAATTAAGAATAACCAAGTTTATTAATTGTCATGAATAAAACAATCATAGAAACTAGAATATAAATAAAAACTAACTTGATTGAATAATAGGATAGCAAGTACACTTACTCATCAACTGACTTTGAATATTTTTCGTCATGAGCTTTTTTTAAGCACATGTCCCGCAATAGATCATGAATATTGCATGATTTGATCTCAACATCATATTTCCTTTCAGCAATTAGTACGAGGCTTCTATTAATTAGGTCTGAAAGATATTCTTCTCCTACTAGCTCTGGGCTTTTCTCTTGATCTCTATGAATGAATCCTTCAGCAATCCACAACCATATTAACTTCTTGACTGGTATTTTTGTGTCTTCAGGAAATACTCCAAAATAGAGAAAGCACATCTTTAAATGATCTGGCAGATGTTTGAAGCTAAGCTCCAGTATTTTCGAGTAGTTATATGTATCATCGTCGAATATATAGGAGTTTAAGTTTGTTTCCACTTTTTCCCATACATTTTTTTTCTTCTCCAAATTTGCCAAAACTCCAGCTGTAACAACTACTGCAAGCGGAAGTCCACCACATTTAGCTGCAATTCGCTTTCCAATGCCTTGTAATTGTGGAGGGCAGGGTTCTTCGCGAAACACCTTGTTCTCTAATAGACTCCAACATTGGTCTTTATCAAGAAAAGGTAGTGAGCGAACAATGCTATTAGTTGGTGATATACCTCTAATCCGACTAGTTAACATCATTCTACTTCCGTTTCCGTCATCAGGAAAAAATCTTTCCAAATCATCCCACACATTTGTAGACCAAACATCGTCGATGACAATAAGGTATCTTCGGTTCTTTAGACATTGGTGAATCCTTAAGGACAAACTCTCATCTTCTAGGTCGAAGATGTTATTCTTGTCTATCATGGATTTTGAAAAAGACATCAAGATATCAATTAAAACCTTTCTCTTTTGATAAGTTTGAGAGACAACACACCATCCACGTTCATCAAAGTGATCAATAATTGAGCGATTAGTATACAACTTTTTTGCAATAGTTGTTTTACCAAGTTCAGGCATACCAAAAATTGAAACAATTTGTCAATTTTTCGATCCTCCAAGAAGACCATTCAAAATATTAGCACTTTCATCCTTAAAGCCAACCATAATATCATTGATCATAGTTGTAGGAGTTCTCATATATTGGTTTGGTACCTCTCTACTAAAACCTTTCTTGGTATCCAAGACTTTATTATTATAAATTATCTTTATTTCTTGAAGTCTCTTTCGGATAAGCTTAAACTTAGGGATAACAATAGGGAGCCTCATATTCAAATACCAAAGAGGAAGATTATCCACAACATATGAGTTGACAAGATATTCAACTTCATATGCTACATCTCTAATGTAGACTAGAGATTCATTCAATTCATCCATATGAATTGTATCTTGCGATATTCTGATATCCTTGAGCAAAGATCGTGAGATAGTAACCTCCTCATGAAGTGCCATGATTTGAACCTTCATGATCTCCTTAATGATCAAGTGGATTTGGTTATTCATCAAGTTCTCAAGATCCTCGATCAAAGAATCAACGATGAATATTGAATCTATAACATCATATGTTTGAGAAACTACAAATGGGTGAATTTCTGAGAATTTGATGCAGTGCTCTTCGATCTTCACATTCAAAACCTCAACCATTTTCAAAAGTGAATTTCTCCCCTCAATAAACATCTTGGCCTTAATTCGAAAATTTGAAAAAATACAAGAATAAATGAACTTTCCTGCTTCGTTGGCCAATATTTCAAATTCTGCCAATATATTTTTTACTTCCTCAAGTTCAGTGCATTGAAATGGTATATCCCCAAGAAGACTAAGAAGAAATGTTAGCTCCTTCTGAAGAACTACATACCGTTGCTCCTCAGTTGAATTAATATGTGCTTCGCAATTCAGTATTTGAAGGAGAAAGTCCATAAAACTTGCCAATATTTCATTTTCCTTGAGGGAATTATTCTTGCCAGACACCTCATTAAGCTTTGGTACTTTGAAGAATCTCCGCACCTTTGGCATGAAAGAATTCACAAACATGGTGGAGAACTCTTCCCACTTCTGTTGATATTCTTCTTTCTGATTATTCGTTAGTGCTTCATGACATTCACAGGCTAAAATATCGAGATTTTTTATTACATGATACAATACATCGTCATCAAATTTTATTACATACAAGACAACTGCTAGGCAAGTTGGACCATTCCAAGGATGCCGAACTTTCCAAGATAAGGTTTGATCCATCTCCTCTATTTCATCTAAAGTCAACTCCATTGTCTTGTGCAAGTTATTATAGGGAGGTGTTAGATCAATATCCACTTCATCAGACAAAATCAGCTTCATAGATCCATCCGTATCTTCATAGCTCAAACACTTGGATATAAATTCAATAGTAGGAGCCATTGATATTTTTTCAACAATTTGATTTAGTACGACTGAAAAAATATGAGATTTGATGGATTAAGGAAAATAGAGGTAAAAAATAGAGGGAAGAGTTAATCTTCTGAAAATAGATTATAAGTTGGAATAATTAATTAGTCTAATCCCTCTCTAATTTATTTTTGTTTTGAGTCAGTATATCTGATTTTACATATTTGGAAAATAGCATATATACAGATCTACATAATTTAAAAAACCAAAATTTGAGATGGATATATACACACATAACACATTTAACATTATAAGTTTCTAAAATATTTTAATGAACTGAAGTTTGAGAAAGATACATACGGAGTATTTTTAATACTCTATTTAACACATATTGGTGCATATAATCACACACTTTGACAGAAATAAGAAAACTTACTTGAATTTGGCTCAATTCTTAGAGGATAAAAGCTCGAAATTTTTAGATCTGAAAGAAAATGAGAAGAAAAAAGACTGTTATTTGACTTGATAAGTCTTACTACTCTTTAATAATTGAACATCCTAGTCCAGCTGCTAACCACGTACTTTGAATTCTATTGGTTAGATATTAAGTAATAAGTATGCTTAAATCTACGCTAATTAAAAATTTAATTAACTGACACCATTATCCTAGGTGAGGTATCAAGTTATTGTCCCAATGTTGTAATTTAATTACCCAATCATATCTATAAAGTTCAATTTATTTTCGGTGATTTGAAAAAAAGGAATTTATTCCTTTTAAAAATTCTAAAAAAGCAATTTATCCTCTTTAGTAAGATAATATAACTCACTTGTCAAAATTAAAAGACGGTATGAAATATGTTTTTGTAACATGAGAGATAAATTGACACATTTATTATAACATAAATGATAAATTGTCAAATTTATCATAACACGGGAGATAAACTGTCACGTTATCATAACAAATAAAGAAAAAATGCCACATAAAAATGTCAAGGAAACAGTGTAAAACTCTTTTAAAATTACATGCGATTAAAATACTCTTTTTCAAATTACAAAGAAATAAATTCAACATCATGAAATAAATATTTCAGATGGTAAATTTCCATTAACTATTAAAAATTTGATGGTGGAAAACTTCAACAAGTAGAGGTGATGTTGATTTCAATTGTACCTGGATGTAAAATCGACAGGTCTTTTTATTTTTTTAAGTAAAATGCAAAAGTGCCCCATGCTATGCCTAATTAACAAAAATATCCCATGCTGCACTCTGAGTCAATGGAATTTTCATTATAATTTTTATTAGCAAAAACACAATTACAAGCTAGAGTACATATTTTGAGTGATAATAACAATTATATCCCATCATAAATATGAAAGCACCCATTCACCGAATAGGACCAAAATGTCTGTGTTATTTTTGAAAATTTACAATAATTCCATTTTTACTTAAAATTTCACAAAAACCTTCCATTTAATTTATGAATGAATTTCAAATAAAATTTTGTTAATAAACGAAGAGGGGAGGGGAGGGTTCTAATTAAAATAATATAGGAGTGATTTTGTCAATTAGACATAAGTAAAAGGAATATTATTGCATTTAGCTCTGTTTTTCTTCTAGGTATTGTACAAGCAAACAATGATTAAATAACTAATTAGTAGGATTAGTACAAAATACTCGCTTTTTTATAAATCTCAAGACCTTCGATATGATATTTTACCTTTGTAATTGCGCTACCACTTCAAGGACAGTAATCACAGTATATTGTCCGGTCTTTACTTTTTGGACCGTTTGTTTGTCGGAATTGAATCGAATTTTGGGTATTTGGTTCTAGTAATTTGATATCCATAAATATAATTTCATTATAGTGTTCAGGTATAACTTGAGATTGTACCAAGTAAATTAATTGAATTCATTTTTAAATGTTTGGTAATGACAAATAATGGGTCACATATTTAAAAAGTTCACAAAAATACCTCCACCCATATATTATATAAAAATCAATTTCAAGCAGCATTTATTATATAGTATTATTAATAATATATTGACTTAAAAAAAATATGTATTAATATAATATTATTAATATATAATAAAAATTAAAGAACATAGAAGAAATCAATGTTAGAGGAGAGTCGTATATAATTGCAGGTATATCTATATCATAATAATTCAAGAATGTAACTATCACAAGAAATATTGTGTGCTAGTATTTATAAATAAGATAATACTTTCGAAAGCAAAAACAAAATTAGGCGTAAAATTTGGAATGAATGTGCTATGCAACATAAGCTTTAGATTTGGTCTGTGAATTGACATATAAACTATATTTACATATTTTCAAATTAATTCATATTTAAATAATATTTTATATTATTTCAGTAAATTCAACTAGTAGGTAAATGAACATGATAATTTAATATGTGATTTAAGCAGTTGCAAAAGGAAAAGAACGCAAGAAACAAGAAAATAATGGCTATGGGATATAAAATATTACATAGGGAGAAGAAGAAAACTATCTTAATTAAGAAAGAATATATAGGTAATAATGTATATTTTATTTATAGTATCAAATCCTTCAGGAAATTTATCATAAACCATAGAAAAATTGAATTTTACATTCTCATATTTTAGTGGCAAGATATTGATTTGTAGGAATATATTTTCTTTCTCAAACTTCAGAAAAACTGCCCAAACAATATTACTCTATTCCAAGGAAATAGATTGCCAAATAATATGTTATTTCCGAGTAAATAAATGGGTCATTTAAATTGTTTATGTGAATTGTAAGCACTAAGTTGTAAACAGTACGAACAATTCTCGCCGCAATATTTACGAATTTCTTTGTTGTAGTTTTCTTTATTTTTAATACAAACTGACAATGGATCATGAAGACGTGAATGTTAATTGATCAATATAGAAGAAAATTGTAGAGAAAACTTTGAACAAAAGAGTGGAAGAATGAATGTAAAAATTATTATTATGAATAATATATCTGTATAGGGTCGAACCCAGAATATATACAAGGAATAAGTCAGTGGCCAGTAACTAACTTAACCAACTACTTACTAATATGAAACGCAGCCGTTTCACATAATTACAGAGAATAAAAATAAATACAAAAATAAAATAATACATAAAAAATCAAATTGAATCCTAAAAATCCCTAATTTCCTAAATTGCTCAATCCGTCTCTTCAAACAGCTTCCATCTTCAATCTTCAAGCTGCTGCTGATGATTGTTCCTTGATGTTCTCCAATACTCCCCCCTCAAGATGGAGGCGCATGGATATCTAGCAACGCCATCTTGGACAACAAACTAAGAAAATGAGGTAAAGCCAATGATTTAGTTAATAAATCTGATATTTGATTTTCAGTATGAATAGGCAGAAGCTTACTACGTTTTCTTTCTATGTGTTCCCTTATAAAGTGGCAGTCTATCTCAATGTGTTTTGTGCGTTCGTGGTATACTGGTTTGTTAGCTATGTGAATAGCAGAATTATTATCACAGTAAAGTAAAGTAGGATAGGAAATTTGAACTTGTAAATCACGAAGTAATTGTTGCAACCACACTATCTCACTAGAAACAGTAGCTAATGCTCTGTACTCTGCCTCAGCAGAGGATTTAGAAACAGTAACTTGTTTCTTGGATTTCCAAGAAATAAGTGAGTTGCCTAAAAACACACAGAACCCTGTTGTTGACCTCCTTGTATCTTTGCATGATGCCCAATCTGCATCAGCAAAAGAGGTTAATGTTAGTTTAGACTGGGAGGAATAAAAAAGACCTTTACCTGTTAGATATTTGAAGTCTAGTCGGCTAGACTTCAAATATCCAAGGATATGATATATAGCCTGCAAATGAGGCAGTCTAGGTTGTGAAACATATTGACTAAGCTTATGCACATCATAGCTTATGTCTGGTCTAGTGATTGTTAGGTATAATAACCTACCAATCAATCTCCTGTAATGAGTAGGATCATCTAATAATTCACCATCTTGTGAATTAAGTTTTGATCTAGGATCCATAGGCAAAGCTAAAGGCTTACAACCTAAATATCCTGTTTCTTCCAAAATTTGTAAGACATATTGTCTTTGATTCAAACAAATCCCTTTAGAAGTTCTTGCTACTTCTAAACCTAAAAAATATTTAAGGTTGCCCATATCTTTAAGCTTAAATTTTGTAAGAAAAAATTCTTTAAGTAAAGAAATTTGTGAAACATTAGGTCTTGAAATAACTATATCATCAACATAAAGAAGAAGAGCTAAAAAATTATTACCTTGTCCCTTAGTAAATAAGGAGTAGTCAGATTTAGATTGACAGAAACCAAATTCTATAAGGGCTTCTGTAAATTTAGCATTCCACTGTCTGGATGCTTGTTTAAGTCCATATAGTGACTTTTCCAATTTACAAACATTTCTAGTTGTACCTGTAAACTTACTGTGAGGATAGCCTAGAGGTAAGTCCATGTAGACCTCTTCCTCTAAGTCTTCATATAAAAATGCATTATTTATATCCAATTGGCATAATTCCCAATTATTAATTGCTGCTAAAGCCAATAAAACCTTAACAGTGACCAGCTTTGCAACTGGTGAAAAAGTTTCTGTGTAGTCTATCCCTTCCTATTGAGTGTAGCCTTTGGCTACTAACCTTGCCTTGTACCTGTCAAGAGACCCATCAGAGTGCCTTTTTATTTTATACAGCCACCTGCAACCAATTGATTGTTTTCCTTGTGGTAAAGGAACAATTTTCCAGGTTTTAGTTTCTTCTAAAGCCTATATTTCAGAATTCATTGCATTTCTCCAATTTACATTAGTTACAACTTGGTGATAATATTGTTGGGATTCGATAAGATAAACAGCCCTAGGCACAGCGGAATATAAAACTTTTTAGGACCTCTTAAGGAATCTTGCCAGTATATTCTCTAGTTGTATATATATGAATATAAATAAAACGATAGTATAAGTTTTCTCGTTTATACCTATCTCCTTGCAAATCCTCGGCTAGCAAAACGAGCTCTGAATTCTGCTCCGGCAAAATCGACCCAGATCTTTTGAGTAGCGCCCCACGTGTTGCGCCTCTACGAGTTGATACACCACAATATCACGAAAATAATATATCTCGATCAGCTAGAACACGAGATATATTATAAACTAGGAATTAGGAACGATATAGGAACAAAACTCGAAAACGAAAAATTCTTCCAAGTGGAAGAAGGGTTCGGTCGATATAGCTAGGGAGAGGGAGAGAGAATTTTTGCTCTTGCTCAATTTTTTTTTGCATATTGAGTTGTGTGAAAAATAACTATAAGATAGCTACTTATAGTTACCTCCCTAACCTAGTCCTATTAGGACTAGGGCTCTTCTCTCCTACATGGGCCATGGCCCTCTTTAATTTAGAAGACCAAGTCTTCTAATTAATTCATGGCCCAGTTAATTAATTTGACCAGGCTTTATTTAATCTCCCAATTAAATAGCCCAATTAATTAACTTAATCTCCCATTTAATTAAATCAGACTCTAAGCCCATTTAATTAAAATTCCTTCTAATTAATTAAATCCAACTTAATTAATTAATCCACAAATTAAATTCCAATTTAATTTATGATCCTGATCCAATTCCAATTGGATCCTATTTTGCTCCAATTGGGTCGACCCAGTCGACCCACCCATAATAATCGACCCAGTCGATTATTTACCCAGTCGACTCGGTCGTTCTTATTTCCTCGCTTTCGCTTCATGTGTATTGTGTATGCCCCCGTAGGTTCACCACATAATTGGCCGTGGGTTATAATTAAATATTATTTAATTATTCGAGTGACATATACTCTAAATCAATCGAACACTCTGTCGATTGATCATTCCAAAATTAGCACCCCTGCCAATTTGGGAATTCTCCCACACTCCACGGTCGATGTCCAGCCACAAGCCCATGGAGCCCAATCACTGGTGAATTAATTCAGTGAACCTTTTATCATTTACAATTTCCGTATACGCCATAATCTCTCCATCGATCAATCTCCCAGTCGAGACTTAAGGGTATGGTCTTTCATCGGATTCCCTTTTCTTTTGTCTTGACCTTATGCATTCTGGTCTCGAAATAATTCTCTTTGACTTAACCTTTATGAGCTACTTACATAAAGCCGTCAGATACCTCGGCCGAGGATTTTACCAGAATTAATTTCTCACAGAAATCCATAGGAGAATTTCCCAACCTATCAAGTCGGGTCAATGGATCCTTTGTTGATGATATGAACCTGCATACGAGTTCCTCTATACCCAACATGAGTCCACAGAGACCTTCTGGTAATTTCCAGTCAGTCGGAAACTCACATCAAAGTATAGACGTTCTCGCACCAGATAAACCCTATCACCTCAAGTATTTAGGGATCGTTCCTCGTATACTATTGTAAATTGGAATAACTTCAACCCCGATATGCGACTACCGCTTCCATGGTGAGTTATTTCCTAATTGGGGTATTCAGTGCACTTGCCATCCCAGCAAGCCACCCACTTATGTGTATCGACTATCCCAGTCACACTCGTGGACCCCAGCGTTCTCCAGTTCATCGGAGTATACACAATAGTGAGAGTCTAACCGAATCCAACGATGTCCCATCTCGATTGGATTCTACGACTCTTGAATATGTTCTAGATCACGGCCTTGGAGATCAGTCCACGGGTTGTCCCATAGCCCTGTGATCTAAGGACTTCTATCCTTATGCGTAGATAATTATTACATAAGATAAAGATGACCATATAAAATGCATTTATTAATCCAATTGAATGGTCCTTTCAATTAAATGCAGCCAAAACAGTTGGCTTGCAGGACACTATTCTATCAATCTCCCACTTGTACTAAAGCCAACTTTTCACACTTCTGATTCCCATCTTGGACAGATGTTTTCAGATGCCTTTGAGGCAATGGCTTAGATAGCGGGTCCGTCGTATTATCCCTTGAGGTGACACGTTCCATCTTTATGTCTCCTCTACCAATGATATAACATATCAAATGGTATCGTCTTACTTCGTGCTTGGATTCTGATGAGATCTCGACTCCTTTGCTTGCGAGATAGCTCCATTATTATCACAGAAGATAGTAATGGCTCGACAATGCTAGGTATCACATCCAATTCCTGGATGAAGTTTTTCATCCAAACACCTTCCTTTGCTGCTTCACTCGCGGCAATGTATTCTGTCTCGGTGGTTGAAACTGCGGTAGTGTTTTGCTTGGAGCTCTTCCAGCTTACCGCACCACTATTGAGGCAGAACACGTATCCAGATGTCGACTTGAAGTCGTCTACATTACATTGGAAGCTAGAATCAGTATAGCCGTCCAATTTCAATTCTCTTCCACCGTATACCAAGAACAATTCCTCAGTCCTTCTCAGGTACTTCAGAATTGTCTTTACGACTATCCAGTGCTGCTCACCTGGATCAGACTAGTAGCGACTTGTAACGCTAGAAGCGTATGCTACGTCTGGTCTCGTACATAACATACCATACATTATGCTTCCTATTGCGGATGTATATGGTACTCGAGACATATTGCTTCTCTCTTCAGGCGTCTTTGGGGCCATAGACTTAGAGAGTGCAATTCCATGTCTCATTGGAAGCAATCCTCTCTTGGATTCTTCCATATTAAATCTTTTCAAGATTTTATCTATGTACTGCAATTGGGAGAGGCCCAGCAGTCCTTTTTGATCTATTTCGGTAGATCCTTATACCCAGTACAAAAGATGCTTCTCCCAATTTCTTCATTGAGAATTGTGTAGATAACCATGCTTTAGTTTCGTACAACACTTTCACATTGTTTTCAATGAGAAGAATGTCATCAACGTAAAGCACCAAAAATTCAACTGTACTCCCACTGATCTTCTTGTACACGCAAGGTTCGAACATGTTTTGATGAATCCAAAAGTTTGGATTGTCTCATCGAAACGAATGTTCCAACTTCGGGAAGCTTGCTTCAGTCCATAAATGGACCTCTGGAGTTTGCACACCTTGTGTTCTTCTCCTTTGGATGTATATTCTTTTGGTTGCTTCATGTAGATCTCCTTGTCAATGTCCCCATTGAGAAAGACAGTCTTTACATCCATCTACCATATCTCGTAGTTATACCACGCAGCTATGGCCAGCAAGATTCGAATAGATTTAGACATTGCGACGGGCGAGAAGGTCTCCTCAAAGTCGATGCTTGGCCTTTGAGTGTATCCTTTTTGCCACTAGTCGCGCCTTGTAGGTTATTACCTCTCCGTTCACTCCAAGCTTTCGCTTATAGATCCACTTGCAACCCACGGGAGCTACTCCCACTGGTGGATCTACCAAGGCCCAGACCTTGTTCGAGTGCATGGAGTCCAATTCGAATTCCATGGCTTCATGCCACTTTCCCGAGTCTATGCCTAGCATAGCCTCTTCGTAAGTCCTTGGGTCGGTTAGAGACTGTCTAGTCTCACGCAGCAGACCGTAGTACCTCTCGGGTTCTCTACGTTGTCTTTCTGACTTACGAAGTACCGGTGTACTTTCTGGTGCACTTTCATGCTCATGTTCTCCCACTGCCTGTGGTGATGGGTCAGCTTGATCGACCTCGTTGGTCCTTTCAGCTTCAGTGACCTCATCTAGTTCTACGTTGTGTTCCTTCTTGCCTAGCAAGAAATCCTTCTCCAAGAAGTGTGCGTTCCTTGAGACAAACGTAGTTTATCTTGTAGGATCGTAGAACTTGTATCCTATAGAGTTTTCTGGATACCCCACGAATTGCATAAGATGGACTTTACATCCAACTTATCTCCCACCAGCTTATTCACGTAAGCGGGAGACCCCATATGCGCATGAATGCATATGAAGGTACAATACCAAAACTCATATCACGTGATATGTTTTGGATCTGGCTTCAGAGATACTTAGCTCAGTATCTTCGATTTTCTCGATCAAGTTTCATTTGTTTGAATAAGGAATTTCATGTAAGATTTCTTAATGGACATTTACATGTTCAAAATGCTCAACAACTGACAATGTTTTGAGCGAGTCTTACATTTCGAGAATCTAATTCTCTATTAAATAATCAATTGCGTGCATGTTCGATTTTGAATTGATCCAAATCTCTTACACGCTTTCATTGATTAGTCTCTCTTCTTTTATTTCAAAAGTAATTTGGAATTGTACATCACAACGTACTTTTACCCATGAGGGTACTAGAGACGCCTTATCTCCCACTAATGCTTTAGTGTTTCTACACACTTATAAATGGATTAAATCCATTGCAATTGTTTATGCCTCTTGGTTGCCTAGTAACCAACTACTAAATCTAATTTCCATTAAGCAAGATTCGAAAGTCGGTTACTATGTACAGCATCCCAGTCAAGCTCGACCCAGTCGAGCTTAGTCTTTGAATCTTTTAATTCGGAAATATGTTTTAGTATTCGTGTATCGCCTTTCGGTTTTTACAACGACTCAAGTGTGTGAAATCTTGATTATTTATATTTTATTGACTATGCATATTATATTTAGTCGATATATGAGTATCCATACTCATTTGCTTATGTACACCTTTTGCGTATAAATCTTATAGCGCAATCAGTTCCAACCATTACGGAACTATCACATCCCTTAAGACAAGGGATGGTATAAGCAAATTCCAATGATCTAAATAATTCATGGCTTTAGATGCATTGAATTCATCAATGAGTGCTTCATCGGGCATCCAACACCCTTATGCATTACTTTAACCATAAGGTTAAGTTCAATAAAATTTAATCATCCCTTATGGGATAAATAGGTTCAATTCCCTCTTCCCCTGATCTTAATCCATGGAAGAATCATTTTGATTGACTTTTCAACTTATCATCCTTACAGAAAAAACCTCCAAGGTTATTTCCCTTTAGAGAGGATACATTCCTCTTCTTCCATCTCTCGAGCCTTTTGAGGCCTTTTCACAAGATGTTACTTCCCATTCATGGGAGACTTCATGTCTGCCTTCAAGAAAATTTGGGCTTGAGAACCATCCTCAACCCTCTGGTGAAACTTATCACCTTTCTTATTTGAAGAGTAACTTCGAAAAAGGCAGCTTGGTGAAACCTATCACCATTCCAGTCGAAGTGTAACTTCGAAAGGAAAAACAATGAAATCTTTGTAAGGAGATTAGTCCTTGCTTGGACTCGAGAATAATTTCTCAAGTTTCGAAGTCATTCAAAATTCATTTGGGTTCGGTCAATTTATTTGATTCAAGTATAATGGTAAATATTCATGGATACATAACTTATGATAAACTATCATAAACATGACGATAAATATGCGGCAGATTAATATCAATGCATAATTTACAAACATGGTTTTCATTTGTAAATTACTCCCACTATTTTTATCGAATACTTATGCCCCAACATAAGCTTCGGGAAATAAGAATTTCCTAATGGGCTCAAGGCCCAAATGCAATCGCTCAGTACCCACGACTCGTTGGCCATACCAATTGATCCACTTGGTGGGCGATCATGTCGCCGGTTAACCATCCCAGCTAACCCTTGAGTTCATTCAGCCTCGGTTTTCGTTATGGACCCACGACTCGTGAGACATCCATACTTACTCGCGTTAAATCATGTCCAATACTCGTGAAGAGAAATAGTTCAATCCTAGACGCCCCACGACTCGTGAGACAGCGCCTAGAACCTTGCTATCCCCTCCCTTGGCACTAAACTGTGCATCGAGGCAATAGACATATCATCTTCCTATAGCTCGACCCACGACTCGTGAGACATCGAGATATATTTGTACAATATGCCTAAGACCTAGTAATTGGATAGGCTCGGACCATAGACACCATTCATATGCGCCCGTTAATCGATTTAATATTCTAATTGAATTTTAAGTTCAATTGGAGGTTTTAAGTTTTCTTCGTGCGAGGTCTTATCAGATTATGCTTTATCTTGTTTACGTGATCTATTCTAAGCATGCAAAACATACATCAAAGAATAATAGTAAACATATATCACCTAGCATTGCACATATAATTGGTCGATTGCCCATCCTATGCGATCCATCACGAGCCACATGATGGACCAATTGGTCAGTCTAGGGTAGAAATTAAATGTCCTAACTATTACAATTTTCAAACCCATACATCATGGGCCTTCTTGTAATATCCACCTTGATTGGGCCTCCATGTAATGAATTGGGCCTCCATGTCCTCCAAGGTAATGGGCCTCCATGTGGATCTCCAAGTCTTCATGAGGTCTTCTCGGCTCCAAGTCTAATCTAAGCCTATCTTATAAAAATAAATGCCCTATTCTATTACATTCGTTTGCGCAAGCAAGGGTACCAATCAGGCCCATTTAATTACAACCCATAAAATAAATAAACCAAAACTACACAGGGCTTAAGGGCAAAATCGACCAATCCACATATTCACTCAAGAACATGCATAAATTCACATAAGGGCATAAATGTAAATTTACCGGCTCCTTTAATTTTAATTCACTAAAATTATCCAAGTTAATATAATTTTGAATTATCAATTAATCTCTAAGATTAATTAACTCTTACTTGAGTTCTAAGTAATCTGCAACTCTTATCTTGATAAAGTTGGTTAATTAAGATAGTTACAAATCTTCCAAGATTACTATCTTATCCAAAACTCTAAGTTTCCCAATTTTACAAATCTCCAAGATTCTCAAGATAATCCTATTTTGATTAGATTAGTTAACTAAGGTAGTGTCCAAATCCACCAAGATTTCTACCTTATCCAAAACTCCAAGTTTCCTAATTTAATAAATCTCCAAGATTCTCAAGATAATCCTATTTTGATTAGATTAGTTAACTAAGGTAGTGTCCAATTCCACCAAGATTTCTACCTTATCCAAAACTCCAAGTTTCCTAATTTAATAAGTTCTCTAAGATCTTTGATCTTCGTAACTTACTTGAAGAGATTAATTTTAATTAAATCTCTTATCACAATTGAAACTCTAAGTTTCCCTGTTTAATAAGATCTCTAAGATTTTTAATCTTGGTAATTAATTACAAGACATTAATTTTAATTAAATGTCTTATTAAATGAAACTCTAAGTTTCCTTGTTTAATTAGATCTCTAAAATCAATCCAAGATTCACCAAGATTCCATAACAACCAAATCTCCAAGATTTTGTTCAAGATTATCCAAAATTCTGCCACGAAAATTTTGAACCATCATATCATTGCCGTACTTTGTTCGGCTTCAAGTTGTCTAAAATCCAACATTTTGCAATTTACAAATTCAAATTGCAATACATGATATTGCTTCACAATTTACGTAGCACTTGCCAAATTAAAACAACATTCATGTAATTACATATATGGTCATGTGAATTATGTTTACAAGAGAAAATCAAAAAAAGTTGTGCCGAGCACTAAGGTCGATAATAATTCTCGCCAAGAGAATAAATTGTCAATCTAATTACTTTGTTTTCTTTTCTTTTGTTTTAATTTGTGTTTGATTACTTAATTAATTAAAATCAACAGTTTTAATTAATTTAATCCAAAATAAAAATTAACACGATAAAATTTTAGAATTAAAATTTTACATTAACTCTAAGTTAACATATGTACGTCCTAAAACATATACAGTCATAGAACTAGCCATACATAAATCAAACATATGATTTAAATCACAGAATTTGCAAATTCATATATATACAAAGCCTAGAGTTGGCTCTGATACCACTGTTGGGATTCGATAAGATAAACAGCCCTAGGCACAGCGGAATATAAAACTTTTTAGGACCTCTTAAGGAATCTTGCCAGGATATTCTCTAGTTGTATATATATGAATATAAATAAAACGATAGTATAAGTTTTCTCGTTTATACCTATCTCCTTGCAAATCCTCGGCTAGCAAAACGAGCTCTGAATTCTGCTCCGGCAAAATCGACCCAGACCTTTTGAGTAGCGCCCCACGTGTTGCGCCTCTACGAGTTGATACACCACAATATCACGAAAATAATATATCTCGATCAGCTAGAACACGAGATATATTATAAACTAGGAATTAGGAACGATATAGGAACAAAACTCGAAAACGAAAAATTCTTCCAAGTGGAAGAAGGGTTCGGTCGATATAGCTAGGGAGAGGGAGAGAGAATTTTTGCTCTTGCTCAATTTTTTTTTGCATATTGAGTTGTGTGAAAAATAACTATAAGATAGCTACTTATAGTTACCTCCCTAACCTAGTCCTATTAGGACTAGGGCTCTTCTCTCCTACATGGGCCATGGCCCTCTTTAATTTAGAAGACCAAGTCTTCTAATTAATTCATGGCCCAGTTAATTAATTTGACCAGGCTTTATTTAATCTCCCAATTAAATAGCCCAATTAATTAACTTAATCTCCCATTTAATTAAATCAGACTCTAAGCCCATTTAATTAAAATTCCTTCTAATTAATTAAATCCAACTTAATTAATTAATCCACAAATTAAATTCCAATTTAATTTATGATCCTGATCCAATTCCAATTGGATCCTATTTTGCTCCAATTGGGTCGACCCAGTCGACCCACCCATAATAATCGACCCAGTCGATTATTTACCCAGTCGACTCGGTCGTTCTTATTTCCTCGCTTTCGCTTCATGTGTATTGTGTATGCCCCCGTAGGTTCACCACATAATTGGCCGTGGGTTATAATTAAATATTATTTAATTATTCGAGTAACATATACTCTAAATCAATCGAACACTCTGTCGATTGATCATTCCAAAATTAGCACCCCTGCCAATTTGGGAATTCTCCCACACTCCACGGTCGATGTCCAGCCACAAGCCCATGGAGCCCAATCACTGGTGAATTAATTCAGTGAACCTTTTATCATTTACAATTTCCGTATACGCCATAATCTCTCCATCGATCAATCTCCCAGTCGAGACTTAAGGGTATGGTCTTTCATCGGATTCCCTTTTCTTTTGTCTTGACCTTATGCATTCTGGTCTCGAAATAATTCTCTTTGACTTAACATTTATGAGCTACTTACATAAAGCCGTCAGATACCTCGGCCGAGGATTTTACCAGAATTAATTTATCACAGAAATCCATAGGAGAATTTCCCAACCTATCAAGTCGGGTCAATGGATCCTTTGTTGATGATATGAACCTGCATACGAGTTCCTCTATACCCAACATGAGTCCACAGAGACCTTCTGGTAATTTCCAGTCAGTCGGAAACTCACATCAAAGTATAGACGTTCTCGCACCAGATAAACCCTATCACCTCAAGTATTTAGGGATCGTTCCTCGTATACTATTGTAAATTGGAATAACTTCAACCCCGATATGCGACTACCGCTTCCATGGTGAGTTATTTCCTAATTGGGGTATTCAGTGCACTTGCCATCCCAGCAAGCCACCCACTTATGTGTATCGACTATCCCAGTCACACTCGTGGACCCCAGCGTTCTCCAGTTCATCGGAGTATACACAATAGTGAGAGTCTAACCGAATCCAACGATGTCCCATCTCGATTGGATTCTACGACTCTTGAATATGTTCTAGATCACGGCCTTGGAGATCAGTCCACGGGTTGTCCCATAGCCCTGTGATCTAAGGACTTCTATCCTTATGCGTAGATAATTATTACATAAGATAAAGATGACCATATAAAATGCATTTATTAATCCAATTGAATGGTCCTTTCAATTAAATGCAGCCAAAACAGTTGGCTTGCAGGACACTATTCTATCAAATATAAGGGTTCAGTTTCAGTAGAAATATTCAAGAAACAGAAAGATTATCATATGTTAAAATAGCAGAATTAGGATACTTAGTAGAAGAAATATCTTCTGTGGATTTATTTGTGGAAGCATTAAGATAATTGCAGTGATAATCAGCAAGATAAGATGGCCTTTTAATAGGTCTTGTAGATTTCTTTGAGGTTGTGAAGAAGTATTATCATTTATAGAAGTAAAAATATCTTCTGTTTCAGGAATATAAGAAAAGTCAGTGGCATGAGAGTCAGAAGAATAATGGTCATAAGGAATGTAATAATCAGAAGAAGTAGTAGGAAATATGTTATCATTTAAAACATGGTCATTTTGTTTAGAAAAAGTATGAAAAGGGAAAATAGCTTCATGAAAATTACATCCCTATAAATAAACACTTGTTGTGTTTGAATATCATAAAGTTTATAACCCTTAATACCAAAGGGATAGCCAATAAAAACACATATTCCAGCCTTAGGATCAAATTTTGATCTTCCTTGTTTTAAAATGGAAGCAAAAACCAAACATCCAAAAGTTCTTAAGGAACTATAATCAACCTATTTATTAAACAAATGTGTAAAGAGTTTGAAAATTTAAAACTTTTGAGGGTGTTCTGTTGATAAGAAAAGCTGTTGTAGCCACACATTCATTCCAAAAGATGTTCGGAATTTTGTATTCAATAGAAAGGGCTCTAGCAATATTTAATAAATGTTGGTGCTTTCTCTCCACAACAGAGTTCTGTTGTGGAGTTTCTACACAAGAAAAATGATGTAATATGCCATGTTTATTAAATAAATCAGTAAAAGATAATTCAGGGGCATTGTCACTCCTAAAAAATTTTATAGTCTTGTTGAATTAATTTTTTACCATTGATATGAAATTGGGAATAACAGTGCTCATATCAGATTTGTTTGTAAGAAAACATACCCATGTGATTCTACTATAATCATATATTAAAGTAGCAAAATATTTGTAACCATTATAGGATTGGGTATGAAAAAGACCCCAAACATCACAATGTAGAAGTTCAAAAATTTCATTAGAAGTAGTAGAAGACTTAGGAAATGGAAGCCTTTTATGTTTGGTCATAGGACAAGTATAACAAGGAGTATTATTACAATTGCTGGACAAATCTAATCCTAACTCACTTCTAAGCCAGCTCATAGTTTTGAGGGGAAGATGCCCCAATCTTCTATGCCATGTAGAGAATGAGACTTTATTGCAGTAGGTGGTAAGTATAGGCCTATTATTCTGAGAATCCAAGACATAAAGTCCTTGTTGCAAGTCACTCATTCCAATCATCTTCTCTTGCAATTCCTGAAGGATGAAGGAAGTAGGTGTAAATTTTAAAACTAAGTCACCTGATTTAAGAAGTTCACTAACTGAAATTAAGTTGAATTTAAACTTAGGTGTGTAGAAAACATTGCTAAGGGTGATATGTGAGTTAAGTTGTATATCACCTATTTCAAAAACAGAAAAACTTGATGTATCAGGTAAAACAACTTTTGCATAATAAACAGGTTTTAAAAATGTAAACAAGGATCTGTTGTTACAAATGTGCTTGGAAGCACCAGAGTCAAGAATCCAATTAGAATCAAAAGAATTAATATTAAAATCAAGAGTGTTAGAACAAATACCAGAGGCACATGAAACATGTGTGGAATCACTGTTTTGTGCAGTTGATGTGTGAGATGAAGCTTGTAGTTGATTAGAAAACAAACTTATAAGCTGCTGACATTGTTCAGGAGTGAAGTTTGGTAAAAAGGGAATCAGATTTGTAGTAGAGTCCTCAGAACCATTGTGTGAATTTTGAGTGATCATCTGAGAATTATCTGAAATTTGGTTGACTTGATTGTTTTGGAATGACTGTTGTTTGGGTTTAAACTGGAATCCAAGAGGATATCCATGTAGTTTAAAACACTTATATATTGTAATGCCAGGAATGTTGCAATGTGCACATATTGGTTTAGTTTTGTTTCTGAAAGAGTTTGTATTTGTGTTATTTGTATTGTTGTTGGTCTGCTAATTTGGTAGTGTGGATTTGAACTGATTGTAAGGACGTGAGGGGGGTTGGTTTTGGGAAGTCCTTGTAGCAAAGGCCATAGAAGAAGAGAAATCCTGTGTAGATGTCTGGCCTACCAATTTTTGCCTTTCAGCTTGAGTAGCCAGTGAAAAAACTCTGCTTATGGAGGGTAATGGGTCCATAAGAAGAACCTGTCCCTTAAATTTTCAAAGGATGGGTTTAATCCCATAAAAAATGCCACAACATATTCTTCTTGATTGTGATGATGGATTTTTTGTGCATTGCCACAATCACTCTCACAAGAAACCATTACTGGTATGTAAGTGTGTAATTCGTCATGGACTTCAGTCTTGTAAAATAAATGTTCGCAGTCTGTGTACCTTGAGTTAGAGTTGCAAGATCTCTGCGTAGCTAAAAAACTCTAGGACTATTGATTTGTTGAAATCTAACTTTTAGGTCATCCCAGATTTCCTTTGCAATGGAAGTATAAATGATACTTGAATGTATCTCACTAGGAACGGAGTTTAAAATCCAAGAAACAACGATGTCATTGTTTCTTGACCATGCATCATACAAAAGGGGGTCAGTAGGACCTGGATTAATGATTGAACCATCTATAAACCCTATCTTGTGTTTTACGTTCAGGGCAAGGAACATTGAACGAGCCCATGTTGAATAGTTTTCACCAAGGAGTTTGTTTTGGACAAGAAGGAGCCCTGGTCCTTCATATGGATGAAGGAAGTAAGGACTGGATGAATCTTCCATGGGTGTTTTGGATCGTGAACTGGGAGTGGTGGATGAGGTGATGCCGGATTCAGTAGACATGATTCTTGAAGGATATGATCAAAAAAGAAGGGAAAACTCAAGAAAAGAAGGGCAAAACCTTCTGGAATTGATGCAAAAGAGACCCAAGAAGACAAAACGTCAAGGGGATTGAGAAAACAATGGATGAAGAAGAAGATCTTCACAGAAATTAAGTAGAACTAAAGGCAAAAAGAAGAAATCAAGCGGAAGAAATTAGAGTACTTACTGATACCATATTACAAACCGACAATGGATCATGAAGACGTGAATGTTAACTGATCAATATAGAAGAAAATTGTAGAGAAAACTTTGAACAAAGAGTGGAAGAATGAATGTAAAAATTGTTATTATGAATAATGTATCTGTACAGGGTCGAACCCAGAATATATACAAGGAATAAGTCGATGGCCAGTAACTAACTTAACAAACTACTTACTAGTATGAAACGCAGCCGTTTCACATAATTACAGAGAATAAAAATAAATACAAAAATAAAATAATACATAAGAAATAAAATTGAATCCTAAAATTCCCTAATTTCCTAAATTGCTCAATCTGTCTCTTCAAACAGCTTCCATCTTCAATCTTCAAGCTGCTGCTGATGATTGTTCCTTGATGTTCTCCAATAATATTTATTTATGTGAAGAACTTTCATTTCCAATAAAATCATTGTAAATTTGACATAGTAATACTTGCAATGATATTAATTTAATCATTTTTCAAGTTTAATATTTTTTACGTTCTTGTCCCTCGGTCAAAAGTTTTGCACTTATATTTCTTTTATACAATATTTGTTACACTAACCATATTTTTTTATAATTTTTTAGTCAAATTGACCTATGTGTCATGTACATGAATTTTAAAGGGATTTTAATACTTCATCTACTGAATTATACTTATTCAAACTCAAAATCTCTATAAGAGATTATGATATTTTTTAGGTTAAGAAAGGTATTTTTGTATCATTTAATGGGGGTATAATTGTTATTTCGACTTAGGAGATTTTTTTTTTTTTTGCTAATACAAGAAGAATAAAGGGATTTTATTAGTTAAAATAACACGGTTGTTGATAGTTAGACAAAGCACACATGATTTTTTTTCATTTCACTCATGAAATAAATAATAGTAATAATATACTATATAATCTTCATATTTAAACATATTTTTTGTTATCAGATTACTAATATCTTATGGCTAGCGATATTGCCAGAGCACAAAGTGTTGCTGCCAGAGCAAATATTATTACTTGACAAATTTGTCCCTCCAAGTGCTAGAGCCTGCATTTAAGAATTAATTCTCTCTCCTTAATTGCCTTCCTAAATATTAGTGCCTTTTTATTTAGTTTTTCAAGAAGCGTACTTCTCAATCAACAATGATTTTATTAGGCTATTTATTTATGGCTAGCGATATTGCCAGAGCACATATTGTTGCTGTCAGAGCAACTTTTTTTAATTTTCTAATCTATCCCTTCTAGTCAAGATCATAAAACTTGGAATTCTCAATCCCCATGACACACCATATTATTTATTGACAATTCAATTTTCTCTCTCATATTAATACCTTATTTTCTCTCTCTTATTAATATATTATTATTGTTTTCATTTTTTCTTTTATTATTTAACTTCTTTTTCCTTGTCCTGTTATATTTTAAGCATAAGAATAATTATATAGTTTTATATAATAATATAATACGCCTGGTATGTAATTCACAACAAAATATAAAGAAATTAATTTGTGATAAAATGAACTATTGCATAATTTCTATTTTTCTCTTTATAATTGAATTTTTTGTATCTTCTTATTACCAAATGTTTATGACTTAAAACAAATTGGTAAACCCAAAAATGAGCGTAATCGACTTCACACAATTAAAAATGAAATGTGGATGGATAATATAGTTAGATAACTTTCAAACTCGTCACAAGCTCGATTCGGTAATTCAAAAATAAAATAAAAAATATGTAAATGTAAAGTTAAACGAGTATAATACATGTTCGATTCGATTAAAACTCTTTCAAATCTAAATCTATTATTCTTATCAAATCTAGCATGAATAATATAGTCATATAATTAACTTTCAAACTCGTCACAAGCTCGATTCGGTTAGTAAAAAAAATATAAATGTGAAGTTCAACGAGTTTAATACATGTTGGATTCAATTAAAACTCGTTCGAATCCAAATTATTTAAAAATATTTTCAAAATTCAAAAATATTAATTAATCATTAATGCACAAAAATAGTTTGTACAATCCAAAGAAATTATCACAACATCATATATAAGTGTCATTCTAATCAAATATATATGAAAATGGGAAGGGAAAAATGCATCGCTGGGCCAAAATTAATATTACGAAAATTATTTATATTAGAAATGAAGTTAAAAAAATTACATTTAAGGATGATGATGAAGCGCTTCTTTCATATGCGCAGTTTATTATATTACGACAAAATTAAAATTAATAATTGCAAATGAAGTTAAAAGAATTACCTTTAAGCATGATGATGAATGACTTCTTACATATGCCGTTTATTATATGATGAAGAACAAGTAAAATTATTAATGTGATTTATCTAAAAAGTTATTAAAATAATTTATTTATTTTCTTGTTAAAATATACTACTATTAAAAAAGAAAAGAAAAGATAATAATGTATTAATAAGAGAGAGAATATTGAATTACCAACTAAATGAGTATTTTGGGAATTGAGAAATATGGATTTAATGACCATTGACTTGAAAGGGCAGAATAGAAAATTAAAAAAAGTTGCTCTGGTAGCAACAATACGTGCTCTGGCAATATCGCTAGCCTTTATTTATTCTATTAATTATCATAAAGGTTTTTATTTATTTTATTATGTAATATCATCATAAAATTTTGTTTATGAATATAATAACTGAGAGATTTTATTATTATGTCTATGATATACGAATACGGAATATGTGACATGAATACCACATTATTGATTTTAAACTAAAAGGATATAATACATCATGAAAATGAATTCAATAATATAATTAATTATATAATTGGAGTCTAAGCTTTGATTATCATCTTTCAATGAAAGAATCGGTTCAGAAAAAATATAATTGGTGGTTGAATTATGAGTTTTAATTAGAACAATAGAAGAAAAGGAATATTAAGTTCAATTTGATTTTTTCAATAAAAATTATACCATGTAATTTTGAAAAATCAAACAAGAATCACTTATGTATTCTTAACATATCGGACACAGCTTCAAGTTGTGTTTGATACTGTTTTTATTTTATTTTTAATTGCCACGTGACTATTCTATTACGTATCAAACGTGTTATGGAATATAATACCCAACATCCACTATATTCTATAAATTAATGGAGTATCCATATATCATAGGTATATTTTCTATTATTGTGACCCCCGTCAAGATGTAAATAGAATAGAAAATAAAAAATAAAAATATAAACCAAGAAATTGATCACTCTATGATTTGATCAAACAATAAACATATATGACAACCATATTCTATTTTTCGTACTAGTTCATTATATTCATTAGAACGTTTATTATTGAATTTCTCAGGATTCGAAAGCTTTAGAAAAGAGTGAAATTTGTTATCTTTCTCCCCAATCAATAAAAACTAAATTTAAATATGGTATATGTCTAAGTGAAAAATGTATTTAGATATCAAATAATGCATGGGATGGATGAAAGATAATTTGAGTTTATTTATAAAACAATAACTAAAGTCACAAACGTATTTAAATATAAGAATAATATGGACAAAAGGTGGTTTGAGTTTATTTACAAAACAATAATGAATTGACGGTGCAATGAGAAATGAGAGAAAGAGAGAGAAAATACATTTGTTAACTTTTATTTGACACACATAATAATGAAGGGTAAACTAGTCATAATAAAAAAAATTGCTCTGGCACCAACAATTAGTGCTCTGGCAATAACGCTAGCCATATCTTATCCTTTCACCTTATATTAATAAATGCAGGCAAATAGCTTTCTTCACCGGGCCAACATGTGATAACTAATTCATTTGAATCTTATTTTCTAATTTCATATTCTTTTAAATGTCAACATAGCAATTTTGCAATTAATTAATAATTTTCACTTAAATTATTATATTTTAATACATTTTTTGCTATTAGAAAAGTGTACGTGCATTGCACGAGTCTAGTTAATTATATGAGTAATTCTTGCTAATTAGAGAAAAAATAAATTTATTATATAATTACACAAATTAAAGACTGGCATTCAATTTATTTTTTATGAATTTATTATAAAATGATGGCTTTAGATTAGTTTAATCTAATATAAAATGATAATTGATTTAGCCATTAAATGTTGCAAAATTTGTTAGAAAATAATATCATAAAAAAATTATTTAGTTCATTCTATAGTAGTACTAGTGTTCATTTAAAAGCTCTATTTATTTGTTTTAAAGACTACACTAAGTGAAAGTCCACAACAATTAATATTATGTGAAGATAACAAATTTGTAATGTGATGTGACATCATATATGATGCAACAAAGACAATTATACCGATGTATGTACTAAAGACCATTTGAATGGATGGATTTGGACTGGATGTAATTGATAACAAAATAATGAAATCACAATTTTGATCAAACTGATGAGTTCATTTTTAGTAAATTTCAAATTTTGCTCTATTACTTTGTTATTTGAAATGCATTTTCTTACCTACCCAATTCGTTTTGCACTTGTTTGATTCATCAGTTTTTCACTAGTTTAAACAATTTTTATGTCGATTTCATTCATTTTTATCGGTTTGATTTTTTTTACCGATTTAACCCTTTTTTATTAGTTATAACATATTTTCATTATTTTTTTTATTTTTCATCGATTTCTTTTGTATTTTTTGATTTAAATAAATTTCTTTAATTAATTAGCCCGTTTTCACATTTTTTTCCACTGATTTCACATGTATTTTTAACAATTTCACCTTGAATTTTCATTGATTTCACCAACTTGACCCTTTTTCACCGATTTTACCTTTTTTTCATCGATTTCACTCTTTTTTTTCCCTCTAATTTCACAGTCCATTGTAAATACCAATTTTAATGAATTTCACCTGATTTTTTATGGATTTCTAATGTACTTTCCAATTTCATGGGATTTTCATTTCTTTTATTTGTTTATCTTTTTAGGTTTGAATAAGCTTTTTTTACCAATTTAGTCCGTTTGCACCTATTTCATACGTTTTTTCCCCAAAGATGTCACATGTATTTTCAACAATTTGACTCTGAATTTTCATTGATTTCCCATGTTTTCACCAACTATACCCTATTTTCACCAATTACCTAATTTTTCATCAATTTCACCAATTTTTCAGTTATTTTACAATTTTACCTGCTTCATCATTTTTAACGAACTTTACCTTATTTTTTATGGATTAAACATTTACTTACCGATTTCATGAGCAATTTTTTTACCATTTCACTCGTTATTTTTACCAACTTCATAATCCATATTCATGTAAATGAAAGGTAGTTTCTATTTTCACATATGATATTTGATTAGCAAGAAATGATGTTATCTAAGTAATAGATGGTTAAATAACTATAATAAAACTTTATGTCTAATTTGAATATGCTTTTGTTTTTCTTTCACATTTATGCTGCTAGGTTAGAAGGAAATAAAGTTAATTACAAATTTTCTTAAAATATATTCCTACCAATTTTTTTATGAGAAAATTTAGGAGAATTCATGTCTAATTCTATTTTAATTAATATACTTTACAACTTGAATAAAGACACTTTTGTCTTCAATTTTTTTTTTAAATTAGTCACACTTTTAATATTAATTTAAAATAGATATATATAGCATAGATAAATAGATTTTGTTATTTTGGTACCAAAAGAGGCAATGAAACAAAAAATTTTGCAACACACACTTCGAAATTTTGATAATATGAATTGTATTTATAAGTGTACTGGTAAGATCGAAAAATGGTTAATTATAAGCAAATATAAGAAATAATGATAATAATAATTATAATAATTAATACTCCATAAAAAAAGAGGCCCAACAACCGAATTAATAAAAAAGTAAAATAGACCCCAAAACCTTCCCTCATTTATTCTTCTTCCCTCTTTAATTCAACTAACATTCCACAACCTTATCTCAACCCAACACACAAAGCGGGAAAATAGAAACGCAGACGTTAGGGAAATGAGTACCAATTCGCGACCTAAATTAGTTTGGCGGGAGATTCCGGGTCTTGCCCCGGATGATTCTACCGAACCCGACCAATGCCGACCCAAATTCGCATTCGCGCGCTGCCGTCAGCAAAGGCAGCAGACGGTCTAATTTTGCGTGTATCCCAGTCGCAGATAAGAGAGGTGAAAAGGACTTCAAACCGACGTCGTCTCATCTTCTCAAGCATCCGTTGGCTATGGTTGCATTGATTCCTGAGGACGCTGCTCTCTTCGCCGCCGGTGCCATCGACGGCGCCGCCGCTAAAACCGTCACCGCACCGCTTGGTAAACCTAAGCAATGTAATCAATTTTTACACATGCTAATAAAAATGATCCACTTATATATTATATTACATATGAAGTTTATGGAACAATACTTGCAGAATTAACCCTAAATTTATGTGAAATAATAAGGTTAATACTTAAAGTTTCAATAATCACTAAATTTATCTCGTATTTTGAGTATCACCTTAAAAAAAAAAATTCAGACACTAGTATGTAGTGGCAATGCTCATGTCATCACAAAATTTGATATGAAATTATTTTTATCCGTGATCAATGTTGGTTTGTATTTGTAATATTTAGGTACGCAAATACCATTATTTATGAAATAATGTACACATACTTAATATAAACACAAATAATCTTAAATGAGTATATACATAATCAAAATGAATATTATCATATATTTTTTTATTTATTGTTGTATTATAAAATTTATTAATCAGTTATGACTATAAGTCCAAATTGAGGTGGTGGACTGGGTGAGAGGAAGGGAGATGGATTTTGTGGAACTTTAAATAGGTGGGTCAATTGATTGAGATTTTTAATTCAAAATTTTACTCAACTAATAATCACTTAATAATTTTGATATTTATCTTAATTTTATATGTATGATGAAAAGGTAAAAAGTATTTTATGTTAAGTATATGAAAAATATTGTCTTTTTAATTTTTATTATGAATATCACCAGGAATGAAATTAGAATATCGTAGAAAGCTTGGGTTTCAGATTCCTAGTTTATGAAGGCAAGATTCATAGTTTTGAAAATTTTAATTTCTTTCTCAAAATAAAATAAATCAACCCAAATATAATTATATGATGCCTAATAATCATATTATCAAATTGCATGTCATTTCTATATAAACAAACGGGTCCTTAGAGTTAAGTGATTCCAATGCCCTAAACGAAACAATTTAATCACAATCGCAATACTATTAATATTACAAATTGCACTATTAATGTTTAAGCGCGTGGAACGCATGGGGAAAATCAAGTGTTATTTTAGAAAACGAAGGTAATTGGTTTGAGTAGAAAAAAATAGCAATTAATTATCGGAAGTGGGACTCATGCCCATGGAACATGGGTGCTTTAATTATTTTGACGTGGTTGACTTAAAAATCATTAATATTTTTTGGTAATAATATTTCCAGATTTAAATTAAATTGATGAACTGATACCACTAATTACTATTTTTAAGTATAAATTTTAAGGAAAAAAAAAAAAAACAGTTTCACTTTTCTAACTCTTACCTAAAGTTGATCTAACCTACGCTCATATCATTTTGGGCTCGAGTGCTCCGCAACAACGACACTAGTGAATATTGCTACTAAAGAAGGGAGTGGGGAGCCTCTACTGTAGCTCAGCAAGCAAGACCCTCCTGAGTGACAATCCAATCTTTAAAAACCTACGGGTAGGGTGTAATTGAGCTGAGTAGCGTTAATCGACACACTATTCAAGCTTAACTTGAATTTTTATCGAGCTTGAAAGTTTGTATTTGAGCTTGGTTGGATTGTTATACGAGCCGAGCTCAAACGAGTTTTTATCGATCAAGCTCGAGCTGAATATCGAGTAGCTTGATATTTTACATGTATTTTATCAATTTTTAGCTTATCAAATTAAGCTCGAGCAAAGCTTATCGAACGAAAAATGATGTTCAAGTTTGTTTAAATCGAGCTCAAATGAACTTTTATCGAACGAACTCGAGTCGAGTATCGAATAGTTTGATTTGATTTTCAACCCTACTTACAGACTGATGCTCTGCAATAGCGGCACTTTGGACCATTTCTCCCACTTGACGGGACGTCCTTGATGCCAAAAAGGTTGTAGGGAAGCAGATTCATTCATGGTCTACCCGACTTTTTCGAACCGTTTAGAGGCCCCATGAGCATTCAGTAAAAAGGCTTACTTGAGGGGTCGGATTATCCGTTAGCCGCGTTAAACCTAAAGCGAACAAGTAATATATAACTAAAATATTAATAGTCAACAAATCTACATTTTTAGTCGCATAAAATTTAACCTTCAAACTTTTGATTCTACACATTTGTAATTTTAATCTCAACTTCCCTAAATATATTACTCCATTGGTCTCCTAATTCACAAAAAACAGTCCCAAATTTTACGATTCCACATTGGGAACGGTCGGGATAGCTCAGCCGGTAGAGCAGAGGACTGAAAATCCTCGTGTCACCAGTTCAAATCTGGTTCCTGACACATGGTTAATTTGTATGCACTTCTAATCCTACATATTCTCCATTTAGCTACAAGTTACATATAATTATCTCAATTTTGTTATTTTGGTACCAAATGAGGCAGTGAAATAAAAAATTGTAACACATACTTCGAAAATTTGATATTATGAATAGTATTTATAAAGTGTACTAGTCCAAAAAATAGTTAATTATAAACAAGGTAAAATTGCAGAAAACGTCTCAAATTAATTAGTGATTTTGGATTTTCGTCTCGAATTATTTAACTTGGTGAATTTTGTCCCGTAATTTAATATTTTTTTGGAATACAGTCCCAAACTAATTACTAATTTTGATTTTTCGTCCCAAACTATATCAATTCCCCAAATTCCGTCCCATAATTTACCATTTTGTATGAATTTAGTCCCAATATTAAATTTCTAATTTAATGGAAATGACAGTTCAATCTTGTAATTAGTTTGGGACGAACTCTGCAATATTATATAATTATTCATGTTAAAATTTACCATGTCATGACACTTAAGCAGCCATGTGATAATTCATCTGTAATACGCAATTTCCTTCTTATAATTATGGTGGAACAATATTCCAAAAAAATATTAAATTACGGGACGAAATTCGTACAGTTAAATAGTTTGAAACATTTTTTGCAATTTTACCTGTAAACAAATATAAGAAATTATAATAATAATAAAAATAAAAATGAAAAAGGAGGCCCAACAACCGAATAAAAAAAAATGGCTTAATTCCACTTTGCACCCTGAAAATGTATCAATTTGGCACTTTGCACCCTCGAAAAAAATAAATCCCACTTTGCACCCTCAAAACATATATTGTATTTCACTTTGCACCCTGGATGAATTTCAAGCCAAAAGACAAGGGTATTTTCGCCACTCTCTTAAAAAATCAACACATATTCCCTCCAAAATATAATAATGTGACATATATGTAATATTAATAGTATAATTGAAAAATTATGCATTAAAATAACTCTGGAAAAAATCATTTTTAGGGCAGTTAAATGAATAATTTACTACTCTTAACTCGACCTAATATAAAATATTATTCTAAATAATTATTTATATAACTTGAAATAAGAAAATATAATATCAATACATAAATAAAACATAGTCTTGTTTTTATAGTAAAGTGGTGGAGTATAAGTAATTATATGGCGCCAAACGACCATCGAAAATACTTGTCACTCGAAAATTCATCAAAAAAAATTCCGACACGATATTTTTCGACGAAATGTTTCGGTCCCAAGCCGCGACAAATTTTACGTTTTTCTTGTAGTGAGCTAAAAATTTAACGTAGTTGGTTAAAATTATGTTCCATACGAAATATAATATATGAAGGTCTATGTAACGATATATATATTAGAGCTTTGTGCATTTAAATAATATTAGGATCCCTAAACTCCAACATGGGCAAAAATATCATTTGATATCGTTCTTTTTAAATTTATATTTACAACATGTGACATCTCATTTTTTTTTTAATGTTTTTCTCGGAGTTGTTTTAATGGATAATTATCAATTTTACTCTTAACTGCACATGAATTAAAACATTAAAATCCTAAATTCAAATTTATATTAACATGTGACGTCTCAATTTCTTTTATGTTTTTTTCGGAGTTATTTTAATGGGCAATTGTCAATTTACTCTTAATTGCACATGAATCTCACATTAGTACATTTTGGAGAAAATATATGTTGATTTTTTAATAGAGTGACAAAAATACCCCTGCTTTTTGGCCTAATATTCACCTAGGGTGCAAAGTGAAAGACAATATATGTTTTGAGGGTGCAAAGTGAGATTGATTTTTTTCGAGGGTGCAAAGTGCCAAACTGATGCATTTCTAGGGTGCAAAGTGGGATTAAGCCAAAAAAAATAGAAAAAACCCCAAAACCTTCCCTCATTTTATTCTTCTTCCCTCTTCAATTCAACTAACATTCCACAACCTTATCTCAACCCAACACACAAAGCGGGAAAATAGAAACGCAGACGTTAGGGAAATGAGTACCAATTCGCGACCTAAATTAGTTTGGCGGGAGATTCCGGGTCTTGCCCCGGACGATTCTACCGAACCCAACCAATGCCGACCCAAATTCGCATTCGCTGCCGTCAGCAATGGCAGCAGACGGTCTAATTTCGCGTGTATCTCAGTCGCGGATAGGAGAGGTGAAAAGGACTTCAAACCGACGTCGTCTCAGCTTCTCAAGCATCCGTTGGCTATGGTTGCATTGATTCCTGAGGACGCTGCTCTCTTCGCCGCCGGTGCCATCGCCGGCGCCGCCGCTAAAACCGTCACCGCACCGCTTGACCGCATTAAGCTCCTTATGCAGGTATTGTATTTTTCTCGGATTTTTGTGGTTATGTTGTCCTCAATTTTCGTGTATATTTTTACCTTTACATTTTTTTTAGTCGTTTCTACTTTTTTATGTTTTTAGTTTTCTCGGATATTCTGTAAGCAGATATAGAATTACCTTTACCTGAAATATTGTTTTGTTTCTCATTTTATAGAAGTCAACGAAGTATAAAATTTCGGAAAATTCTAGTAGCTTCATTAATGGCTTATTTCCTTTATGATTAATTAAACTTCTCCTAAGATTGATAATCAATCACATATGGATTTCGTGTTTCATAGTACTAACTTTGGTTTCACAATAGGTTTGGCCTAAATTTCCTGTAGAAGTTTGTGCATTCGTTGGTACTCGTAGAGTTTATATATTTTCATTATATAGAAAAGAAGACAAATGAGTGTATTAAGGTTTCATGGGGCATATTGTTATTGGAATTTGTGCTAATGCTAGATTAGAAAGTGGTAATGTTATATGGTTGATGTGATTTTATTCTTTGTAGCAAAGCAATTGTAAAATATTGAATTTAGAATTTGAGTGCATGTGCCAACTTCCTTAGTTGCTTAGGTACTTGTGTATTTATAAATTGTTGTTTGCTTTCTTTTTATATTGAGATTCGATTATGTTATTCTTCTCCTTATTCTTCCCTCTCATTATGTGTAGACTCATGGACTTAGAGCTGGACAAGAAGCTGCCAAGAAGGGAATTGGATTTATTGAGGTATGTGTAGACTCTTTTTTTAATTTTTTTTATCGTTGATTGTTATACTAGCTGGATTCTACTTTATTTTTCTTTTTTTATTTATTGTTGATAGGTACGTGATTATCATATTAATGTTTTCTTTAAAACTGGAAATTTAGTACCTATTAAAAGTTAAAATCCACTGGCTGAGTTTTAGGTAAAGTATTGTTTAATTGCATCTTTTTAAGGGTATACTTTATCATTGATATTGTCTTTTGCTTATTAGTGGTGTGAGAGATGAACCCATTCAGTAAGATGAAGTGACACATAAATTTGATGTACTTATACTCAATATAGGGTTTAGATGCTCCATTCAGCTGCTTATGGCCCATTACATGTCAAAATTCCATTTGGCCGTCTGTTTTATTTGTACATTTTAGACCAGTTCCTCTTTTCTTTTTTTGGTTGTTTTTTTTTTTCCTTTCTATGCAGTCCATTTCCTTTATATGGGTAAGGAAATTCACTTTCACCTTTTTTTTATCTGCTGCTGGGACAAACCTGAACTTCTCGTCATTTATATTGTTAACCAACCAATTTCTCTTTCTATTTGTATATGATTTTGCAGATTTTAGATTTATTGAATTACATTTCCTAACACGGCAATCCATTGTTCTAGCTGGGCTTCATTTGGTCACATTTGAAATGATGTGTGCATATCAAGTTTCTTTACATTTTGTTCTTACGCTGTACAACATCGCCATATGCAGTAAACTTTTGTATTTGAATGTAGGCCTTGACATTGGTCGGAAAGGAAGAAGGAATAAAAGGGTACTGGAAAGGGAACCTTCCCCAGGTATGATGTTCTGAATCCTTTCTAGACATGTCAAAAGAGCTGCTTTTTTCTCTCATTCAAAATACTTTTATATGAGAATTGAGAGGCTGTACTTATTTTTTAAACTTCAACTATAATAGGATTTGCTCCCTTTCTCAATGCTATAGGTGATACGGGTCATACCTTATAGTGCAGTACAACTTTTCGCCTATGAAACATACAAGGTGATGATGAAATTATATCCTCCAAGAGCGTAGCATCATATCATGTTTGCATTTGACTAATACGGTTGTTTCTATTTTCATTTTTCAGAAACTTTTTCGAGGAAAGGATGGTGAACTCTCCATTATTGGAAGATTAGCAGCAGGTGCTTGTGCTGGCATGACGTCAACTTTTGTAAGTTGAAAATAAAATGGATTGACTAGAAACCTATTGCATCACTTAATATTAGTCTTTGGCTTACATGTTAATTTTTTCTGTAACGTGAATATCCGTGGTATATCAAGATAAACTTAAGGCTTGTGGAACTTCTTGGATATATGATTATGTTAGAGTGTATCTTTTATTGGAATTTTGCCAATTTAAATTTAGAATCTCTCTCGCTCTCGCTCTCTCACTCACATTCATACACATGCAGATGAACTGAGTGTACAGATATCACCAACTACTTTGCTTTCAACATATATTTGTATCTTATTATCTGTATTTGTCCAGGTTACGTACCCGCTAGATGTCCTTAGGTTAAGGTTAGCTGTTGAACCTGGATACAAAACAATGACAGAGGTAAATCCATTTGTTAATTATACTAATGTATCCTAAGATGAAAAATCAATTCCTTTGTGTTCTCTATTTGCAGGTAGCTGTAAACATGCTAAGAGAGGAAGGATTTGCATCGTTTTATAATGGTCTAGGACCATCTCTTATTGGAATTGCGCCTTATATTGCAGTGAACTTCTGTGTTTTTGACTTGTGAGCATACTTTATTAGCAGTTCTCCTGATTTAAAACTGTGCGCATAATAAGCTAGAAGTATCTGGACATAAACTTGCATTTTTCTGAATGCTAGGGTGAAGAAGGCTCTTCCAGAAAAATATCAAAAAAGGACTGAAACATCTCTGTTAACTGCACTTGTGTCAGCTACCGTAGCCACATCCATGTGCTATCCTTTGGACACGGTTAGGCGACAAATGCAAATGAAGGGTACTCCGTATGCCACAGTTTTGGATGGCATTCAAGGTACTGCAATACTGGAACCATAAACTAGTTAGTGTCGAGTTTAGGTGTAAATCTTGATAAGATTAACTATTATATATTTTCTAAAAATGAGATCAGTGTTTCAGTTATATCCTTGTACTCTGTGGTTTTGAATCAGGCATTGTGGCACGTGATGGCTTAGTCGGACTCTACAGGGGTTTCATTGCAAATGCATTGAAAACTTTACCAAATAGCAGGTTCACATCTATTATACCTTTTGCACTCAGATTATCAAGTAGAACTGCTTTGAGTAAATCCATTTTATTTTCTTTGCACAACAGCATAAGGCTTACCACCTTCGATACTGTGAAGAGTCTGATTGCAGCCTCCCAGAAAGAATTTCAAAAAATTACTGAAGAGAATCGCAAGATCCATCAAATGTAGCAATTTTCTTTGTAGAGTTGGTGTTTTTAAAGGTGAATTTGAGCTGCCAGTAATCTGGTTATGGGGCTCTAAATTTTGTTATACAATGTACTGGCTAGGTAGTTTACTCGTCGCAATATTTTGCAATCAATTGTCGAATTCAGGAACAGTTAATCATCTAACAAGAAAATTTATCATAAAGCATGTGACTTTTTCGAAAATATATTGCATAAATGTGTGGGAATGTAATCATATGATTCATAGCAAGGCATGAAAATGTAAATCTTTCCATAAAAATCAAATTACAATAAAATTGAAGAAACCATGAGAAAACAAATACCGTTCCGAAAATAATAATCTAAGTATCATAACTATACTCAATACGAAGAATCTTCTATTTGAGATCTACTTAGTAGCATGTAATAAACAGATACAACTAGAAATAATTCAATGTTTATCTCAAAATAATAATTGATTGAATCTCTTTTCTCTCTTCATACTAGCCCATTTTCATCTTACCTGAATAGGCACTGAATTTGCCGCAATTATGACTCAGATTTTCCAAAGAAAGTTAGGCCTACACACACTAGGAGACTAGATATGGTTATATCAAGCGATCCTATTTCGTGGTAATCACATTCCAGACAAAACGGAGGATTTTGTCGCTGCAGCTCATTTATTGCTCATGTGACTTGTCATAAGCTGTTGTCATTGGCGGGGAACAATATGGCGTCAATTATCATTCGACTGAAAGAATGAAGACTTCTCCTGCCCTATAAAAACTGAATACTCTTGTCAAAAATTCTCTAGAATCGACTGGTGACAGCATTTCAGAAGTCGAGTGCAGGCTATACGTAGAAAATAGATAGATATCCCGTAAGAAAAGAATCATTGAAACAAGATGTTAAACTCAAGAATTACGTCCTCCGTAGCGTCTCTGCCTTTTCTGAAAGGAAAACAACGCCTCTACAAACTCATCTTCTCCAAAATCAGGCCAAAGAGAATTTGTAAAATAAAGTTCGGTATAGGCCAGCTGCCATAATAAGAAATTGCTGATTCTAAGCTCCCCACTAGTCCGAACTAGCAAATCGGGGTGTGGATAATCAGTACAATTTGTTTCAAGTTCCTTTTCAACTAAAAACTTGTTGATATCATCGGGTTTAATGAGACCATCTCTTACTTTGACAGCTATCTTCTGGCAAGCTTGCACGACATCGTTTTGACCACTATAATTTACTGCCATGATGAGATGAAGGCGCGGGTTTTTTTGTGCAGTTCCCACTGAATTAGCTAGCAGTTCCTGTAAAGATTTAGGGAGTCTAGTTGTATCACCAATAAGAGATACCCGAACATTCTCCCTATCCAAAACCAATAAATGAATAATGAACCCTTATATATTGATCAATAAAAGTAAGTTATACATGTACACAGAAGCAAGTAAGCATGGTTCTGCATGTTCGACAAAAAAAAAAAAAAAAAACTCATGGCGAAATTCCATCACGAATGAAGAACTTAAACATGAAATAACAAAATGATCTGTGTAATGAACGAATTGCGAACCACAATATCAAATTATAAACTGAGACAGGATTATAGATGCATTGAAACATTGAAATGGACCCAACAATTATCACAAAGGCACATTGGCACCAATGATCGAGCTGATGATAATTTACTAACATCAATTTACACAGGGAATTAATAATGTAGGAAATTACATCTAAGCACAAAGTAATCAATGGTTCACTATCAAAAATTCATATTCAATCTTTTGAAATTGTCAACCAATTTAATTACAAGTTTGTTCCTTTTTTCTCTTTTCTTCTAATAACTTGAGCTTGGCCAGACAAGAATTACGACTAGATATGTTTACTCGAATGTTTTATGATTTTTTAGAGTTTTGGAGCAAAATTAAACACTAAAAATAATTGGATGAAAAAATAAAATTATAGTATCTCTTAATGTGGTGGTAATTGATTTTGTGTAAATGAAAAGGGTAAAAAGATTTAGATGTCTTTTCATTTGAGTTTTGGTTATATATCTTTTAAATTTAAAAATATAACAAACGCTCTAAATGTTTTAATTTTGAAAAACATTGGGATCTTTTTTTATTTTAATTTTATGCCTACTTGAAATGTAAATAAATATTAATGTTTCAAATTTTGGAAAAATGAAATAAAACCAACGCAGCCAGTTTAAAGGAAAAATACCTCTCAAAATGTTGGGGTTCATCTTTCAACACTCTCTCAAACAATTCCATCAATAAATCAGTCTCCACCTGCAATCAAATTGGCATTAAAGCTGAACATCATATAAGTTCTCGTGGAATATATAAAATAAATAAAATTAAGTTTGAACTTTATTTCTACTTTAGGTCTGAACCAATTATCAGAGGAGAACACGAACACCGTAAGAACCCTAATCCCCCACTCACAACACAGCTCAACAATTCTCCTCAATGCCTGAGCTCCAGCCTCGTAACCCGACCCGATGGGCAACCCCCTCATCCGGGCCCACCTCCTGTTCCCGTCCATAATTACAGCCACGTGGCTCGGCATCAACTCTCTTCGGAGCCCCGACGGAAGCTGACCCGAAACCCCAGCCGGGTATGTCCCGTTTATCTCAACGCTGTTTTCTGCGGGTCCAGTCACCACCTGAGGCCGCGCGTGTTGAGTGAGCTTGAGGCGCGGCGCGTGCGGGAAGGAATGGGGTTTGAGAAATGAACGGGTAAGTGAGAAGTGAAGGTGGAGGGGTAGAATTGTCATTGTCCTGTTTGGAAATTTAGGTGGGGGGTTAGGGTTTCTGAAAGTGGAGGGAGGCAAGGAGTGTTTTGATGTTTCTATTATTAATCACTGACCCGAACCGAACGGTCGGGGCGCCTAATTGAGTGAAAATCGTAATTGTCTAAATTAAATTGATTTTTGCTTGTATTTTTTTTTTATTTGATTAATGAATAAATTAAATTGTTAGCATATATTTATTAGCGCATAGATGAGGTCTATATTAACTTGACATCAATAATGCAAAGAAGTAAACATGGTGTTGGTGTATTTGTGCAATTATTATTCATGAAACATTTAAAATTCACACTTAATTGTACGCAATATTAAAGCATATAAACATTACATTATTAGATAATATTTGAGTTTTATTAAATTAGCTTCTTGAGGTTTGCCAATAAAAAAAATGAACTATACTATACATTAGATTTTTACATCAGATTTTCTCAAATGATATATTTTGATTTTACTATGTCAAGTTTCTTAATTTATATTTGGTAAAATTGCAGAAAATGTCCCAAACTAATTAGTGATTTGGGATTTTTATCCTAGACTATATTATTTCACTGAACTTCGTCCCATAATTTAATATTTATTTGAAATATCGTCCCAAACTAATTACTAATTTTGATTTTTCGTCCCAAATTATATCAACTCGTCGAATTTCGTCCCATAATTTACCATTTTGTATGAATTAAGTCTCAATATAAAATTTCTAATTTAATGGAAATGACGGTTCAATTTTGTAATTAGTTTGGGACGAACTATGCAATATTATATAATTATTCATGTTAAAATTTACCATGTCATGGCACGTAAGCAACCATGTGATAATTCAATGGCAAATGCACAATTTCCTTCTTATAATTAACCGGGGACGATATTCCAAGAAAATATTAAATTACGTGACGAAATTCGCCAAGTTAAATAGTTTGGAACGAAAATCCAAAATCAGTAATTAGTTTGGAACGATTTTGTAATTTTACCTTTATATTCTAAGTCAAATTTATAGATCAAGAAGTGGTACGCTAAATTTTTATTTGTCAAGATAAATTCGATATACCAAAAGAGTCAAGAAAGACAAACTCATTCTTTATATAGTTTCGGTGTCCATTTCCTCACTAATATTATTCAAAGTCTAAAGATATTCTAAATAGTAAATGTAAATATTTAAATTCTAAATAAATTAATTAAAATGTGTGAAAAGAGTCTTTTTTTTTCCTTCCTTTTTTAATCAGTAATAAATGAAAGAGTTGGCAAGAGTAAGAAAAACTAATCATAACTTCTATGAACTATAAGTTCCAAAAGAGATCAACAAAAAAATTACATGGGCAAGTTTGGTGACATAAATTGTACAAATGAAATTAACATTTTATAGCAATTTAAAAGATCGTTAACTACTCCCTCCATTAGGTCCGTCCATTCCTAAATACATGTCGTTTTAGTAAAAAAAACTTGTCACCTAAATTTCAAGGGTAAAATCGGAAGTGTTCTCAGCTAGCCCCTGCACTCCGAGCGAGCAATCAAACAACTTGATTTTCCTGGACTAATATTTCCTTTGGCACCTTTAGAGATATTTGATTCGTATTCCATCCCGCCTCCTCTATTTGTAACATAAAATCATCGAATTTATTGTTCAACTCAATCAGGCTTTGCCCAAGTTGATCGAACATATCAACTGAGTTGTTCCAATTCTGATGGAGCCTATACGATTGCCACACACTTCGTAACACAGACAGACTTGTAGCTCCCTCCTGTATGATTGAAGTTTAATATGTTTGATATTACGATTATATTGCTAACATTTGTACGATTGCATACCTTAAAGCATATGAAGATCACAAATTCTGTTTGCTGTTGGTTTACGACGAGAAAATATTTCTCGTTTGCGTACAGTTTAAGAAGCATCCTCAGCTGTTTCATAATAAATAAATTAATTTTTTTTTACTTGAATGGATTTTACTAGAGTAATTAATGAAATCGATTATCAAGAAACGAGGGCATACCATGGAGCCGCGTCTCTTGCCAGTAACCATCTCGTCCAAGGAGACATCAAAAATAATTCTTGGTCGAATAAATTTTTCCCATACTAATATATTTTCCATCCTGTTGCAATCACTGATGCCTGATCCAACACTGATTTATATATTTATTCCTTATTTCATAAATTGCTACTGCATGTGACGATTAAGCATAAGCTTACCTGGAACTTTATTGTATAAAATATGCGAGTCCACCAGTATCCGAGCTCGCTTGAGATTTATCTGACAGAAAATGATTAGATAATTATGAAAACGCACTTCTTTTTAGTGAAAATTAGCATAAATTTTTTTGTTACGGGCTATTTTTGTTATATCTTTACCGTATTAAACCGCAGAACTGAGAGGGATAGATAGCGAAACCAGAGGTGTAGAAGCCGCATAACAAGCCATGTTGATACAAACATAGGATATGATGAAGTAATACCAGGTGTATCCTAAATTGTGGTTCTGATTAAGCTATCAAAGAATAATTGCGATGAATTGAGATTTATATCCAAATAAAATGGAATTGATATTACAGATTTTCGACATACCAGAGCAAGTACGCCTAGAGACAGACCAACCAACTCCGCAGCTACTTCCCAAACTTCTTCCTGCCAATGTTGGCCAAAATAAAATCAGCGAGATTACATTATAAAGTTCAAAACCAAAATCCCACATTTCAATATAGTGCAGTCACCGCTATACACAGTGAGATTTGTATAACACATGAGGCGTCTAATGGAAATTAAAGAACAAATTTAAAAATTAATGGAGATTTATATAATTAGAAACATTGTTGTAATTCATGTGTGACCCAACAAAAGAAAATATAATTGCCTACCTTTGCTGATACCTCTCCGAGATTTCCGGAAATTGCAAAATGGTTCTGTATAACCCGAAATGAAGGATCTCTTAGACCCCTACCCACAGCCTGCACAATTACGAATTAACAGGATGAACTCCTCAATAACTATCTCAACATACTTTAAGCACTTCTCAAGATTAATTACTACAAAATGAAAAAGGAAAACAATAGGGTGTCTATATTTATGAGCAATCTAGTTTATGACTTCAATTTTGAATCTATCATGAAATAATTTGAAGGCATATTTTTCCAGGACATTAGTATGTGGTCAGTTTCAGCACCGAGAGCTGTTCTAACAAGTATACCCCCAATCAGAGAAACGCCACTCATTTCCGTATTCCAACACGAAGTCCCCTTTATTAAAATAAACAAATAATAAAAAAGCTCTTAATTCCAGGACAGGGAGTGAATTTAGGACAGTTTATGAGAGAGCACAGCCTATATTAAGTAACTTTACCTTTGCAAGATTTCCAAGCGATGCCAATGGCAAGAAATAAGCAGGATATAATTGGGTACTGAGATCAAAGATGCTGCAAAATAATATTTCTTCAAAGAGTGTCGAACATAATTGGATATAATTTTGTTCATCAAAGAGTGCATCATCTACAAACATGTATTCACTGAACGAATGGATGAGCCGTACCTCCCAGTACTGCCAATGAAGTCTGCATATAAGCGCCACTGTTTAGGATCATCATCAAAAAGATTTCCAAATCTTCCACCTGAAATTCAATAATTTAATAATTATTCATGCATTCATATGAGTGCTTGCATTATACTCGATTTAGTAGGAGATAGCCAAACCGATTAATAAGCGGCCAACAGAGCCGATGCCACTTTTTGACACCCATCTGCAAACACAAGAAATTGATCCAACTTTAGCACACGCAACCTATCTTTAACAGAAAGCACCAAAACTCTCATATTGGCATGATGTGCCAAATTTGGACTTAAAACACAACAAATCCTTTAATATCATTCCAGTTGGGTCATCTTACATTTACCAAAACAAATAAGAATGAGATCTATACCTGATAGCAGCAGCAGAAGCTGCAGCTGTAGTTCCAGAAAATGAGCCTACTCCAACAGCCTATATTTTAAACCACATAATTTAGTATGAATTTTAGAGCCCTAAGGTTACTAGTACATGTAATGAAAAAATTATGTCAGCTATTTTTAAATATTCTTAATATTGGTTAATGACAGAAAAAGAAAACCAAAATATATGAAAATTATCATATTCAATTTCAGCATCCTGACATCAAATTTATTGTTTCAAAACAAGGCAAGGATCTAAGAACAACAATTTTGAGTTACGCCATTGATGATACTCTCACACTTAAAAGAGGAAATATGCCGTTTGAAGAAGTATCAAGCTTTAAAGCACTTCCAAAATAATCACTCAAATAAACAAGAAACAGCTGATGTATAACCCTATGTTATGAAGATAGAAGTCTAGAAATTGTTATTTCGGGCATGACTAAATGATATATACACAAGCAAAATTAATAGCCAGAGTTGGATTGACGTGCCGTCAAAAGACTGGACGTGACCAAAGTATGACAAATCCATCCCGTGACATTAGTTGGGAACTGCAGCAATATATACTCCAAGTAATCATCCGAAACCGAGTCTGCATAGTAAGTAAGGAAATCAACTTAAGTGAAAGCAACATGAAGATACACTGTTTAAGCTTATAATATCCAAATGAAACATAATTAAAAGTGTAAATAGAGTACGCAAGATATATCACCAGGGAAGCCAGAAGGCAGTATGAAATCTTTGATAGTTTTCGGAAGCCACAACAATTCGGAGTCACGATTCACAGAAACATTAGTTTCCGGCAAATATTCCTCGAGGATTGTCCTAATTTGCGAGTCACTTTCTACAACATATCTGTCTCAAAGTGCACCAATATACACAATTCACAATTCACAATTCACTATATAAGCCAAGTCCTAATAGCATTACAAATAAATTCCAATCCAGATTCAACCAACAACTTTGGGCAAGAAAACAGTACTACAAATAACCCAAAATAACTTGAAAAATAAATGGTAGTAGGAAATTGTAAATAACTCAAAATACACACACATACTGAATACGAAAAGGTTTAATGTAAGTAAAAAAAAATAATAAAAGTTGAAGTGTTGGGTACCTCTTTGAAGTGCCATTCTTGTACTTCTCCAACAAAATAAGATGTGCTTGAGCTTGAGCTTGAGCTTGACTTTCCTCATAAGAAACAAGTTCAAAGATAAATTAAGGACCCAGATTATACAATACTAGATTGGTTGAGGTTTAAAGTGAAAATATAAAAAGTGCTTACTCTGAACATTGGTCTTCTGCTCCGCTTGAGTTGCAGAAAATCTGAAATCGGTCAATTTTAGCCGGAAATATATTTCGCCTGGAGTCACTGGTGAAGCGCTGGTGGCAAGAGAGTTGTGAAGTGTAAGCCATTGTTGAATTTCAGAGTTTAACTGTGCTTCCCCTTTTGGCTTGATTTCAGCTGGGGGATGGTATTCTTTTTTCTTTTGTCCTTCTCGAGATGAGGAATTTATGTACATTTTTTTAATTTTTTTTTATAGTGACTCAAATTATTGCTCCCTCCTACAATTTTTATCTTTCCTTCAATATTTTTTTGGTGAAGTTTTTAGTAAAATTTAAAAGGTGGAATTTTTAGATATGTTTTATATAGATGACATTGAAAGTAGTGGTTGAGAGTTAATGATGTCAAATTATTATATTACGTAAAATAATATTTTTGAGAAAAATGATTTTATTTCTAGAAAGAAAGTTTTATTTTGGGACATTTAAAAAAGAAAATAATATTGAAAATTTGGGTGTAATTTTTTCTAATAGTCAAACTTTTTCACATTTCACAGTTTTGTATATCTTAAAAACCATATAAGATATTTCTTTTGTTCTTTTTTTCATTTTTGAAAAAAGGATTGTGTTACAGATAATCAATAATAAATAATTAGTTACAAAATACCTAACAACTCGTTTTGTTGAAACTAAATATGGATGGTAGTTACTTGGCTAGTGTGAAGTCTGCAGGTATGGGGGTGCTATTAGAAACGAAGCTGGAGAATGTATTTTGGCTTCAGTGAAGTATGTGCGAGTGTACTTATTGGAGGAATTACATAAGTCTCAGAATTGTGAAGATGAAGACGAAGAGAGCAAAGGAAATGGATTTGGGAATTTAGGGATTTGGATTTCTATTTTCTCAGATCAGATTATTTATTTTATTTGTATTTTATTTTTATTCTTTTGTATTTAATAGAAGCGTGTTTATGCTTTTAGGTTAGTAAAGGTTATAACCGACTTAGGCTCTATATATACTCTGGGTTCGAATACTGTAAAGAACAATTATTCATAAATATATTTTACACAATTTTATTTCTTCTCCTTGTTCTCTCTATGAACAAATATCAATTCAAAACTATGAAGAAATCCAATGGATTATAACATGGTATCAGCAAGGTTTTAATTACTTCCGCTTCATTTTCATCTTCTTTCTTTCTGCTCTTCTCGTGCAGTTTACTATTTTCTTCCTGTGTTTTTTTTTTTCTTTCTCTCGGAAGTGTTGTCTTCTTGAGATTGTTTTCGGTTGTTCTTGAGGTTTTGTCCTCTTTCCAGAGAGTTTTGTTATCTATTCTTGATGTTTTGTCTTCTTGATCACTCATCTCTTCGCTTGTTTTTCCCAGATTTCTTCTCTGTTTCCTTTATCCAAATCATGTCCTCAGAATCTGGTTTGAATTCTTCATCCACCACCAGTTCTCGATCAAGACTTCCCATTGAAGATCCTTGCACATCCTTTTTTCTTCACCCATCCGATGGCCCTGGCCTCCTTCTTGTTCAGAAACAAACTTATGAGCGACAATTATGCTGATTGGGCAAGATCCATGTCCCTAGCATTGAATGTAAAACACAAAATAGGGTTCATCAATGGTACAATAACATATCCTAGACATTCTGATCCTATCATGCAAGATGCATGGTCCAGGAATAATGATATAGTAGTTTCCTGGATTATAAATTCTGTTTCTACAGATACCTATTCAAGTATTATTTACACTACCATAGCAAAGGAAATCTGGGATGATTTGAAAGCACGGTTTGAACAAAGCAATGGACCTAGGGTCTTTCAACTCCGTAGGGATCTTGCCACCCTAACTCAAGACAATTACTCAGTCAACATTTATTTTACAAAATTGAAATCTATTTGGGATGAGTTGCACACTTACAGACCTACTTTGGTTTATTGTCCTAGTAACTGTGGGAATGAACAGAAAATTCTTTCCCATCATCAAGAAGAATATGTTATGGCTTTCCTAATGGGATTTAATTCCTCTTTTGACACTTTAAGAGAAAAAGTTCTCCTTATGGATCATTTACCTCCATTAAGCAGGGTATTTGCACTAGCTACACAGGCAGAGAGGCAAAAACTGGTAGGACAGAGACATTCCTCAGATCTTACTTCTTCTATGGCTTTTGCTTCCAAGAATTCTACCCAACAGTTTCAACAAAATCAACCCCACGTCCATATAACCAGTTCAAACCACCAAATCAGTCCACTAACACCTTCAAAATGAAAGAAAAAACTACTTGTGCACATTGTAATATTCAGGGACATACAATTGATAAATGTTACAATTTACATGGCTATCCACCTGGTTTTCAGTTCAAGCCTAAACAACATAATTTTCAGAATAATCCAGTCAATCAAGTATCTGAGGAATCTCCCTCACTTCAATGTAATCAGAAATTCCAGTCTGATTTTCCTACAACAGGTGACACCAATCATCCAATTAATCCTCTTCTACAGAGTTTCACTGCTGAACAATGCCAACACTTGATGAATCTTCTCTCATCACAAGTATAATTTCATGGTGCTTCATCATCTAGTCCATCTAATGAATCTACACACATTTCTTGAGTTTCTGGTATTTGTTCTAACACCTATGATCCTACTCTTTTCAATTTTAACAATTTTTGCGCATGAAAACATATTTGCAATGACAGATCTTTCTTTCTTTTCTTAAAACCTATCAGTAATACTAAGGTTGTTTTACATGTTTCTTTATCTTTTCCTGTTTCTGAAATTGGAGATATTATCATATTTCATGGTTTAACACTTAAAAATGTTTTCTACCTTCCTAAATTTAAGTTTAATCTAATTTCAATTAGTGAACTTCTAAGATTAGACAATTTAGTTATAAAATTTACCCCCACTTCATTCCTCATTCAGGATTATCAAGAAAGGATGATTGGAAGGGGTAATCTTCACCATGGAATCTACATTTTGGACCACCAGAATTACACAAGACCTCTGCATGCTCATTGCAATAAGATCTCTTTTACTACTTGGCACAGAAGATTGGGTCATTTACCTATAAAGACTATGAGTACACTTAAGGATGTTTTAGATTTAGGTCATTCAAATAATTGTAATAATGATCCTTGTTATATTTGTCCTTTAGCCAAACATAAAAGGCTGCCTTTTCCTAAATCTACATCTACTTCTGCTGAAATTTTTGATTTAATTAGCTGTGACTTATGGGGTCCTTTTCATACTATTTCTCATAATGGACATAGATATTTTGCTACTATAATTAAATATTACTCAAGGTTTACTTGGGTATGTTTTTTGGCAAATAAATATGACATTAGTTATGTTATCCCAACTTTTCTTAACATGATCAAAAATCAGTTTAATAAGTGTATTAAAGTTTTTAGGAGTGCTAATGCTCTTGAGTTATGTTTTAAAGATTTATTTGCTAAACTTTGTATATTACATCAATTTTCTTGTGTTAAAACTCCACAACAAAATTCAGTTGTGGAGAGAAAACCAACACTTATTGAATGTTGCAAGAGCTCTCTTTTTTGAATCTAAAGTGCCTTTTATATTCTGGAATGAATGTATTTCTACTGTTGTTTTTCTAATTAACAGGACTCCTTCTAAGATTCTGCATTATAAATCTCCTTATAACATTTTATATGATAAACCAGTTGATTACAACTCATTATAAACTTTTGGGTGTCTTGCATTTGCATCCACTTTGAAACAAGGAAGGACCAAATTTGATCCTAGAGGTAGGGTTTGTGTGTTTATTGGGTATCCTTTTGGGATTAAGGGGTATAAATTGTATGATATTCAGAATAAAAAAGTCTTTATATCAAGAGATGTAATTTTCCATGAAAACAATTTTCCTTTTCATACCTTACATTTTGATAATTCTGATCAGGTTTTACAAGAGAGCAACATATTTCCTTATGATTTTCCTGATTCTAATTCTTTTGAACAAACTAATTCTTCTGATGAACAGTTGGATCCTGAATTTATCCCTGAAGACTCAATTCCTGAAACAAATATTGTTCCAACAAGAAAATCTACTAGAGAATCTAAAAGACCTTCTTACTTATCAGATTATTATTGTGGTTCTATTATTAATTCTAAATCCGAAATATACCCTATCATCTGTTATTCAATACAATAACTTGTCTAAGAGTTATAAATAATTTATTTTAAATGTTTCATCTGAGATTGAACCATCATACTATCAGCAAGCTATTAGTCACAGCAAATGGAGAGATGCCATGAATTCTGAAGTTCAGGCTTTAGAAGATACTAAAACTTTGATTATTGTTCCTCTTCCCAAAGACAAAAAGTCAATAGGGTGTAAATGGGTATATAAAATTAAAAGAAATCCTGATGGATCTGTTGATAGGTACAAGGCTAGATTAGTAGCCAAATGTTATACTCGAAGGGAGGGGACATATTATAATGAGACTTTTTCTCCAGTTGCTAAGTTAGTAACTGTAAAGGTTCTTTTAGCTTTAGCAACAATAAATAATTGGGAATTATGTCAACTAGACATCAACAATGCTTTTTTATATGGAGACTTAGATGAGAAAGTGTACATGGACCTTCCTTTAGGGTACACGTATCCTAAACTACAGGATAAGTTAATAATGTTTGTAAACTACAAAAATCCATGTATGGTCTTAAACATGCTTCCAGACAATGGAATGCCAAGTCCACTGATGCACTTTTGGAGTGTGGATATTCTCAATCCAAATCAGATTATTCCTTATTTACTAAAGGAAAATATACTAACTCTTTGGCTCTTTTGTTATATTGTAATTGCAGGTCCTGATATTCAGCAAATTACTCTCCTAAAGGATTTTCTCCTGACAAAATTTAAATTTAAATTAAAAGACATGGGTGCTCTTAAGTATTTCCTTGGATTGGAGGTTGCTAGATCATCTAAAGGCATTTGCTTGAACCATAGGCAGTATGCTCTTCAAATCCTTGAAGAGACAGGTTATCTAGAGTGTAAATCTTTATCTTTGCCTATGAGTCCTAGAACTCAATTTAATTCAGAAGATGGAGATCTTCTTGGGGATGAAGATGTCACACAATATAGAAGGTTGATAGGGAGATCATTATATCTAACTATCACTAGACCTGATATTTGTTTTTTAGTACACAAACTTAGTCAGTTTGTTTCTAAACCTAGATTGCCTCATTTACAAGCTTTACGTCACATTTTAAGATATCTTAAATCTTGTCCTGGTAAAGGTTTGTTTTATTCTTCTAAATCTTCTCGAACATAAAGTTCCTTTGCAGATGCGGACTGGGCATCTTGCAAGATACCAGGAAGTCCACTACAGGTTTTTGTGTTTTTTTAGGGGATTCCCTTGTTTCTTGGAAATCAAAGAAACAAGTGATTGTTTCTAAATCCTCTGCTGAAGCAGAGTACCGAGCTTTGACAACTGTTTCCAGTGAATTAGTCTGGTTAAAACAACTACTCAATGATTTTCATATCTCTTCTTCTTATCCTACTCTACTTTATTGTGATAATAACTCAGCAATTCACATTGCAAGTAAACCTATTTTTCATGAACGCACTAAACATATCGAGATAGATTGCCATTTCATAAGAGAACAAGTTGAGCAAAAACGAATGAAACTCATGCCTATACATACGGATAATCAACTAGCAGATTTATTTACAAAGGTGTTGTACTTACCTCGATTTTTGCAGTTGTTATCCCAGATGAAGTTGCTCGACATCCATGCTCCATCTTGCGGGGGGGAGGGGGGGTATTGGAGGAATTACCTAAGTCTCAGAATTGTGAAGACGAAGACGAAGAGAGCAAAGGAAATGGATTTGGGAATTTAGGGATTTGGATTTCTATTTTCTCAGATCAGATTATTTATTTTATTTGTATTTTATTTTTTATTCTTTTGTATTTAATAGAAGCGTGTTTACGCTTTTAGGTTAGTAAGGATTATAACTGACTTAGGCTCTATATATACTCTGGGTTCGAATAATGTAAAGAACAATTATTCATAAATATATTTTACACAATTTTATTTCTTCTCCATGTTATCTCTATGAGCAAATATCAATTCAAAACACTTTTCCATTGTTTATGAAGAAATCCAATGGATTATAACAGTACCATCGTTCAAGTGGAGCTCATAGAGCTTCTAAGGAGGGTCTCAAATGTGCTTGGGAAAGACGGATAGAGAAGCTAGTCGTGGAAATCAATTTTGAGGTTATTTGCATATTGGTTAAGAAGATATCTTCGAAATATCATCCTTTAGATCTTGAGAATTGTAGATCTTTCCTTAAGAAGCCTAGAATATTCAGCTTCTTCATATTCGTTTTGAATATTGTAGATCTCGAGGAACCTTGTGATTTTGTTTGGCAACTACTTCTTGATGATTTAAAGTAGTTTGTCCCATTTTTTTTTACCAAAAAAACAACTAATTGCTTATAACCAAATTCACATTTCTAGCATTAGTGGCCTTGGCCTGGCGATTCGAAAAGCAATTATAGGAGAATTAAACTAAAATTGATTTTGTAATAATTGACTATGATAAAAATTAATTATAGAATAATTGCTTTTGTTAGCTTTTGTAAAAGTAATACTTTAGTTGCTTCTAAAATAAGTTAATTTTTTGCTTCTGAAGATCCCAAAATTGCTTATGATCTTGGGGGCCAAACATCATGAAAATCACGATTGAACAGAAGTAATTTTTATAATCAGAGCCAAACACTTCAAAAATCACAAGAGAAATGTAAAAGTGATTTTAAGAGCTCCAACCGCTGGGCCAAACTCACACTAAATAAATAATGCGTTTCTCGGTTATCATTTCTCTAAGTATGACCTATGTTGATATCATCCAAACACGGGGCATCTTCAATAAGAGGACAAGATATCTACTAGAGTTGCATATACAAAGGTTAAAATTGTTACTCAATTTGTTCCACAATAATTGTCGTTTTAGAAAAAAAAAATTCAAAATATCTAAAATTTCCAATGCAATATTAATTACCTATTTTTCAATTTTGTTGTTATTAATTACACATAAGAACTTTATCTTATCATCTCCTTGCTATATTTATTAAGTGTATTTTAGGTGTATCTTTTGTTTTTTTTTCCAAAAAATCGTGATATTTATTAAGTTTCTTATTAGTACCCTTGAAAAACTCTAAAATGACAACTTTATAGAATGGAGGTAGTGCTAATTCTCTGCAAACTCCTTAGAGAATCACTTTCCTCAAAATTAACCTTCACCCGCATTCAATTAGTCATCAATAATCACGTGCACATACAAGCTGGTCCTTTTTTTTTGTTTTTTGTTGGTAATACAAATTTATATATAACTACACAACATAATAGATCAAGTTTACAAAGGGAAAACCCCCATTACACAAAACAGAAATCGACAAGGAATTAGGTTAAGGTCTTCGTACCAATTAGAACAAAAGGCACCAAAAGGTGATTGGTATAGTGGAAGAGACTAGTCACTACAAAGTAGCGGACTCATGTTCGAATCCTGTTAAGAGAGGTATCCACTTTATGTGCCCAACGCGCCTTGAAAGAGATTAAACCCTTAGAAAACAAAAAAAAAATTAGAACAAAAAGCCAAAGCGACCAAATTATAAGCGGCCCAATTTGCATTTCTTGAGAGATGACAGGACTTTCACTTAGGCCAGAATGCCCAAAGCTTCATAATTTCGCCCACAGAGCACTCCAAAAACCTATATTTGAAAATGTCCCAATTAAGAGTAGCATTAATAACATTGACACAACCACATTCAAGAGAACTTGCCCAAGATAGACGTTGTTGACAACATTATACGAAAATGTTCGACTTTGGCGGCAACGCCGTTAAGACTAGGGAAGCACATGATTTGTTTTCCTCCCAAACCATTTTTTCGCGGACTCATTTTGAAATGGCTCCAAACGGAAACACCACTATGAATTAATAAGGAGAACATGATCAATGATTTCATTCTCTCCATTACAGAGGGGTACCCACATTAGTAAACAAACCAAGATGAGCTTTAGCAAGGATCAAATTGTGCGAAATCTTCCAAAGGGGCAGTTTATGTCGATTGTGTATCTTTGCTTTCCAAACCAAATTGAACAACTTGGGATCAAGATCAAGGAAAATAGGTAACTGAGACTTTATTTTGGTTAACGAGATAACCGCTCTTTATTGAGAAAAAATCTCTGACTTGGATTTAATATTTGATCGATTCATCATTATAATTCCATCATCGAAAGAGATTAAACATTATGCAACCAAATAATAATAATAATAACAATAATAAAAATTCCATCCCCTCATCGTCTTTTGTAAGTTTTTGTGATTTATCTTCTAACACGTATTTGGTGAAATCAAACTCTCTTTGACATTGTATTTGTTCTTTTATCCAAAAAAAAAAAAAAAAAAAAAAGACCTTGTATTTGTTCTTTGCATGCACTTGGCTTTGTCTAACATTTTCTCTAAATTTCTATGTTCAACATTTTCGTATAATTATGTGTTTGGGGATTTCTCTTTCAACTAATTACCAAAAAAAAATAATAATAATAATAACTGGGTATTTTTTATGTTGTTGGGCTGACTTGCAATAATGCTCAGTTTACTACCAAACAAGGCAATCTTTAGTTGGCCCACTCTTATCTGACTCAGCAAATACGATGTCTTCTGCCCTAATCACATGAAATTGGAAAATACTTAGGCAATGTTCGGTTTGGGTTATTCTATATTGGGTCTAATTATACTTTGGGCCAATACATAATGTAATCTGCCACTTTATTCACTGTTTGGCAAATATATTAAGGGTCAATTAATATTGGGTCAATTAAACTAATGCCCAGTTCGGTTGGCCCAATAGTGTGTGGGAAAAGTGTAATGTCAATTTTACCCTTAATAAAATCTGAGAGACTACTATCTCAGTCGTCCATACCTCAGATTTAATCTGGGCCGTTTAAATCAATGTATATATACACACAAAATAAACCCTAGGCCATTCTCCTCTTTCTCTTTTCTCTCTCTTCTCCCGTGGCTGAAACCCTAGGTCGCTCACGGTGCTGCTATTCCGAACATATTACCTGAAATTCATCCAGTGTATTTGAAGCCGTAGGTTGGGAATCAAGATTAGGGGTTGTTATTTGCTATCACCTTCAATTTCCCACGGTATGTTCTATTTATTCTCTCAATTTCGTTTGTATTTGAATTAGTTAGGGTTTGTTTTACAAGTCCACTAATAAATCTTAATTTGTATAGGGTGGGAAGTGAGATTAGGGGTTCTTATTTGCTATCACCTTGAATCCCGACGGTATGTTTCTTTTGATTTTGTGAATTTCGTATATATTTGAATTAGTTAGGGTTTCTCTAATGCTTACATTAATTATGGCCGTAGGTATGGACTCTAGTGAAAGTTGTTCTAGTCGGAGGCGTTCTACATTCAATACCCATGCTCTAGACGGAAGACCATGTGTGTGTGGCGCTAGTGTGAAGGTATGCACATCCTGGACAAAGGATAACCCTGGGCGGAGGTTTTTACGGTGTCAAGTGACAAAGGTAAAAAAATGCTTCCTTTGAATGGGGTTCTGTTAATAGTTTTGCATTAATTTCTTACTGTTTGATAGGGATATTTGAATTTCAGGGTTGTGTAAATTATGCTTTTAATTGTGTGCTTATTAATATGCCATTATCTTATTTTTATAGGGGGAACCTTGTCGTTACTTTGAATGGGTTGATCCACCAATGTGTGAATTCCATTACCAAACTTGAGAACGAAAACATGGCATTGCGTCGTAAACTAAAGTTTGCGATGATCTGTGCCATGGTTCTTTTTATGTGCTTTTTGTTTGGCAAATTCTAGTTTGTGTTTTGTGGTAGTTGGCCTGTAATATTATGTGGATTGTGTTTGAACCTAAGCACAATTTTGCTTTTGCATGCTTCATCAATTCAAGTTTTAGTTAATTAAATTCTCATACTTTGGATGACTACTTACATGCATTATGTGAGCTTGTTTATGATTACTGATTTCTTTGTTTGTTAAATTGCCTGATACTTCTTATATGAGTTTCTGTTTGGGTGTTTGAATGTGTTAACATAATTGGATACTTACCTCATGACATTGTTGTTTACTAATTAATGATTTATATTTTGTTGTCACTTTGGTCAGAATCAGTTTGCCACTGTTATATGATTTTTTATACTCAAGAGGTTCTTTGAATGTATATAGGAATGTATATATTGATTGATATTTTATATCTACTAGTATATATTGATTGCTTGGATACTGGTATAATTATATGTTTTTTGAATCTTAGGGGGGTCTATACAAATTTTCAGAAAAGTTTGTAATTTTATTATAACTGGTCAGGAATGTATTATTGAATTATGAATTTCAGTTTTTGTATAAAACATGGCATTGTTGGATACTGGTATCAAATAGGACATTTTAAAATTAGGGGTCATTTTGCAAATTTTTCGGGGGGGCTATTGCAATTCCACCTTATATACAGGAATGCACAGTTTTTACTGCCATTTTATATCTTGTATATATTGATTGCTATGATACTTGTATGAAATATGTTTTTAAAACATGAGGGTGTTCTTTGCAGATTTTGAGAAAAGATATTGCATTTTCAGATATGGTCATTAATGTATTTATTGATTGTTATTTTTCCTCTTGTATATTTCTGAACAGCTTGAGTGTTGAATGCTGCAATGTCATTTATAAATCAGTAGCATTCATTGATTTTGACTACTCATTTCAAAGCCTATTTTCTGATTGCCCTTTCACTTTTTATGGTTGTGGTCATTTAAATCTTTCATAAATGCAGTTTAAAATATTCATTATGTACCTGCTTTAAATAGTAGGATTTGAAAGGTTGTATTAAATACATATCTACCCCACTTTATTTCAACATTTATGGGGGAAGTTGGAATGTGAAGTTGTCTATTCTATATATACCACTTAGCTTTTCTTGTTCAGTCATTTTATTTTGAAACTTAAAACTGATTTTGGTCTTGAGTGGTAAAACACTTTGTTTTGAAAAAATGTCTACCATACAGAATGATAGCTGGACTTATGATGAAAACTGGAACTTTGTTTGTTTCCTCATACATGAGACAAAAGAAAATGATCTTAAGGACGTTGAGAACCTGAAAAAAGCCCTTGGACGAATTCAAGCATCCATGGGAACACGTTTTGGACGCCGGTTCAGTTTCCATTCCATGAAGACGAAGCTGGAGCAGATGCGCATTAGGCACCGGTTCTTCAAGAAGTTCCTTAATACCCCCGGAGTTACTTATGACATAGAGAACTGTGAATCGACCGTTACGGATGCTTACTGGGAAGCTGTTGATAGGGAGGTACTGTCTCTTTTTATTACCTTTTAAGTCTTAATATTTTAAGTTTTATAAAGATTGTTTATAACGTAATAACTTGTTTTCTTTTTTCTGTTATTGTTCATAAGCGGAGCCCGAACTTTTCAAATATTTCAGAAGAAACGGTAGCACCCTCTGCCTTATGCTTGAATGCATATTTGAAACAGATGGTGTAACTAAGATGCCAAGGGACTTGTTTGGCAGTCCTCAGTGGCCGATTCACATTCGGGACGATGATGAAGATGACAAGGCAATGGTGGCAATGGCTTCAGGTAGTGAATTTATTCCTCCTTTCCTGTTTCCATAAGAGTGTTATGTTGACATTGAGGAGATGTTTCCTGAAAAAAATGAGGGTGCAATTGTGGAAGTTAATGAGGTGAATGATGTGCAAGGCAGGAAGTTGTTTCATGACGACATTGAAGATGGTATCATGGGGGAACCATCTGGTGTTAAGGTGGAGGATGACAATGAAGGTGGAAGTACTGGATTTGGATCTTGGAATAAGGTGGATTAGGGGGCTGCCAAGGATGTTGCTGATATGGTAGGGTGATAAGGTGGTGGTGGTAGTAGTACTTAGTACTAGTTTTCTACTTTTTTTATTTTCTGCAGGCCAAACTTTGTCCAATTACTTATCTATGTTATGTTTTGCAATTTCCAGAACACCATGTTTTATGGTGGTATGTTTTATGTTTGTACTTCCAGAACATGACACTGGATATTTTTGTAATGTACCACCGTGACAATGCCTTATCAATATTATTATGTTATGTGATCTTTTTAAAATTACCTCTTAGTTTTATTTATTAGTTTCCAGATAATTTATAACTTGGTAACTTGGATAAATATTGTATATATGAATAAGTAGACAAGTAAAAAAAAAAATTAACAATCCAAGCACTTTATCTATTCTGCAGTTCATTTCCAGTTTCCAAAAAATTTGAAAGAAAATTATCAAGCAAAAATTGATTAAGGCACTGCTCGACTAAGCTTTACAAATATTGTGGTAAAAAAATGAAGCTATATGAATGAAGTATAGGTAGGAGTCTAAAAAGGTTCTGAAAATTTGACACATTATTCCTGCAAGTTTAAATAAATGAACATAGGTAGTCAGGAATATAATCTTTGAATTAAAGATTTTGCAAGCTAAGGACATGACAAATTTGTAAACAACCCCCAAATTCCATCCTATTGCATATTTTGTCTTTCAAAACCAACTATAAATATGTGTCCTTGAAATGTAAAGTTTGCACAACATAAGAAATGACAACCTTCAATCCTCGGCCCCAATCTGAATTTTTCTACACCGAAATATGGCACAAGGAAATCGATGACTACTTCATCGAATTTTTATCCAACGAGGCTTTCTTCCAAAATGCAATTTTCATCCATAGTTTCAGTGACGTTCTCACAATCGCTTGTAACGAACTTAATATTTACTTTCAATCGGCGTTCACTATTAAGACTATCACTGCAAAATTTCACCTTATAAAACGAAGACATTCCACGTTTTCATATTTGAGGAGCCTCTCGGGGTACTATTTAATCGGTGACACCAATGAAGTTGGAAATGAAGGCAGAGAAATTGTTAGACATTTGTGCATGGTAACATGTTACATCTCAATGGTTCGAAGTAGACGATGGACCAATTGTTGATCAAGAAAGTCCAACACCAAATCCTATTGAGGACCCGAAAATGTTGCAATTCTCGCCTTGCGAGGATGACGATTTTTGGAACGATCTGGCGAACCAAAATAATACATCTACGGATGATGAAAATGACGAGGGTGAGAAAGGTAATTCCGTTGCTAAGTGTCTCTGGCTGGACGAAGGGACGTCTCTGGGATCAGTTAAAGGAAAAAAAAATAATGAATATATGTATCAAGATAACATTATTAATGCAGTTTCATCATTTTCTGTTTTAAAGACTTTAATTTCCCATCTTTATATGCAATTTCTTTTAACTCCGTCAAATTGTTATCAGGTTGTAAGTTCGACTTTAGTTTTATTGCAAGTAAAGTGCTGCTATATTTGCATATTTTCGTTAATGAGGGTCGGGGACCTTTTTGCAAATTTTCGTTAATGAGGGTCAATTCAGTTTTTGCAATTTTCAGTTTAATGAGGATCATGGACCTTTTTTGCAATTTTTCGTAGACTGCTGCATTATTTGAAAATAGTGGGCATTCACATATTTTGAAATGGGCTGTTAAGGGGGCGTAATTATGCAGTTCCATTTAAAATTTTGGCCAGTGAAAGGTAATGCTCTATTTTATGTTAAACATGACCAATTCAACCAAAAATTTGAGCTATCCAGACCATAAATAAGAATTTCACCTTTTGAATCAAAGTTCTTGCAATTTCCATCATATATGAAAATATGAAGCTAACTAATACATATCATCATCCCAAAATACAAGTGTTAACAATACATATCATCATCCCAAAATACAAATTAGAAATAAATATTAGTTAGGCAAATTACACCCATGAGTAATCAAGTGTTACCAACCTAACTAATATGTCCAAATATCATCATCCCAAAATACAGTCCACTTATATGGTCCAATATAATTACCAACTTCCACAAACTTGTTGACACTACCAAACTCCCATATCAAATCATTATAAAAAAACAGGACAAAAGCTTCATATTATATCTAGTATGCACCAATTAGAAGTTTAATTGCATGTTAACCAATATCAACAAAACAGGGTGTTTCCAAAAGTACACAAACCCGTAGCAATCAACAATTGATTAAGGCATTTTACCTTGAAGCATCATGTGTGCTTGAATCTCCCGGTTTCGGGGGGTTCGAATTCAAGAACAAGCTGGTATGCTTTGCGTTATCCATTATCTTGAAGGAAAGAAAATTGCGATTCTCCTCGCTTAGAGACTCAATACTCTCTAAAGCCGCAATTATCTTTTTTGCTTTATCGTCGTATGAATCCTCCTCCTTTGCAAACTTTGACGAAAGATAAACCCACGTGTCTTTTGCAGCGGTGAGAAACTGTGACATGTCGGGCTTATAAACGTCCTCTCCAGTGACTTCGGGTGTTTTCTTCTTTCTTTTTTGTTTTTCTTTCTTGATCTTCTCCTTTTTCAGCTTCTTTGTCAACTTGGAAGTCCGAGAGGTCTCTAAATCTAGGTAAATTGGACACGCATTCATTATATCCTCGGCCACATCCGAGGCATCAGTAGTCAAATCCACACAGGGACTACTATATTGCAGTTCATCATTCTTCGTGGATGGTTCTTTTCTTTTCCGGTTCTTTTCAATGGTATCTCTCGTCAAATCCTCAACTATATCCTCAAAGCTTTCCGCGCCTTCCCCAGTTGCCCGATCCCTTCCAAATATTTCGACCCAGTCATTGAAATAGTGATATGTCTTGTACCGCATGTTTGCAACATCCGGGTGAGCCTAGCAAGAAAACAAATTAATAGAAACATTTTAAATATTCAGAATTCTCATATATGTAATGGAATTACAAAGGCAGTCCATAAAATACCTTGACGTATAAGTCCCAAACATCATCTTCCACGGTGATTTGCCTTCCGAAGTCATTCCACCCAAAGCCACTTGTCCCTTGCATTCCTAGTAATTGGCCATAGGTCTTCTTCCAAACGGTAATCTTAGAGTTGATATGTTTAGCAAGAATCTTGGAATTAGGAAGCAAAGTAGTTAGGGCAACCTCTAATGCTTGTAAGTAACCCGGCCTAAATGCATTATCGGCCTTCCAACCATTAGCAAGCATCTCTTTCAAGCAATGTAACAATTGTTGTTCTTCAAGCTCGTTCCAAGATCTCAGAGCACCTTGTGTCTTTCTTTGAGAAGGCGCCGTATCACCATATCGTGGAACGGATGTCATCTTCTCACAAAACCTACACAACCATTGTGCACAACCACGGTCTTTAATTAAACAAAATCCTTCAATTAAACAAACTCATTCATAATCATTCAGGTACAAACTTTTAAAATACAAGTTATAAAGAAATTGTTCATAACGTTCAAACTAGTACAAACCGAAATTCGAAAGAAATACAACATCCATGCATAACATAACATAATATAATCAAAATGAAAATGTTTTGTTTAAAGACAAGTCTTCATATTCTAATGACGCTCTTGATTCCATTTTATGAACATACTACGAGCCATATTGTCGCAAAAATTGTTACACGCATGCGACGACTCAACTATGTCAACCTAATCCTCAACGACTGCCTCGTCATCATCGTCACTTGTATCACTAGAATCACTGGAATTTTCATATGTATACCACACATCGAAGACAATCGTTCACCGCATAAAATTCTGAATCAAGAACAATGCCATTATAATCCTGTTTTGCGTCTTCAAGGGGTAAAATGCGTTGCTTCTTAGAATTGCTCATTTTTTTTAACTTGTCCAAAGCTCCGCTCTATTACATTTCGGGCTTGTGAATGTTTCATATTAAAATACTCCTTCTCATTTTGCGGGGCCTCCATTCCGACGCCCCACTCTTTCAAATGATACCGAATCCCCCTATATGGCGCAAGAAACCCTTCTCCGTTGGTATAACCATTATCACATAAGTAATATGTACCTAAATTGAACGCAAATTATTATTGGGATGAAATTTTCATAATTTTACTTATATGTTACTTTTTATAATTGTATCTAGATGTTCTAACGTATATATTTTCGAACCTGTAGGCACCCTCAAACCATTGTTCCGGTTGATTGCATCCCGTAAAACACGACCATCCGCCGCGGATCCCTCCCAACCAACAAGTGCATACGTGAATCCTCCATTAACATCACACGCAGCTAACACATTTGTCGAAACAACACCTTTGCATGATCTATAACGTGGTCTGTCTGCCAAGGGCACTTGAATTTCCGACGTATGTTCCATCCAATGCCCCTATGCAGCCCTATATATGAAAGTCCATCAAACTATACTTATTCGACGAATACCCAAAAGTATTTTAATAATGTAACTCACCGGAAAACAACTCCACCTTGAATCCTGACAATCATCTGTTACTGGTTCTGGGACGGATAACAAAATCTTATGGAGTGTTAACGTACAACCTAGTACGCGGTGAAAGCACTTGCTCACTGTGTCGCCGGACCGTTTATAATCAGTCCCAACAACTCGAATCTTCTTATGGTGTGAAAGAACACTAAAAAAAATGGCTACTTGTTCTCTAATCGGAACGTATTTCGTATCCCTTAACCCCCCCCCCCCCCTCATTATGTAGCAAGCAACAAAATTTTTCAAAGGAGCTCTTATCAAGCCGTAGGTTGTTTTTGCATCTTACATTTTTCTTCATAGTTATTTTACGAACATATTTGGCTTGCTTTCTTTTCCTACGGATTAGACTATAACGAATTGGTTGGTTCAAAGATTGTGCATGAAGTTGTGCAATAAAACGAAGACACATGAAATAAACACCCATCCAAAAAAATTGATGAAATATTAATAAGAGAAGGTGCTTCCTTCGTTGATCCATTTGCAATATGGCTGCCAACATATGGAAAAAGAATTCATTCAAGATAAAAGGCATTATACTTTGAACAAATATTGGGGACTTTATGACACAACTATGAGGAACTTATTATAAGAACATGAACATAGCAATATTAAAAATATGAAAATATCCTCATTCAACAAGAACAAACTGAGGACTTATTATAAAAACGCCAACAATCAATATGCAAACTTTAGAATTAATAACAAACACTCAGTCATAATATGTGCAACTTATTCATCGATAGTGAAATACACATAAAAATTATACAAGAAAACCTTGAGGACTATATGAACAAAAAAATCAGTTTCAACTCAAATTTTTTCTTCATAGTAATTTCAGTACAAAGTTTATAGTCAAATATTTTCAGTACAATCTAAAGGGCATTCAACAAAATTTCATATTAAACACATAAACATTTCAGTACAAATTTATATAGTCACCTTATCAAGAACAAGCACCAAGATCAGTACAATGGCTACAAGAACAATATAAATTCTAAAAATGGTATAATCTTTGTAGGATTCACAACATAAGAAAGCATAATAGTGAAGGGGTTAAATGAAAATTATTAACCCTAAAAAAAAAAATTACGAAGAATGAGTTCTTCGAAAATAATAATAACGAAATTGGCTACTGGTATACAAAAATAGACTAATTGGAACACCATTTTTGCACATTTCCATTTAGAAACATATGAAAATCCGAATATACAAAAATAGAATTTGAAATTATTGATATGAACTGACCTAGATTGGGTCTTCAAAATGGAGCTGCCCGTACGGTAATCCGACCTACAAGTACAAAAAATCAGAAAATTAGGGCAAGAATAAAGGAAGTAGATGTTCAAGAGATTAAAGAAAACGAAAATGAGAAGAAATCCAAGGTTGAGCTTCACAAATTTTGCGTAGGTTCTCACTTAGGAAGAAGGGGGAAATCTGTCGTGGGAGAAGAGAAGAGGGAAATGAAAATTTTCCAGAGTTTTGTTAAATTTTACCTGGTTATTGGACAATTTCTTACAAATTAAAGGGCAATATAGGGATGGAAAAGTTAATCTGGGCCAGTCAATTATAATTTTAGGGATGGATCTCCAATTAGAATGGGCTAGATAAAGGGGGTGGCCCACATTTCTGGAGAACTAGAACGGGCTGCCCGTGATTTTATAAGCCCAAACGAACAAATTTTTTTGGCCCCAATAAATTTTATCAGTGTCATTATTTAGCTTATTTGGGCCATATTTTGCAAACCGAACATTGCCTTACAGCAGACCTATTACTCGTCTCCTCCTCACTCACCACGAGAAACCCCGCCCTTCTACTCCGCCGCCGTCGCCGGCACTTTGAATTGCTTTCACTACTTTATTGAGAAATGGCGTCTCAAAATTTCATCTGGAATTTAGCTAAAACATATTTCACCGCAGGGCTTATAGGCCTCACAGTATCTGACCGTTATGCCAGCTTTATGGCCGTTCGAGGTTCCTCAATGTCTCCAACTTTTAATCCCCGTGACAAAAAAAACAGTGGAATTGTGTTAGGTAAATTACCTATTTTACTTTTTTTTTTGAATTTACTGCAGTAGTAAACGATTGCTGAAATATGTGTATGGTTACAGATGACTATGTATTAGTGGAGAAATTATGCTTGGAGAAATATAAGTTCTCGCGGGGTGACGTCGTGGTTTTTCGGTAATTCGACACTCTTTTTCAATTGAAGTATATTTCTTGTTAGTTGTTTTCTTTTGTTGTGGTTTCTGAACGAGCATTTGATTGCTGATGAATTATTCTAGCTGATTGATTATTTTTTAGGCTTATGTGTTATTTTGTTTTTTGAACACTATCTTTCTATCTAATTTATCAATCTAGAATACTTGAATGTAGTACAAATTAGAAAAAAAAGGAAACTTAAATGTGTTTTTCTCTTCTCATGATAGCAGACTCACTCCTCATGGATTCTTGGATGCTATCCGAGCTACAAATTTGCTGTAATACGAGAAATGATCAATTGAGTTTTTCTCTTCTTTTCAGGATCAGTTTTCCTATCTGCCATTGTTGTTGTGTCTTTACTCATCATTCATCCCTCTTATCTGGTTTATTAGCTAGCAAAATTCCCAGAAACCAATTGCTGCAGGACAAATTAAATCCCGAAATATAGTACTATAATTTGGTGTATGAAGTTTATTAAATAGTTGGAGCATGCTGGACTAAGCCAGAAAACTTTGAAATATAACAAATTTCCTAATAAATTTGACATTAAATGCAAGAATTTCCCCGTGTTAGATGCTGGCAATTTGTTATGCGGTGAAACATTCCTAAAATTTAAGACCTGTTAGATTGATAGAGAAGTACATGGCCCAACACAAGCAGGTTTTGTGTCTTTGATATTGAATCACATCAACTTGCATCTTTTCCTTAGGATGAGATTTTCATGGTAACTCCATCTTTCACTAAAAAGTAATCTAAAAAATCACGTTGATGCAGTTGGGACCTATTACTTACGTGTTTCCCCCTTTGGAATAATTATAATCTTATATGCTGATGAAATTGCATTCTTGAAATTTGCAGTTCCCCAACTAATTATAAAGAGAAAAATGTAAAGAAAATTACTGCCCTGCCAGGTGACTGGATCCATCTCTCGTCATTTGACACTGTGAAGATCCCCAAAGGGCATTGTTGGGTTGAGGGAGACAACGCAGCTTGCAGCGTAGATTCAAGATCACATGGCCCGGTATGTAATGAGTTGTTGTAGTTATACTAAGGCATGTGAAGTCAAAATAACACACATATAATCGCATAACATGTGCTACTGTCTAGTAATTTCATATGCACAATGCATTGATTAAGAAAGCTTCTATCAAAATTCTTGTGACTGTTATATGGTTGTGTGCATTTTCATCTATTCTTATACCGACTCATTATTGATTCTATGCAGTTATATTTGACTTTGAAATATTCATAATTTTCAGATTCCTCTTGGCTTGATTTGTGGGCGAATAACTCATGTTGTTTGGCCACCGCAGAGAATAGGTAGAGTTTATGGTAAAATTACTGAAGAAGACACACTTCCCTTGTGATCCTAAGTGCATGCACCAGACAGCAAATCTCCTCATCTTTGTTAAATGGCTTCTTATTGTCATTATGGAATATGCCTAGTGTTCTTCACATTATCCGCTACAGAATACAAACTCTCTACACCAATCCGAGAGCAGAACTCCATCAGCGCCAATGGCAATGGCGACCTCTCTATCTGCTCTCACCACATCCTTATCTTCTCTCTCATTCTCCTCTCATATTTCCCAAAATCCTCTTCACAACCTCTCCTTTTTGCCATCCAATTCCAAACCCCTCTCTTTAAAATCCAAATCCGGAGCCCCCAAATTCCCCACCGCACTCGTCGTTGTTGCCTCCACCGCTGTAGCCGACCCCGAAGTGGAAACGGCGGACTTAGAGAAGTTGAATTCTACACTTCCCTGCGGATTCGCTGCTCAGAACATAATCGGAACTGGCGGGAGGCAATGTGCCATAGCTAAGGTTGTTCTGCAAGAAGGCAACGTAAAAGTCATCATCAACTATCGCGATGCAAAGGTACTTAGTATTTAGTAGTATATTACTAAGATAGTGTTCAAAACTGTAAGCCAACTAGCCTGACTAGGAAGAATTGCTAGAAGTAGAGTAGAAAATGCATATTTGATTGTGAATGGTATTATCTAGTTATCAATCCATTGTGTGTGTTGCGTGAAGCTAAGTGAATGCAGAACTCTTCAGTTTTCTTCACTCACATTCGGAATGTATGTACTTAATTCCAAATTAAAAACTTGCATGGAGGTTTAATTAATTTTGATTTTTTTTGCCTTTTAGGTTGTTTACATGTACCAGGGCACGGTTTAAAATACAGAAAAACTCTATTAAATTCTTCCCAAGAGATAGCAGTTCAAAAGGCAGATAAATTTGTTTCAAAATAATGTTATCCAATTAAATCCAAATTGTGGTTTCTTGAATCTGAACAGTTAAGTTAATTCAGAAATATTTCGTTTTAGTGTATATTTTGGAAAAATTTCTAGAATTTTTGGGAAACGCTAAGAAAAATGTGAAAAAAAAAACTAAATAAAAAATTTCAAGTCAAACAAATAGTTTTAGATTTATACTTTATTTTCGTTTCGGTTGTTTAATAAAACGAAAACTTTGATCCATGGTTACATGAGCAGGTATTGGCATTAGCTCAGTTTCTCTACTTGCAGTTGAGAAGCTCTCAGATTTTTCGCCATTATTTTTCACTTGGGTGCTAAAGGGGTGTGACAAAAGTTAAATTTCATAGAATTAATTTATCATTTTGAATTTGATTGTTGCAATACTTTAATCTAAGCTATTTCATGGCAGGCCATTGGAGCAGCCCTTTTAGTTAATAAATATTTGGAAAATTATATAGATCAACCCTCCATATTCGAAAAATTACTAAAATTATCCTTGAGACAGTCTAATGTAAAAAGGATTTAAATTCTAGAAATACTCTATAGGCACCGTCTAAGAAATTTCCAACCTTAGGGGTGGCAAATCATTTTTACGCGTTTTTTCATTGATTTCATCGATTTCAATCATTTTTTTCACTGTTTTAACCCCACTTGTTTCTCTCGTTCTTTCACATTAAATTATTTTCTTAGATGGTAAGTACGGGTGTTTATGGAATTGGTTTTTTTCTTAATAAAATTAAAGTCATATGTGGGTAAATGTAATGAATCCAAGATCTTAGGAGTAATTTGAGTAATTTTTCAAACATGAAGGATAGTCTGAATAAATCACTAAGATTCAGGGATAGTTTGAGTAATTATATTCCAAGTTAGCGTTTTGGCAAGAAAGAGATGCAAATAATTATGGTTGATCTTATCATCAAGTAAGAACACTATAATGTACAGCTGGAGTCACAAGAACAGCCATATAAGATATATCTTTGATTTTTTATTTTTTCTTAAATTAAATTATTATATAATTTTAGCATATTGTGTTTGGTCTGAACTTAAAAAGTCCATATATTATTACGGAAATATGGGACGAGTTTGGAAAGAGTCATTTCAACTTCAAATATCTGAACATAACTATATTATAGGGTTTTTTTTTGCAGTTTGCACTCCCGAATTATATGAAATATGCACTTTACACCCTTAAAATTTAGATTTAGCACTTTGCACCCTAAAAATATAAAAAATACAGCACTTTGCATCCTCTTTTATTTTCAAGCAAAAACTCAAGAGCAAAATAGGTAATTCTATTGTAAATCTTTGGCACTTTGCCCCTCCCCCTCCAAAATAAAATTAGCTCTTAACACTCCTAATTAAGTATAAATTAACCACTTGCACCCTCAAAACACAATAAATGGACACTTTGCATCCCAAAATACAAAATTAACACTTAACACCCTCAAATAAAAAAAAAAAAACTCAAAGTCCTCATTTTTTCCGGCATAGTTGACCATTAAGGTGAATTTTTTTTTTAAGGCAAAATAGGTAATTATGTGTGGGTCTTTGATATGTTGAAGTAGACAATGAGTCTTCCAGAGTACTTTATTTAATTATTTATAGTTATATTGTTGAAAAGAAAGATGGAGAAAAAATGAATATTCGAGTATTTATAATTGTATTTTGCAAATTTAAGTAAAAAAATGAATTACCTATTGTGCCTTAATTTTTTTTCACTCCGATAATCAACTTTGATGAAAAAATGAGGGGTTTGGGTCTTTTAAATTTGAGGGTATTAAGTGTTAATTTTGTGTTTTGGGGTGCAAAGTACCAATTTATCGTGTTTCGGGGTGGAAGTTGCTGAATTGTTCTTAATTAGAGGGTGTTAAGTGTTAATTTTATTTTGGGGGTACAAAGTGCGAAATTCTCAAGTTTTGAGGGTGCAAAGTGCCAATACTATTGAATTACCTATTTTGCCCTTGAATTTTTGCTTGAAAATAAACGAAAGTGCAAAGTACTGCATTTTTCATGTTTCGTGGGTGCAAAGTGCTAAATCTAATTTTCGGGTACAAAGTACTATTTCCCATGTTTCAGGGGTGCAAAGTGAAAAAACCCCTTTTTCTTCTTATATTTTCATTTCTAAATGCTTGCTTTAATTTCGGTTTTAGATCAGTATGTTATTTGACTCAAATGATTTTTAATTAAATACTTTTTAAACTTATATCTTCTTAGTTTTCTTTTTTTTCTTTGTTTTACTTTTTTTTCCCTTAACAGGTTACTGAAAAGAAAAATGAAATAGGTGGGGATGGCATGGCACGGAGCTGTTGCGGAGATCGTTTTTTTGAATTTTCTTTAAGGTTATTGGGATTAATTTTTTGTGGTTGTATATAATTAGTTTTTTTTCCCTTTATGCAGTCTCACATATGTATATATAAATTTATTTATATTTAAAGCAGTTATGTGCGCAAGTACTGCGTGCCACGGTTGCTAGTATTTTAAAAGAGGAGAATGTGTTATAAAAAGAAATGGACAAAGCGGAAATTCAAGTTATCAAAAACAGCGGTGAACCAAAAGCACCCCTATAACTACTTTTGTGGAACGTGGAATTTTCACCTTGGGAATCGTAATCGTGCAAGCAAGAAAAGTCGGCCAAACACTCAAAATCAAGCTTTTACAATTCAATCGTGCACTTGTACAAATGGAACGCACGGCCAACTACCTCTAAGTATTTACAAATTAATTGGAGAAAGTAAAAGAATATCATATACTAAATATATCACTGTTTTTTAACAATTATTATCATCACATAATTATCCTATAAAAGATTAATTAAATTAGATATTAAAAACATTAGTGTACCTCCTCTGCTATATAAACTAATTGAAATACTACTGTATTATTAGATTAGTACCAAGAACCGATAGTGCACTTGAAGTCATTGAAATGAATCAAAGAAAAGGACATTGAAAATCCACTACTATCTTAAATTCACACAAAAAAAAAAAGAAAGAGAGAAAAAAGAATCTCAAAAAATAAAAGGAAATTGGGTGTTTCTCATAACAAATATTGTACAGAAAAGAAAAATAAATTGGGGGTTTTTTGGGAAAGTTATTAGTAAAAATTTAAAACGAGTTATTGAATTTATGGAGTACGATAACTTGCTGTACATGTCACTTTTACAAAAATGAATGATAGATTAAAAAATAAATTTGATCCAATAATAATTAAAGGAAACCTAATGAATATAAACTTAACACAAGTGGTACTAACCATAGAAAAGCCCTAGTAACATATATTGCCCATTCAACAATAATAACTCAACTATAAAAGATATATTAATATGTCTAATTTATCTCAACTTGAAGTGGAGAAAAGAGAAAAAGGTACTACCCATACAACAAAAATATGTTGGTGTAATTAAATTAATGTTAGCTAATTAAATTAAATTAATTAGCCAAGTTAATTATGATTGCACCTTAATGAATGAAGTGAGTAGAGAATGATGAGTCTCACTATCCCACATGGAAAAGAAGGAGAAAGTAGAGCTACAAAAGTGTTATAAAAAGGGGCATCTAGCTTTCATAGTGGAAAGGCTTTGTGGGAATGGGCCTAGAGTAATATCTGGGGCCAATAATTAAAATTAGTCCAAAATTTTTTACAAAGATCCGTGAATGATCCGATTAGGATCCGCGTGTGATCCAATTAGGATCCGAATGTGATCCAAATCAGGATCCGCAAGACCTTCTAGAAGGTTCGAGAAGGATTTGGTTTGCCCGCCCGAATTTGAATAAAAGGGTGTGTTTGATTGGTTTTTGAACCGAATGGGTGGCACCCATTCGGACCAAACCATCACTTGGTTCAAATTCGAACCATTGTGACCCTGCAACAAGTTCTTTCAATTGCTATAAATAGGAGAGGAATCTGGCCAATTCCTCACACCATTTTTATTCAGCAATTAAGTATAAATTATTCTCTACTTATCAAGTTAAATATTTCAGTCAAAGTTCTATTTGTTCCAACTCGCCCGTGTCGTTTTTGTTCGTGCAAAACAACAAGGATAGACTGTTGTATCCTGGGAGACTACCGAGGAATACTGATCGCACCGTAGGCAGCCTCAGAAGTATTGTCTTAAGGAGATTGCATTTGCAGCCTCAGTCTTTTACATCTCATTTCTTCCCGGTTATTAATTATACGTACGTAAGTAATATATTTACTTATGATACTTTGATTATTTTATTCAAGTAAATTCATTTCAATTACTTAAACTTATTCAAATAAAGTTGTTGTATTATATAAAATACAAGTTGAAACACCAATTTTTATTTAAATACTTTTCTGTTCCAATTTATGTTTTATTTGAAAAATCTTGAATATAGTAATATAAATATACTATATTAGTTAAATAAACTATATTTAATTAAAATTATAGTTTATACTTAATTATCTTTATACGTACTACAAGAAATATAAATTGAGTATATTTCTATTACACAGATTGTTAAACAATAACAAAATAATTGAACTATAAAGATATATTAATATATCTTAATAAACGTAAAACTATAACAAACATTTGATAGTGCTATTTTCATGTCATTTCTACTCAACAAACTTTAAAAGCCGCAAAGATGAGCTTCAATATCCTCCATCAATCTAACGCAATGAAATTTGGTGACAAAGGAGCTCCAGTTGAATATACACTTAATTCAATTAAGCATAAAATCTTCAATATTAGAATGCTGCAAAAATAAAAGGAAAATTTATATAGACACCCCCTGACTATTACCCAAATTACATGACTTAAAGAAAGAAATAAACTTACATGACTTCAATTTGTGGAGAATGAGAGAGAAATTCTACTATTCTTCCTTCTTCTTGTTTTCAGTGGAGAAGTCATCATTTTTGGTTTTCAAGGCAGAAGTTGGATACGGCGTGTCCTGATAGCCTATGCGATGACATTGTCGATTCAAGGATCAGGAAGCTGCTTGAGCGAAGGTCTCGATCGGATCCCCGATGAGTCGGTGACCAAGAAGGTTAATTTAACCTTCTTGGTCACCGACTCATTGCATTAATGGACTCATGACATTAGTGACATTTTCTTCCTGACTTTCTAGGTTAACTCTACCGCTCCAAATATCCACGAATTGTTTATATGAATATCAACTTTGTCACGGTCGTTTTAAGATAATAAACAATTCTAAAGATACTATTTCTACATATACACGTTTTGCGTCTTTAAAAGTGGTACAAAGACAATATTTCCTATAATAATCATAACTATTGCTTGGTCATGCTGCTACAATTAGAATACGAGGAAATTGCACTTTTTATTTCAAACATTTACATACTTTATAAACTGCATATCACACCTTTCAGAATGACACATTCATACCAAAATCAGTCAACTTTTTTCAATTTACATACTGAAGTTAAATATTGGATGAAATGCGCCCACGTGTCCGTTAACTCACTTTAAAAAAAAAAATTTGAATTGCAATTTTGACACTTTACACTATAGTTGCAATTTTTTCAATATAATGGCATTTTACATCCCAATAAAGTGCAGTTAGCCAAAAAAAATTATTAGTTTGCAAAGTGCTAAAGTTTCAAAGGCTCAAAGTGCTAAAAATGAATTTTTAGTGTGCCAAAATGTTATTTATAATTCAATTTTTTTAGAATGATTTAACTTTTTAGATGGGAAAGCATGTTAGATCGATGAAAACCGGATGAAATTGATAAAATTCGACGAAGATGAGTCAAATCGATGAAATTAGTGGGCAAGTGGCTTCATTGGTAAAATGAATTACATCGCTGAAAGTAGTGAAAAAATAAGTTAAATTAGTATAAAAAAATTAAATTAACGAAGAAACCGATGATAATAGTGAAAATGGGCAAAATAAGTGCAATTTGTGAAAACATGGGTTAATCCGCCAAAAAAATTCTAAATTGGTGACAAAAGGGTGAAATCAATGAAATTAGTAGAAAATGAGTTAAATTGGTGAAGAAACATGTGAAATCAATGAAAGCTTAGTTAAATTGTTGGAACTAGTAAAAAAAAAAAGTCGGAAGGATTGATGAAAAACGCGGTTAGCAATGAAAAATTGGTTGAATTGGTGAAATCAATAAAATAAAGGGGTTAAATTAGTGGAAACTCAGTGAAAAAGGCTAATCGGTGAAAACGGATCCAATTGGGTCCAATTTGGATCCGGTCCAACTTGAATCCGTTACCATTCAGATCTATATCAGTTGTGCATCATTCTTAATCTAATCGAGTCCAAATTGAATCCCAATAGGATCCTTGATAGTGGATACACTTGGGATCTGAATCCATTGGTTGATCAAATTGCCACTACTATAAGTAATGCTCGATTTATCTTTGACCAAAACTTGTATTACTCCGTCTCGTGGCATTTTTGTTACTGATAACAATTATATTGTGTTGCCTCGGACGATGGGGGGGGGGGGGGGGAGCAAATGATAGTACAATATATTACTCCGCTGCGAGTCCAAATGAATGTAAAAATGTGATAAGAGTGTAGGTGAGTAACTAAAGACGATGCACGTTGAACCTTAACAAAAAAAAAAAAAAAAAGCAATGTAATAACGGATAAATCGCACTATTTGTCTCTCCAATGTATTTATGGCACTTTTGTCTTTTCTAAAATATTTGTGTCACTTGCGTCCTTCAAATCACTACATTTGTATTCACCATCTTAATTTGAATAGTTTCATATTGCGCCAGTCGAATCTCGTTAAATTTGTGTTTCATCTTTAGCATTTGCTTAATCGCCCTGACCACCTCGCTTCCGCACAGCAGGGGCAAAAAATGGCACGTTGAAGAGGTAGTTCTCTGGATGCAAAGAGACCAAATTCTGATGGAAAACTCTTCATGAACTCTTCAGCTTTGGTGTGACCAAAGCATAAGATCCTGCTCATTCAACAATAATTGTTGGTGAAGAAACTTGCAATGAAAAAGTTTTCTCAATTCTCATGAATATGATAAGAATAAGATTCACAGTTCAAACATACTATGTTCATGATTCTAAATATGTGGGCACTGTACTCATTACATTAATGTTGAACATGATAGAAGGCCTTTAAAAATCATACGATAAAATGACAACGAAAAAAAATGTTATCAAATTGCTAAAACAGCCAGATTCGCTAGTCGAGGATTGTTCGATCCAATTGGTCAGATGACAACTACTAATAAGAAATACAAAGACGGTAAGTAATAGGTAACTAAATCCCTTTAGATTTGGTTTACCACTAAGAATGGACCATATTCAGAAGTGAGGGCAACAGCATCCGGCAAAAGAATTCCTCTACCAAGAATTCCGAAAAAAATAGTCTATAATAGAAAATGACGGAGTGTGAAACAGAGTTTCACCCTCTGTGTAAGAGCCTTATGCCCCTTGGCTCACAAGCAAGTACCAATGCCCTTCTATAGAGTGAAGTAGAAGGTAAATGGCACACATCAAGAAATCTAAATAGAATGGTAACATACACCTCGAACATCATCATTCAGCTGCACCATGCAATGTAATATGCTTTAGTGGATTTTCTACTGAACAAGACAAATAAGTTGATGCAGCAAACACAAATTTTTTATGGAATTGTTGAAAGTTTTAGGTAGACATTAATACTTGAACCATGCGACAAACCTTAACTGGTCACTAACCACTTTTAAAACCTTTTGCGAAATACTTTATAGAGCATCATACCGTACTACTGTAAATCCTCTTACACCAGATTACAACAGTATCTAAGAGATAAACCAACCAAACGTAGGGGTTCGGTAACCACTACTGTAAATCCTCCTACACCAGATTACAACAGTATCTAAGAGATAAACCAACCAAACGTAGGGGTTCGGTAACCACATTTTTACAATTACATAATTCCGTTCAAGATAACCATAATTCCTGGAAGTCAGTTAAGTTCATAGTCACATTTAGTAGCAAAATATGCAGAAATCCTCGAACAAAACAGGCCAAACCTATATATATAGATCAACTCAAATTAAATGGGTAAAATGGTTGCAGTTCTTTTTAGGAAATAAATACCTGTATATCTGTAATCATGCAAAAAAGGAATTTCCATCCAAATCAGGCAGAACAAGTATTGCATTCATAATTCTAGCAGCAAGAACTGATTACATGTGAGGCAAGGAACATAAAACTAAGGTATCAAATTTATTAACATATATATAGTATCTGAAGCCTGAGAAAATACTGACAAGCGGATGATTGAATTTTCTGCGATGACCAAGAAACTTGAGAAACAGATTTACATACACAGGGGATCATTGCTAACTTGCTCGTATTCATTAAACACAGAGCTATACATGTGCTTCATGTACACTTTACTTTGGTATCCTTTCCATCAGCTATAGCTATAGAGTAAAGGGGTAGATGTTTATTTTCATAAGATCAACCCAAGATGCATCTTCCTCTCTAGGAATTCAAAAAGGCACTTTTTGGAAAACCAAAAAGGAGATAAGTAGAAAGCGAGGGGGGCCATATTGCTACATATGAAGAGTATGTAGACTATCTTATTCAAGAGGAGACACAACAAATCTCAAGATTTTGGAAGAAGCATACAAGTGGAAGAAACACAAGATTGCTTTTACGCGTCTAATCATCATCAAAAGCAATCAAGCGTACCTTCCAATTGTATGTTGCTTCCAACAAAATGTTTGTTGTATGTCTATCCTCCGGGAAAGATAACCCATATACTCTTTATACCCACCAATAGGACCGCATTCAGTTTCTATATACCTTCTCTTTTTGAGTATCTTTGGCATGTTAGTGTGAAGCTATTCAACATCCAAAACTATTTTCCATCTTCAACTACTCTTCCAAAAACATTCGATCTTCTCTCTCAATGAGCAAAAAAATGGCTCTTTAAAACAACCTCTTGCAGGCTCAAGGCATTTTTCTAGTGTTCATCATCACTTTCTTGTCTACATGAGCATATGCCTCAATTGGCATAACTGATGCACACTCTCAAATGAAATTGTCTAAAAAGTACTTGGAATGGCCACCGGAAAAGTATTACATGTGGAGCAAGGTTGTGGAGTTGGAGATATGTTTAGCTTAAACTGAAACACCTAGAGCACTTTTTGAGATTGCAGTCGAGCAATCATCACTAGACATGCCAGAGCTTTTGTGGAGGTATATATAAACCTTGAAGTATCATGTAGAAATATGAGATAAAACTCATTGATTTTTCATATATTCTGAAAAGAATTTACATCGATATATATACAAGAATAAGAATAGTACAAAAGGAAACGAAATCACTCTAATCTAGTAAATGATACAAATCTCAGCAAATCCCTAAGAATCTGGTGAGAATTACTGATTTCCACACTCCCCCTCAAGCTAGGTTGTAGATGTTGAGTAAACCTAGCTTGGAAGTAAAGTCTTCAAATGTCATCCGTGGTAAGGCTTTAGTTAGGATGTCCGCTGTTTGTTGGCTGGTTGGGACATACAAAAGTGATATGGTGTTGTTTTCGATCTTTTCTTTGATAAAGTGTCGATCGATTTCAACATGTTTTGTTCTATCATGGTCAACCGGGTTCTTAGTCATTTTGATTGCTGACTGATTATCAGAAAACAACTTCATGGAATCTGATAAAGGAATTCCTAGCTCATGAAGTATTCTTTTTAACCATATTCCCTCACAAAGGCCATTTGCAATGGCTCTGAGTTCTGCTTCTGCACTGCTGCGCGAGACTACTGATTGTTTTTTACTTCGCCAAGTAACTAAGTTACCCCAAACGTACGTACAGTAACCTGTGGTTGATCGCTTGTCAGCAGATCCTGCCCAATCCGCATCAGTAAATATTTTTACTTTCTTGTTTGTTGTTTTCTGAAAGAACAATCCTTGACCTGATGTCAACTTCAAGTATCTCAGAATCATGTATACCGCGTCCATGTGATTTTCTGTTGGATTGTTCATGAATTGGCTCACCAAATTTACAGCGAAGCTGATATCTGGTCGGGTATGGGATAGATATATGAGCTTTCCAACTAATCTTTGGTATCTCCCTTTGTCTATGGGTGCACTACTATCTTTACTACCTAACTTAGTAGTAGGGTCCATAGGAGTGTCTGCTGGTTTACATCCAAGCATTCCTGTTTCTTTCAAAAGATCTAGTACATACTTTCGTTGAGAAACTGAAATACCCTTCTTAGACCGAGCTACTTCCATTCCTAGGAAGTACTTTAGATTGCCCAAGACTTTTATCTCGAACTCTTGAGCTAGGAACTGTTTGAGCTTTATAATCTCCTCTTCATGATCTCCAGTCAGAATAATATCGTCTACATACACTATGAGTATCGCTTTCTTTCCCGAGGATGAATGTTTGACAAACATAGTATGGTCTAATTGACATTGTTCATAACCAAACTTCTTTACAGCCTTTGTAAACCTGTCAAACCATGCTCTCGGTGATTGTTTGAGTCCGTACAAATATTTCTTGAGCTTGCAAACTTTGTTGTGGTTTGTTTGAGTTTCAAAACCTGGAGGGATCTCCATGTACACTTCCTCTTCAAGATCACCATTAAGGAACGCATTCTTGACATCTAGCTGATAGAGTGGCCAATCAAGGTTAGAAGCAAGTGAGAGCAATACCCGAACAGTATTCAGTTTAGCTACCGGTGCAAATGTTTCTTGATAATCAATCCCATAAGATTGTGTAAACCCTTTAGCCACCAATCGAGCCTTAAATCTGTTGATACTCCCATCTGAATTAAGTTTGATAGTGAAAATCCACTTGCTACCAACAGGACGTTTTCCTGTTGGTAACTCGGATTTCTCCCAAGTCCCATTCTTTTCTAGAGCTCGAATTTCTTCCCATACAGCCTCCTTCCATTCTGGTATACTCAAAGCCTCATGAATTGATCTTGGAACCTGTGTTCTGTCAAGATTACTAACAAAGGCACGGTGATTCCGAGACAATCTCCCATATGAGATGAAATTATAAATGGGATGATTAGTGCAAGTTCGAGTGCCTTTTCTCGAGGCACTAGGCTTATCAAGATCTTCATCAGGCAAATTATTGGAAACATAATCTTGATTAGTATTACCTGGTGAATTTTTTGATTCCAGACTCTGGTTGGACTCATGATGGTGATTTGTTGGCTGCAGTTCTTTATCTTCTGTAGTTTTGTTCCTCCTAGTATAAACACACAACTCACTAGCGTCTTTAGGATGTTTTGGAGTGGGACGCTGGGGAGTGTCTGGATTATAATTAATATCACAACATGGGTTAGGTTCTTGAGGAGTTTGGTAAGATTAAGGCATATTGCAATCAGAATTTGGACTAGGATCTTGAGGTGTTTGGAATGATGTTGTAGGATGAATATAGGTTGTGTCTAATAAGTTAGTGTTCCAAAGCTGATATTCTTGAGTGAAGTTCTCCCCCTGGATGTCAGTTTTGGAATAGAAAGGTTGATGCTCAAAGAATGTGACATCCATGGAATTGTAGAATTTTCTAGTGCTTGGGTGATAACATTTATATCCTTTCTGATTTGAGGAGTACCCTACAAAAATACATTTGAGAGCCTTAGGGTCGAGTTTACTACGTTCTCGGCTATGGATATGAACGAACGCTGAACACCCAAATATCTTGAAAGGAAGGGTGGATAGAACATGGGTAGTAGGGAATGATTGAAGAAATGTCTGGCAGGGTGTTTGAAATTTCAAAACTCGAGAGAGCATCCTGTTTATTAAGTAAGTAGATGTTAAGATTGCCTCTCCCCACAAAAATTTTGGAACATGAGTGGTGAACATGAGAGAACGGGCAACTTCTAAAATATGTCGGTTTTTTCTTTCTGGCACGCCATTTTGTTGAGGTGTATTGACACATGAACTTTGGTGAATAATGCCTTGACTTTTAAGGTAGTTTCCAGAAGTGTCTCAAAATACTCTCTTCCATTGTCAGTTTTCAACACTTGTATTTTGGTTTGAAATTGAGTTTGAATCATAGTGTTTAAATTTCTAAATATTTGACTGACTTCAGATTTTTCTTTCATTAGAAATAGCCATGTAAGCCTCGTGTGGTCATCTACGAAAGACACGAACCATCTAGAACCAGTAATATTTTTTATTATTGAAAGCCCCCACACATCACTGTGTATCATAGAAAAAGGATGTGATGCTTTGTATGGTTTAATGTGTTAAGACTCACGCACATGCTTAGAGAATTGACACACCTCACACTGAAACATATTAAATTTTTTATTCATAAACAAGGGTGGAAATAATTTTTGAAGATATAAGAAATTGGGATGACCTAGACGATAGTGCCATAACATGACTGCACTATTAATGCTGAAATCATTTTTGGGCTCAACACAAACAACATTGTGAGTTTGTCTTCTAGAAGGTTCATCACTCTTGAGAAGATCAAGGCCTGAGCACATCCTAGCACTCCCAATCATCCTCCCCGAGTCCAAAACCTGAAATTCACATAAATCCGAGAAGAATTTAGTAACACAGTTAAGTTCTCGTGAAAGTTTGCTCACAGACAAAAGATTACAATCCAAATTTGGAACATGAAGAACTGGACAAAAGATTACAATCCAAATTTGGAACATGAAGAACTGAATTTAAAGTCAGTTCCTTTGAAATAATAACAGAACCTGTTCCAACCACTTTAGAAAGAGATCCATCCGCTATTTTTACACTAGGACCTTCTCGACAAGGACTATAACTTTGAAAAAGAGATGCATCACTTGTCATATGATCGAATGCACCAGAGTCTACAATCCATGTACCCTTGTTTTTTGAATTAACAGTGAGGGCACTCATGTAGTTACCTTTAGGTGCCAAGGAGACTGTACCGATGTGTATATTAGTGAGGCCCAAAGTAACTTCGGATGGAGTAGAGACTGATTCCCTGTCTTTTTCAGTGGACATGGTGATTTCAGAGAATAGGCTCTGGTACCATGTAGAAATATGAGATAAAACTCATTGATTTTTCGTATATTCTGAAAAGAATTTACATCGATATATATACAAGAATAAGAACAGTACAAAAGGAAACTAAATCACTCAAATCTAGTAAATGATATAAATATCAGCAAATCCCTAAGAATCTGGTGAGAATCACTGATTTCCACATATCAAAATATGATAGAAGTAGTATATCAGAATATTAAACAAGTTTTTATGAAGGTTCAAAAGCCTGTCGCAAAACATGTTCTAGTTCTTTCATATTATGAGATTTCCAAAGTCAATACATTATTATTCCACAGAAGCTCTGGCATGCCAAGACGATTGATCGAGTGCTACCTCAAAAATAGTTCTTGTTCTTTCAGTTTCAGCATATCCCAATCTCTTCAGAAACGCTTCTCTAGTGACTTCTAAGTACCTATTATACAAATCACATCAACTATGTCAATCCATCTCAATGTACTTTGTAAATATCTGTCATTTGAAATTATTATATAGTTTAGTACATATCAACATGAAGAAAGTAATTAGTCAATTGGCATAACTTATTTTGAATTGTGCAGGCATCAACCATTTTTTTTTCAATTCTCATTTATCAGATTTGTGAATCTAAGAATATGTTTGATTGACATAAATAGGATATATACACAACAAAGACAAAGAACGCAAGCAATAAATTCATTCAAGGTTTGTGGACGCTGGCAGCCATAACATCTTAAGCAATATTCATGATCCAATAAAAAATTAAAAAGAATAAATCCATGCAGCTTTTCCAAATAGCAGAACCTCAAATTAAAAATCCCCAACAGATGCATTAACTCACATAACATAAACACGGATTTCCATGAATATAAGCAAACACTCCTGTGATTGGATAAAGTAGAGTACACGAAGTGAATAAATTGAAAGGACAATTCCAAGGCCTCCTCCATGGTAGGGGCATTCCAGAGGGCTTGTATTAGGATATCGGTTTGTAACTGCGTCAATCAGGTTTCTGAAATTGGAAAAATCGAGAGCCCTAATTGGTTTGAGAGAAACCCTAATTCGGATAGATGTCGTTTAGCAGTCCTAAATTATATAATATAGAAATCATGAACATCAGTTGACAGTTATGGCCCGTCCGATGTCGTTTTGATGGGTGTTCTTGGGCGGGGTAAATTAATAATGTTAGTCCAATTTTTTTATTTTTTTGGGGCAATAATAAAAATAAATCCGCGGATGGATTTGAAATTCTAATTTTTAACATAGTAATTTAGGTTTTCATTTTAAGTGGATTTCTTTAACCTTGTCACTTGAATTTCAATTACTTAAATAAATAAATTAAATAAGTAGATCATTACATGTTTCACCTATTTTACCGATTCCTTTATTTATATTTTTATATAAAATTTTACTTATTTTTATCGGTTTAATCCTTCATTTTTTAACTTCCATTTGTTTTTACCATTTTAGTCCTCTTCATCGATTGTGAATGAGCTAGGGTTGGTTGTTGTACCCTAAAAGCGTGTCAGGTGGCCAAATGCACCTTAGAGGCAAAGTTGGCACAGTGACATGTAACGGTTTTGAAATTATGCGAATTTTTTGTTATGTATTACATGACATCACTATGATTATGTTCAAGCAGCTCCAGAAATGTTTTTCTTTTTTTATCTCCCAGTCAGTCAAAAGTGTCATTTTCTATGTTGGGATTTAGTCGAGATTTCCGTTAAGCGGCTTGGTTTATTGGAGGTCGAGGATGAGCCTCTAGATGGGCATTGATTCGAACGACCTAATATGGTACTTGTTCATTTTCATCGGCTTACTTACACGGGCTAAGGGACTACATGTGACCTTCTTGATTTTAACATTTTCACAAAGTTCGGGGGTAAAATGTTTGTTACACAATATCACTGGAGGATAAAATGCCTATTATGCATACATATTGGATAAATTGAAAGGGGTATATATATTTTCATGATAGGGTTAAATTGATCATTTTTTACATCAGAATGAAGTCTCGGATGCGTTAATCAATATAGGGCGTATGTGTCCACGAGAAATGAGGTAGTTAATCGCTAATTATTTTATATAACAATGGGTAATATATGTAAATTCTCAGTTCAAAATGAGATTAATTATATACTAACTAGAGCTAGACATATCACGGGGTACGTAACTCGCCGAAAACTCCTAAAAAGAATGAATGACATTTATAATTTGTGAGTTTTTTCTTTTTAGTAAATATGACTAAATTATTTTTTGTGGTTTTTTTTTTCATAATGAAATTAAGATTAGAGACAGTTTTAGTCGTACTGTCGGGGTTTAATTAAGGGCAAAATGGGAAATTGGGGGTAAATATAACGGACGGAAAATATCAAATATATATATCATCGTTTAAACATATACGCAAGCAATAATAAAAGTTTGCATGTTCAAATTGAATAGTGTTGCTCTGTTCAACATCAATTAATATTCCCAATTCTTCTCAAGCCAATTAATCAAAAAAAAAAAAAAAATATGTAGAATAAACAAAATTACGCAAGTACGTGCTATATAGTTTGCTGATTTGTGAAGGTTTTCAAGTTCGAAAGTGAATTCTTGATCGATTCTCATCATCTGGTGATTCTTTGTAATTTCTATTTTCTTGATCTCTCTCCCAATAAAAAATTTGTGAAAATGCACTATATCTACCTGTTTTTCTTGAAATGTGATTCAATTAATGTCTTTCTTGATTTTTCTACATGTATCTTTCATTAGTTAAGAGTATATGTATTGAATTCTTCTGATAAGTGTGTAGTAGTAGTAATAGTAGACATTGGTATAAAGAAACTAATTAGAAGAACAAGGGTCCATCGTCATATATAGCCTTATTCGTATTCGTATTCATATTCATATTCATCATCTAATATGGAAAGAGAATTTTTGTACATTTGAAATGTGACAATTAATTGCATTTTCTAGGCTTGTGGTATAGTAAATGTATTTTCACTGTGTGTTTTTCTCTTTGGATCAAGTCTGCTACTCCGCGTTACTTATTCATCGGCATGTGTTAGTCATTTTCGTGGTTTGATTACATATAAGATCATTGCTGCTGTTCATGATTACAAAGTTTTAAGGCTACATGTTGTTCATGTTTTAAAAAGTTGGATTTTCATAGCACATTGTTGTTTTTATTTGTGTTGCTTGGCATGAAAATCATTTTGACCTTTATATGTTGATTATCTGATCCTTCTTTTTGGAATGAAATGTTGATTTCTGAACTTTTTTTTTTTTTTTTTTTTTTTTTTTTTTTTTGGGCCCAATTGACTTGTTTTTGTGTGGTAGATGATCAATTGTTTCTGCACTGTACTTTTATGAGGATGTGATATATATAACTGCTGAATAGTTTGAAAAGCCAAAGATGTTGCTTTATTCTTTTTAAATGCATTTAAGCCATTCCAACTTTCTTATGATAAAATTAAGTTTGCAGCAGTACTGAATTAGTTTATGATGATTAGTTATTGTCTCTTTTGTGTCAAGTGCTAAATATATATTTCAATGGATGGGAGGAACAAAAACAATACTGATGAGAGGCAATTTTGTGCAATTGCTGCATTTTACGCTGCATTATTTAGACCTGCATAGATCCGCGACATCTTTAAAGGCCGAAGAACATTGAAGAGGCCTTACTTTCCCCCAAGTTGACGACGTAGAGACGATGCTACGCGATCTAATATCACATCAAATTTCTCGGTGCAAATACCATATTTGTTCCGATCACGCCATATTGCTCTATACCGTTCACATCTGTCATCGTTCTCAGTTCCCGACAAACACCATTCAGGTATACATTTCTGACTCCTTTTAAATAATAGTACTCCTACAAATCAATTCAATTATTATGCAATTCTTACTTTTTCTAAAATAAATTTCATATGTATGTATGTGCAGATACTCACTTGTCAAGCCAAAGAAGTTGGCTTGCTCCTATTTTCAAATAATGGGGAGTATTTAGGCCTACACAGATCTTCGGCTTCTTTAGAGACCGAACATGGAACTGAATGTACTTTCCCCGAAGTTGGGGACTTATAAACTGTGCTACGAAATCTGATATCGCAACAACTTTCTCGGTGCAAATATCATATTTGTTTTGATCAGGACCGACTCTATAGATTGGCAATTTAGGCCTTCGCCTAAAGCCCTTACTATAGAAAGGCCTCAAAAAAAAATTTTGTAAATGTAAATGTATCTCAATTTTATTTTATTTGATAATTTTTTTGTCAATAAATGTAAGAATGCAACAAACTTAGATACATTTCAAATAAGGTCTTGCCCTATTTATATAACCCCATTCTCAAATAGACGATGAAAATCAACTTGATCTAGTGGCTAAAACTGATGTTATAGAGACTTTTCATATATACTTATCTAGAACCATGTATATGCAAAAAGAATGTCGTAGATATCTTTATGGGCTATACATTTCTGCTTTGGGTTTCGACCAAACTTAATTTGGACTATAAACATCGTTTTACTGCATGATAAGGTGACAAAACTATTTACTAATTAATGTTGATTAATTATGCAACCACATTATTTCTTAGTCCATTGTTTGGTGCTTTAGTTATGATTAGAAACTAGATTGTGATTAGTTATTGTTAGATTGACTGTACTTTCTTCACCATATATTTATTATTTTGTCATCATTTAGTTTTCGCTTTATTTAGTTTGCCGAGGGGTTTTAGGTACACGTTAAAAGAATAGTGGTTAAAAATTAGTAATGCATGAGAATAATTTTGAGGCAAATAATTTCACTTTTAAAAAAAAAATATTTTGGAATATTTCAAAAAGAAAATAGAAATAATAGTTGAAAAATTGAGAGTTTAAGTATTCGCCAAACATTTATTTGTCATGCATGGTAAACCATCTTTGTCAAGTGATTTGTACACCACAACTTCGACCATGTACCATTTCTTATATACAATTATCAAAATTCTGCTCGCTCAATTTTTTTTTTATCAACATTCTGCTCCTGGTACATATATATATATATATATATATATATATATATATATATATATATATATATATATATATATATATATATATATATATATATATATATATATATATATATATATATATATATATATATATATAACTGTATGAAAACTGGAAATGGTACTATCAAAATTATTGTTATTTTATTTTTCATTTAACACACTATATTTTATTAAATGTTGTATATGATCAACATCTAATTAGGTGTTGTTTTGCAGGATGGAATGGGCCAAATTGGTTACTCAGCCTTCCATGGTGGCATATAATCTCTCTAAAGATCTATATTTGTATTGTAAGAGCAGTAAGAAATATATCAAACGCTTGGAAGATAATTTAACTAAGCTCACAGCAGAACTTGTCAAGGTAAATTCAAAGAAAAATCACATTGATCAAATCTTGCAGATGTCTGTCTCTAGTGAGCAGACTGAGGAATATCGTACTCCTTTTAAATAATAGTCCTCCTACAAATCAATTCAATTATTATCCAGATACTCACTTGTCAAGCCAAAGAAGTTGGCTTGCTCCTATTTTCAAATAATGGGGAGTATTTAGGCCTACACAGATCATTGGCTTCTTTAGAGACCGAACATGGAACTGAATGTACTTTCCCCGAAGTTGGGGACTTAGAAACTGTGCTAAGAAATCTGATATCGCAACAACTTTCTCGGTGCAAATATCATATTTGTTTTGATCAGGACCGGCTCTATAGATTGGCAATTTAGGCCTTCGCCTAAAGCCCCGACTATAGAAAGGCCTCAAAAAATAATTTTGTAAATGTAAATGTATCTCGATTTTTTTTATTTGATAATTTTTTTGTCAATAAATGTAATAATGCAGCAAACTTAGATACATTTCAACTAAGGTCTTGCCCTATTTATATAACCCCATTCTCAAATAGACGATGAAAATCAACTTGATCTAGTGGCTAAAATTGATGTTATAGAGACTTTTCATATATACTTATCTAGAACCATGTATATGCAAAAAGAATGTCGTAGATATCTTTATGGGCTATACATTTCTGCTTTGAACTAGCCTTGTCCTTACCTGCATAATATTATATTAACATTACGTGTCATGTATTGGTTCAGATCAGGGTCGGCCTTGAGCGTAAGCCGCACATGCGGTCGCTTAGGGCCACCGGTGAACGAGGGCCTCCAATAACAAAATATTTTAATATATATGTATATATGTATATATGTGTGTGTATATATATATATATATATATATATATATATATATATATATATATATATATATATATATATATATATATATATATATATATATATATATATATATGTAGGTAATAATTATACAAAGATTGCTTGTGGCATAGATGGTAAACCTCCTGATGAGTGTGTGTGAGGTTAGTGTTCGAATTCTTACATCTTCAAATTACCTTTAATTTTTGTTATTTTTGCTTGTGGATCTAAGATTCTAGTATGGAATCTTAGATGGTAAACCTCCTGATGAGTGTGTGTGAGGTTAGTGTTCGAATTCTTGCATCTTCAAATTGCCTTTAATTTTTGTTATTTTTGCTTGTGGATCTAAGATTCTAGTATGGAATGTCCAAATGCATAGCTAAAGAAATCAGGCCCAACATATTGACAATTAAATCAACGAAACCCTGTTAATTAAGATAGATAGTGTCTAAATCAAAAAGTAAGAAAATGAATCTTTGTATTGCAATTTTAAAATTTTGGAGTTGTGAGTTATTAAAAAAAATTATTCGACTTGATGATTAGGGGTGTTCGCGGTGCGGTCTAGTGCGGTTTTGTACTTGCCCATACCCAACTCAATATTTGCGGGTTTTGAAATCTCTAGTCCAAACTCAACCCAACAAGTCTTGAGATTGCACTATGCGGTTCATTTGGGTTGGGGCGGGTTTTGCGGTCTCAATTATCAACTTTCTTGTATTTTTATTATAGATAATATAATGGGGATGATGTAAAATATCAACTAAAATATGATTTTCAATGAATACATAATTTAGTGAAAGCTAAAAACAAACCCGAACACCAAATTAACAAGTTTTCATTACACAAAAATCAACTTGTTCCCAAAGAATAAACAAAAGGGAAAAATATCTTTATATTCGAACTTGGTGTTGGTGGTTAATGACCAATGAAAAGTTTGATAGATATTTTTTTTTTTTGCTTTACTTTTTATTTTTCGCAGAATAATTTTTAACTAATTTATTCTAGTTTTGGATTTATTTTTTATCTTTTTGACACTTCAAATTGGAGATTTATGTAAGATTGTAGGGTTTATCTAATATAATTGGGGCTTGGGTTGTGGAACACGACTAATTTGTTAAAGTATATACTCATATTATATTTCTCATTTTCTTAAATTTAGGACTAAATTAAATAATAAAATAAAATAAAACATATATACATCATCATTTATATAAAGTGCGGTCCAATGCGGTTATGCGGTCTAAAAAAGTATAAAACCAACCCCGATCAAAAATTGCGGTCTTTTCTTCATGATGCCCAAGATCAACCCATCAAACCTTCAACCCATAAAATTGTGGTCGGTTTGGGTTGGGTTGATCGGTTGGGACGGTCTAGCGGTTTCGTTGAACACCCCTACTAATAGTATTATTTAAGAATATATATTCCTCATTTCTTGTGTACATGAATAGACACATATATGTCTATAAAAGACATTGCAATTCCAAAATTAATTACATCTTCTTCTTCTCTTCTACAGATTGCTTATAACTTATTTCACTGCAGAAAAATATTTTATTAGTTCGATAAGTCAATCTCGTGTGTGCCCTATAATTTAATTCTGTTAGTATAAAATATAATTAAACATTAGGTTTCATTTTATCATAAACGCTAATCGCAAATCCCTAATGCATACTATGTGGTGGTTGCAAAATAAGCCTTAAGAAAAGTGGCATTGCAACACGCCTTGAATCCATTAGTGCATCCGTTCACTTATTTCCTACCAAATTTTCAACAATCTTGGCCCATTGGTTAGCCTTGGAATTACGGCACGGACTGATTCAAACCTAATTTCTATTTTATTTTTATTGTTAATGAATTGGGTTGGATTGAGTTTAACATTTATTACCCAGCTAGTAGGTACCCCTCTCCTCAGTCCTCCCTACACCCCCACCCCAAATCCCCTGGCCACACTAGTTTATGCATTAAGTTATTACTCATATAGAATAATATCATTATTAAAATTAAACATGCATGTCCGTTTCCTAAAATTCCGTGAGACATTAATTAGGAAATTTTGATGATGTTTCATTGTTTAAGTCAGACTATATATATTTCATCACATACATCTTTGCTCATTCTCATTCTTTTGCATTTTTCATGAACTTTTATATTTACAATTAAGCATGTTTTTATTTTGTATTACATTTTGTACATTCTTATATAATTGTCTTTATGTAAGTTTTGAATATTCATAATATTTTTCTCTTATTTTAATATCAGGAATGACCTATTACTAAAGACTCAGATTACTCCCAAATCGTATCATATTTTTGATTGAAGGTAAAAAACAGTATATGTAGTTCATTACGTGTTTTTTTTACAAAACTTGTTCTTTCACAATTTTTTCTACAAGTACAAATTATTTAGCTAGAGAGTAGACACTTGCTATTATTATTATTATTTTTTTTTTTTTATAACCCAGGTGTACAAGCTTACACTAGACTAATCCTGGACCCTCAGAACCCTTGCCCTAGAATCCTGAAGGATGTAAATCGCAGGATGTGCCTTATTACTAAACTACTTTGTGAAAATTTGGTTGCAACAGGTTAAAGACGGTGTTGGAGGTCGTTCTTCTTAAATGTAATACTGTAATTGTCTTTATGTAAGTTCTGAATATTCATAATAATTTTCTCTTATTCAAATATCAGGAAAGACCTATTACTAAAGACTCAGATTCCTCCCAAATCGTTTCATATTTTTGATTGAAGGTAAAAAATAGTCGATGTAGTTCATTACATATTTTTTTTATAAAACTTCTTCTTTCACAATTTGTTCTGCAAGTACAAATTATTTAGCTACTTTGCTATCATTATTACTAAACTACTTTGTGAAAATTTGGTTGCAACAGGTTAAAGACGGTTTTGGAGGTCGTTCTTCTTAAATGTAATACTGTAAAATTTTGATGTTAAGTCTTGTGTCATTTTTTATTCGGGTGAAAATACCATTACAAATAGAAATAGTTCGGATAGGGACTTCGCAATGTCATTATCATTATAGTACTTTGTAAGAAATTGGTTGCAACAAATTGTTAAAGACAGCTTGGAGATTATTCTTTTTGATTATAATATAGTATAATTTTTGTTTTATCTTTTCTATAACTTGTGATTCGAATTTGATTTAATTTATATATGACTTGAGATAACAATTATTAATCTAAATATTGCTTCTACCAATTATTCATAGTAATATTTGAACTTTATTTATTACTATAATCTGAATATCTAATAGTTCAATTATTTAAAAATATGTTTATTCATTCATTTAAATATGAATCAATTAGGTAGATTTTTTTATTACTTTATTTATTATAATATTAAATTAGGTATATTTATTTTATTTGTTATAACTTCTAAATGGGTATATATTTTTATTTTATTGAAACTTCTAATTGAGTATTTTTATTTCATTTATTTAGATTATGTTTTTACCATTATTTGGTTTTTTTTTACTTTTATTTTAAATATATATATTTAATATTTTAGTTTAAATATTTCATAATATTCAAAACAGTTCAATAAAATAATATGAATACACACATAGAATTTTTGATTAAATAATATATTTGTTTTGACAATTAACTAAATAAATATACCTAATTTTCTTTAAATTATAATAAAAAAATTCAACAAAATTTATTTTTCTTCATGAAAAAATATTTATTTTTTAAAAAAATAGAATTTTTTTTCTTGTTATAAGCTAAACATGGAAATACATATTAGATCATGGAGTCTAATTAATTGCTTAAAATTAGGCATTTATCATCCACCAAAGCATACGTATTTAACTAATTGCACAAATTATCCACTTATTATAAAATAAAAAAAATAAAAAATTTAGTTACAAGCTAAACATGGTAAAATTATTATATCTTGCAAAAAATTAGGCATTTATTCATCCATTAAAACATCTCACCGATTTTTTATTTTATTTTAGTGCAATTATTAAGTATTCTGATTTTACATTTAATAGGAAACAGTTAAAAGAACTTTCCAAACCATATATATAAGATATGTTTATTTCATTGTCCTAATCTTGCTTAAAAAAATTCAATTTTGATTATTATTATATAGACTTTTCTTATATTAAGGTACATTTGAACCCTCATGTTATATATTTTAAGTATTTGATTATTGATTCGAGATTTTTCTTTTTTAATTTTGATAATATTCTGAGATATGTTATAAGAAAAAGTAAATGAGACTTAATATGTAAGGTTTTGGGCTCTTTTATTTTAAACTTTTATTATTTTTAATGTGATTAAGTTTTCCCAGTAAAGCTACAATTTTATCATATTTTTTGTTATACTTTTTTTTTTTTTTCCAGATTTTGTTAACGTGATAGTAATTTATTTCAATAACTGGCCTACTTTGAAAGTAAATTTTTTCCCATTTTCTACTACTCTGAAATAGTATAATTTGGCATCCAATTTAAAAGAAAGTAACACCTTAGCTACATGTTAAGAAAATATATGCTTCTACATCCACATAATTTTAACACTACTAAACCTTATTACTTACTAAAATTCACAATTAAAAAGATTTTAACTAATTTAAAGAAAATGGTTTAAACAACTAAAATATAAATATAAAAAAAAAATTCAAATTTGTTATCATATCTTTTGTTATACTTTTCTTTTCACAACAATCACATTTTATTAATGTGATAGTAATTTATTTCAGTGACTGGCCTATTTACATATTCTTTTGAAGAAAAAAATTAAATAAAGTAAATTTGACACTACTAAACCTTATTACTTATCAAAATTCTCATTTAAAAAGATTTTGTAAAGTAAGAAAATAAACTACTTTAAAATGGGCCCAAATAATATTTATAAATTACATTAGAAACATAATATAAGGATCTTTGGCAAGCTCGAGGTGACGAAACTCATGTTCCACTCGAGGGACTTCATTTTCTAATACAAATTTATGACAAACTAATCAAAATGAAAATAAAGTCAGTGGTTTGTACTTTCGACAAAATTTTACTTAAATATTAAATTTATGAAATAAATCTTACGAAATTTTACTTAAATATTAAATATTAAATATCGTAAAGAAAATAAATTAATTTAAAAAATGATAAAATTTTACTTCCAAAATAAATGGCTATTACTTAATAAATATAAAAAAAAATTCACGGAAATTTTCCAATTTAAAAAACTAATCATTCCCTAAAATTGTGCCAAATAAATAGCTAAGAGAATATTGTGCCAAACTAATAGCCAGAATATAACAACAATTTTCAATTAAAATACTAAATTAAATACCTTAAAGGGTGCCAAGCAAATAGCTCAAAGTTAAGGGTAAATTACTAAATTGCTTTAAACAATTAATACAATATTTGATAAGATATCATAATTTAATTTGAAAAAAAAGTCCAAATATTTATAAAAATAAAATGTAATTTATACTACTATATTTAGAACCTTTTCATACAAAAATTTGATTGGTAAGAGTTTTCATCTTCTACTACTTTAAAAATGATAAAATTTTACTTCCAAAAATTTGGCTATTATTTAATTAAAAAAAAATCACCCGAATATTTCCACTACAAAAATTTTAACTACCAAAATTCCCAATTGAAATATTTTAAGCTACTATATTTATTCTATGTTATCTTTTTTAAATTTAGTTTATTTATTAGTATTATATTCATTGAAAAATTCTTGAAATTCTGAATATTATTGAGCTTTAATTAGTAATATTTAAGATTTTAATTTAACAACTTATTATAAATATATCAACGACATGATTTTGTGCATAGCACGGGAATAAGCTAGTACAATTAAAAAAGGGAAAAAAAGATTTTTTTTTTTTACATGTTTGATGCTTCTCATTTATAGTCAATTTTACTCAAACTTAAGTATAAACAAAAATCATAAGCACCATAAAAACACCACATATATAAATTTTCTGAGGGGAAAATGCACGAGACTATCCTATGTTATGCAGATCTCACACAAAATTATCTTGTGAATTTTTTTCCATCAAATTCCCTTGTATTTTTAAAACTCTGCATAGAACACCCAATCTCAGTTAGTTCCTAACACTGTTAATTTTTAATTAAATTTCCTATATTATCCCTACATATATTTAAAAGTATAAGGGAGTTTTGTTCAAAATTTAAAAAATACAAAAGAGTTTTTCGCAAACACTGAAAAATACAAGGAAGTTTTGTGCAAGCGTTCAAAAGTACAGAGGAGTTTTACGGAAATAAAATTGTGCAAAAATTAACTGTGTTAGTAACTAATAACTATGGACCTATTTTGTGCAAGATTTTTGAAACAAAAAAAAAAAAAATTGAGTAAAATAAATTCACAAAATAACTTTTTACAAGTTTAGCACAACACATGATAGTATGATGTATTTATATCAATTTTTTGACTAAATCCCATCAAATATTTTAATCAATTACAGAATCCCAAATAATTGAAGTACACTATGGACCTATTTTTGGTTAAAACGACCCGAACATGTGGAAATAGAAAGAAAGTGTATTCGTATGGGCCGGTAATTCAAAGTCCAATGCGTCAAACAAATTCATTGAATTGAGTTTATAATTGATGCTGAAATTTGCTATGTTATTTCTTTAACTTTTTCGCCTCCATTAATCGTACAGAAACCGCGAAGAGCAAACATCAATGGCGACGGAGCTTGAGGAATTCCTGGACTTTCTCTCATCTCCTTCTCCACCTGTAATATTTTCTTCAATTTAACTCGATTTTATTCATATGCACATGTTTTTACTGTTTTTGATTGTTGAAATTACTGCCGAAATCTCCCACAACCCTTCGAAAATTCCAATTCGACCCCCAAAAATCCGTAAACCCTCCAGCCCCACTCTCATCCCCGACGCCAACCCTTCCTTCTCCTCCTCCGTAACTCTCACAACCACCGCCACTCCCACAGCCAAGAACCGGCGCCTCTCAATCTTCTAGAACACTTCCCCCCAAATCATCAAACCCTTATCAATCAACAACGAAATCGAATTCGCCCTCAGCCACCTCCGCACCGCCGATCCTTCACTCATCCCCCTAATTGACTCTCACCAACCCCCCCCCCCCCCCCCCCCCCACACTTCGAAACCCACGACCCCCCATTTGTACTTGACCACCGCCGAGTCCTTGATCGTGTCGACTCAGCAGTTGACCGAGTCGGATTCGAGTATCCAATTTTTTTTATTTTATTTTCTCGGACTCGCCACGTGGCTAGTCCGACGCCTAACTCGGTCGAGTCGCACGCGTATTCGAGTTCCTGGATAGTCCGACTCTACATCTTGCTATTTTTTGAAGTATCCGTGCTTCACAGTGTGAAACTAACTCTATTTTACCCAAATTTCAATCGCGGGTCAATCAGATTCAAAATAACCCGATCAAGCGTCACCGTCAAGCTAACGCTACCGTCTAAGCCCCACAGAGAACCTATAAAATCCCATTCTTCTACAACTTTCTTCCAATTCAAAATTCCAAAAAAATGCCAGAAGATATCCACACTCAACGCCCTCTTTTTGGCGGTGCTGTCACCACTACTTTCCCCCTTCGCTTCCAGGTTTTTTTCAATTTTAATTTTTTTCTTGTATCAATTGATTTCTATTATTGCATTGTCCATTAGTGATTTTGTTTGTCTTTAATCAATAGGATGTAAGTAACATACGCGAAGTTCCTGATCATCAGGTCAGTCAATTAGTATTGAATACTGAATGTTTTTTCTTTCATTGAATTATTTTTCTTAATTTCTTCTTGTTTCGGGTGTTGATGAAATTGTTGTACAGGAGGTGTTTGTGGACCCCACCCACGATGAGAGCTTGATAATTGAGCTTCTGGACTTGAAAACTGAGGTGGCGGATCAGAGCAGTGCCACATGGTTTCTTCAAGACCTCGCTATGGAGCAAGATGCTGAGGAAACTATGGTATATTTTCACTGTAATAAGTTTTTCTTCTTCTTCTTTCATTAATATATCCAGTGAAATGAATATCCTTTTCTGGAAATTAGTTAATTCTAAGCTCTGAATCAGCTCTTCATAGAAATATATACTTAGTTTTCAGTCCCAATATATATTCAAATGAAAGAAAATTTAAAGATTTCTGTGAGTAGATTCATTGTTTTTTGCTGCCTCATTTTCATTTTTATTTATATGCTTGAGTCATAGAAATAGTAACTAAACCTTGTTGAGTTATGCTGATAATGGTGTCTGATTATTTTTTAAATTCAGGTTCTTGAGCAGTCGGGGATATTTGAGGCTGATGGACTACGATTCAGAAACACTCCTACTGTCATTAATACTGCTGTTGGACAAATGGTGTGTACACTTTTCATGTTTAGAGAATTTCCTTTTGACTTAAAAGTGATCCTTAGTGGTTTAAATAACTTAGGGGTTTTTTTCTCAACTTTATCCATGGATTTCTGCACATGTTATGCTCGCTTAAACGTGCTTTGTTCCCACATATGCCTAGTGAGCTCATTTCTGAAGAAAAGTGGCTGCCTTGATTACACGTAACAAACTGTTGAACTTATTAATAGCATGATAGAGCTTTAGTTGTATACTTGATAATACTTTGATCAGAAAATATATCTTACCATAGGCAAGTCGACTAGACTTGTTACTTTTTTTTTTTTTGGTTTCCAAGTTTCCTAATGTCAATGCATCTGATGAGAATACTATTCTTGGCACCTAATTATTATCTCCTTTCGTTTCTAGAACATATCTAAGGGAAGACAAGGAAGAGAAGCACAGAACATTGTAAAGGTAAACTTATATTATTGTCCGGTTAATCCTTTCTTTTTAATGCCAGGTTGCGGGTACCATCTTAGAAAATGTTTTTACACACTCGAAAAACATTTTTTTTTTAAAACTTTTAAGATTTCTCTCTTTTTCCCCTCATGCCTATCACTCCTAAAACATATTGCTTACTAAAAACATAATCTTTAGTTTTAAGTTCCATCTCTTCTTCTCGATCTGTTTCTTCTTCCAATAATTTTCCATCCCCATTAAGCAGTGTACAACTCTAGTAACCAAATAACGATCTCACACATCCTACATCTTTTCTTTTTATACACTCCCAAATTCAGTATACTTTTCATTTCGATATACTTTTCAGTTCGAAGAACTGAATATTTAAACTGATACAACAAGTCAAAAACCAAAGTCATCTCATAAATGGCAGCTCATTTCTAAAATGGTTTCCAAACAAAGCATAAGCTTTTCAGTTGGATCTTAAAAATGATTTTTCCAGGTTTATTTAGCGAATTTACGTCTCAAGGAAGTCGGAACAGATGTTTTGATCATTGCTTATGAGCCTCTTTTGATAAAGTAAGTCCCCCTTTCCATCAAATATGCCAGCCAATATGTCATTGTCGATGTTTTAAATTTTCACGGACTCTTCTTTCTCATTTTTTTTGTGTTTCTTAACATAGTCCTTTGAGTGAAAGTGTTAGCGCAGTTGGGACTGGGTTAACTCAACCTGCTGCACAGTTTGGATGTATGCCAATGGCCGAAGTTTTTAGAGTTGCTGTCTCTAGTTTTAAGGTGAACGAATGGAGCCTTTTCGGTACTGCTGCTTGATCTAGGGAGGAACTGGACGAGATTATCTTGTTTATTAATTACTATTTTTCGGGCCAATTTTGAATTGATATTTTTTGTTTGCTTATAGATTATGCCATTTTGGTTTCCTTTTGTGTAGTTCTTATGTATTTTCGGTTCTGAAAAGCTTGTAGTAAATTTCTGATTTTTAAAAATGGGTCGGTCTCCTGTCAAAGTTTATTAGGGGTGGGATCGGGACGGGTTTTTGGGAATTCGGGTATTTCGGGACGGGATTTCGGGTTTCGGGATTTCAAATTTAAGTCCCGAAACCCGACCGATCAACCAAGGTCCCACGGGTTTCGGGTACCCGATTTAATTTCGGGATTTTGGGATGGGTTCGGGAGTCCCGAAATGCGAAGTTCGCCAGCCATCTGTGGAGCCGGAGAATAAGATGTTGTTGGTAGGATGGAAGGAAACATCGGTAACTGAAGCCCGATGGCCTCGGAGACTGCCACTGGGTCAGGAGGAGGTCGCTTGCTCTTTCTTTTTTCCACTGTGGCAATATGTCAAAACAGTTTGGCTGCAACTAACAAACCAAAATGTTACCAAGAGCATTAGAGTGATGAAGAATCTTTGCAAATGGAAAGTAAGAACAATTAATTTCCCTAGTGCTTTTATACGGAAATGTTACTTAAAAAATACACATACATCACCATCAAATTAGAAACTATACTTGCGAGAATTATCCAAAGTGTTCTTTCAGTTAAATCTCCAGGTACAGAGTTAGAATTAAAGTAAATGTGTATGACATAATTATGTAGCCAGCACTTAGATCTGAAGAAATTATCTAACGAAGAAAAAGGATGTCATTACCAGACATTGGCAACATTAAAAAATGTGGATTGATCTAGTACCCGCCATGAGAAAAATAAAAAACTCATTAATTTCACAAAATATTCACAACACTAAAGTTGGTACACCAATAGCCATGGATGCATTACAATCAACATTCCCACCTTCAAATGGAAAATTCAGATATGATATTTCCAAATCAGGTCATGATATCCCTACTAAATTTTTTGAATGGGACTAAATCTGCTTTTAAGACATAGAGATAGAGCTCCTACTTTGGGCCCCATGAACTAGCCATAATGGAGACATAAATACTTTATACTTAAACTATTAATTGGGACGGGTTCCCCGATCGGGATGGGGTCAAATCTCGAAACCCGTCCCGGTTTTTCTTGTCCGGGTTTCGGGATGTCCCGAACTCGGAAAAAAACTCGTTTTCTTCCATCCCAAATGGGAAAATCCGATTGGGACGGGACGGGTACCCGAAACTCGATCCCATTTATCCAGCCCTAAAGTTTATAATCTTTGGATACCTATGATGTTGTTTTAAAATCTCTTGTAAAGTCACAATCACAATAAAATATAAAATATATTAGAATCTCTCGTAAAGTCACAATCACAATAAAATACAAAATATAAAAAATTCAAGAAAATTTCTATTACTTCCTCTTCCGTCCCATATAATCTTACTCCTAATTTTTTTTCTATCTTTTAGGATGTCTCAATTCAATTTTCTCTTTTAAAGTAGAAATGTTTCTCAAAATTAATCTAATATGAAGTATAAAGTAATATTTTGATACAACTAATTTTATTATCATTAATTTTAAGAGCATAAACGTAAAAATACCGAATTATATTGTTCCACTATTTTGTAAGACTATATTCTCTTTCACTGGACCAAATTACTCGCTGATTAATGAACTTGATCTAAATCTATAAGTATAAAACTAATTAGTTGGATTTACTTCCAAATGACCCTCATCATTTTTCCCTCACACATTTTACCACTGTACTCAAAAGTTTTTAAAATGCGTTGCGCTTCTAGTCTCAATGCATGCTGTTGGATGACTATTAGATAGACAATGCTAATAGAGAATATTCTATGCGACCAAAACATGCAAAAAATATCCTAAAGATTTAGGATCACAAGTTTAGTTTTAGAGAATACGAGATCGAAAGTACTAGCGTGCCAATTTTACAAAACTAAAAATATAATATTGCCCTAACAAATTAAAAATATTAGATATTACTCCACAAACAAACGTTTTCAATTTACAACACAAGCAAATTTCACTAGGGACAAAGAACAAAACACGACTTTAAGTGTTAATTCGGAAATAGTTTGACTGAGTTTGATATCGGTTTAGTCTCAATAAGTGGTTTCAAAAGTTTGACGAAACTTTTGAAACTCGATTTTAATAATGATTTCAATGAAATATTGAGATTATAAAATATTATTAAATATTAGTAAGTGAGTTTTGAAAATTTGAGATTAGATTTGGATTGGAGTTTGGTTGTAGGGGTTTGGAGGAGAAAAATAAGTATAAGTGTCAAATCAATAACTTTATGTGTAAAAGGTAGATGACAGATGTCAAATCAATAATTTTATAAGTCTCAAATAGATCTTTGTATGTTTCATTTTGAACTGAAACTTAGATTTGAGCGGAGATTTATTCAAACTCTTTGTCATATGGAGTTTGAGCCGATATGGGTGAGACCAAACCCAGTCAATCTCATTTCATATAGACCCTAATTGCTCTAGACCAGTAAATAATCATTGGATTAGACTCATAAATAAAAATTATGATAATGAGGTTCAAACAAACTTTTAATTTATTGTGGATCGTCTAACAATTTTAATTATTATATATATACAACAAACTTTTTTTTCTTTACTTTTTTGATAATTTATACACCGAACTTATCATAAACTAAAATTATATTAATTGACAATGTTTTTTTGAAATGATGGAGTCGTCAATTTAAGTTTTTTGGATCATTTCGTAAAGTAACGGCTCTAGCAACTTCATTTTGATCCGCTAGAAAACTTAATAGTTCAAGAAAATTTCCTTGGTTTCTTGAAAATTTCAATTCATCACGTGCACGAAATTTAGAAAACCGAATGTAATCGATTTACGCAATCAATCAAATTCGATAGTCATTCAGCAAGAATTTTTGGGATTATTATGAACTTATGATTGATCAAATTTTTAGGTTTAACGTAAAATTGGGCCAATTATTTTATTTAGACTGGGGATGGACAATAATTTTGAATTAAATAATCATTGGATTAGACTCATAAATAAAAATTATGATAATGAGGTTCAAACAAACTTTTAATTTATTGTGGATCGTCTAACAATTTTAATTATTATATATATACAACAAACTTTTTTTTCTTTACTTTTTTGATAATTTATACACCGAACTTATCATAAACTAAAATTATATTAATTGACAATGTTTTTTTTGAAATGATGGAGTCGTCAATTTAAGTTTTTTGGATCATTTCGTAAAATAACGGCTCTAGCAACTTCATTTTGATCCGCTAGAAAACTTAATAGTTCAAGAAAATTTCCTTGGTTTCTTGAAAATTTCAATTCATCACGTGCACGAAATTTAGAAAACCGAATGTAATCGATTTACGCAATCAATCAAATTCGATAGTCATTCAGCAAGAATTTTTGGGATTATTATGAACTTATGATTGATCAAATTTTTAGGTTTAACGTAAAATTGGGCCAATTATTTTATTTAGACTGGGGATGGACAATAATTTTGAATTAAATTATCATATTTAAGTTTATATTTTGAAACTAAGATAAATATTACAACTATATTATAAATTAAAAAAATGAGGGAGTCTATAGACCGCCCCTAGCCCCTACGTGCATCCGTCACTGACTACTACAGTTTGGTCGTCATTTAAAAGAATATTACAGCGTGGATTGAGTGGTACAAAATTCAGACCCTCCAAACCGGAAAAAATGAACAAAGTCGGTCTGGTAGTCAGGGACGGATCTACTTTATGGGTTGGGGGGGCCTTGGCCCCCCCAAGATTTTGGTTTTTTTATTTTTTTAAAATTCTATTCATGTATATATTTAGTTAATTTGAATGTCTATTGGTTTCTTTTAAAATCTAAATTACAATATTTTGTGAATTTAAGTGATATGTCTATAAATAGTATGAATCAATTAATTAAACTATTATGGCTTTTAAATTTTAAACCAATATGATATCAATTTATTGTGATCTTAGTTTATTCATTATTTCATATGTTCTGTATGAGAAATATAAAGTAAAGCTTGTGAAAAATAAGCTTGAAAACAATATACAAGTTTATTTATTATATATTATTTTGTTGAAGTTTTAATTCATAATGAATATAATATTAATTTTATTTGAGACTATTTTATAGTATATTAATGAACGTGGTGTATAATTATAATATAGTGAAAATACATTTTAGAGTATACATTTTGTGTTCATCTATTTATACAGATTTCTTTTAATGATAATAAAAATTGGCCCCCTCGACTCTGGAATCCTGGATCCGCCCCTGCTGGTAGCGATTTTAAACACACGGAATCGAAAAAACGGTTGACCAAATGATTCATTTGTTTCTAAGAAAAATAGAAAACGAATATTTTTCCTAGGGACAGGAATTTGGAAAATTCTTGTCCAAGCATGGCTTGGCCAAACCCATCCAATCATCAATCAAGTGTATTGCACTTGCTTTGTGATTGGTCACTCTCTTGAGAGTTACATCCAATTCCAAAGCAAGTGTATTGCACTTACTTTTTAGTTACTTTGGGTTTGGCCAAACCCGGTTTGGGTAAGAATTTCCCCAGGAACTTTTGTTTAATGTTACCTTGTTTCTGATAGAATAGTGTCCTGCAAGCCAACTATTTGGCTGCATTTAATTGAAAAGACCATTCAATTGGATTAATAAATGCATTTTATTATTATATGGTCATCTTTATCTTATGTAATAATTATCCACGCATAAGGATAGAAGTCCTTAGATCACAGGGCTATGGGACAACCCGTGGACTGATCTCTAAGGCCGTGATCTAGAACATATTCAAGAGTCGTAGAATCCAATCGAGATAGGACATCGTTGGATTCGGTTAGACTCTCACTATTGTGTATACTCCGATGAACTGGAGAACGCTGGGGTCCACGAGCGTGACTGGGATAGTCGATACACATAAGTGGGTGGCTTGCTGGGATGACAAGTGCACTGAATACCCCAATTAGGAAATAACTCACCATGGAAGCGGTAGTCGCATATCGGGGTTGAAGTTATTCCAATTTACAATAGTATACGAGGAACGATCCCTAACTACTTGAGGTGATAGGGTTTATCTGGTGCGAGAACGTCGATGCTTTGATATGGTTCCGACTGACTGGGGATCGCCAGAAAGTCTCTGTGGACTCATATTGGGTATAGAGGAACTCATATGCAGGTTCATATCATCAACAAATGATCCATTGCCCCGACTTGATAGGTTGGGAAATTCTCCTATGGATTTCTGTGAGAAATTAATTCTGGTAAAATCCTCGGCCGAGGTATCTGACGGCTTTATGTAAGTAGCTCATAAAGATTAAGTCAAAAAGAATTATTTCGAGACCAGAATGCATAAGGTCAAGACAAAAGAAAAAGGGAAACCGATGAAATACCATACCCTTAAGTCTCGACTGGGAGATTGATCGATGGAAAGATTATGTCGTATATGGATATTGTAAATGATAAAAGGTTCACTGAATTAATTCACCGGTGATTGGGCTCCATGGGCTTGTGGCTGGACATCGACCGTGGAGTGCGGGAGAATTCCCAAATTGGCAGGGGTGCTAATTTTGGAATGATCAATCGACAGAGTGTTCGATTGATTTAGAGTAAATCTTACTCGAATAATTAAATAATATTTCATTATAACCCACGGCCAATTATGTGATGAACCTACGGGGGCATACACAATACACATGAAGCGAAAGCGAGGAAATAAGAACGACCGAGTCGACTGGGTCGACTGGGTGAATAATCGACTGGGTCTATTATTATGGGTGGGTCGACTGGGTCGACCCAATTGGAACAAAATGGGATCCTATTGGAATTGGATCAGGATCATAAATTAAATTGGAGTTTAATTTGTGAGTTAATTAATTAAGTTGGATTTAATTAATTAAAGGAAAAAATTAATTAATTAGACTTAGAGTCAAAATTAATTAATTGGGAGACTAGTTAATTAATTGGGCTATTTAATTGGGAGATTAAATAAGCATGGTCAAATTGATTAACTGGGCCATGAATTAATTAGAAGACTTGGTCTTCTAATTAAAGAGGGCCGTGGCCCATGTAGGAGAGAAGAGCCCTAGTCCTAATAGGACTAGGTTAGGGAGATAACTATAAGTAGCTATGTTATAGTTATTTTTCACACAACTCCATAAGCAAAAATTGAGCAAGAGCAAAATACTCTCTCCCTCTCCCATACTGCAATAGCCGAACCACTTCTTCCCTGTGGAAGAATTTTTTGTTTTCGACTTTGTTCCAAGATCGTTCCTAAATCCTAGATCATAATATATCTTGTGTTCTAGCTTATCAAGATTTATTATTTTTGTGTAATTGTGGTGTATCAACCCGTAGAGGCGCAACACGTGGGGCGCTACTGCAGAGCTTGGATCGATTTTGCTGAGGAGAAATTCAGAGTCCGTTTTGTTAGCTAAGGATTTGCAAGGAGATAGGTATAACTACAACTGTTTATACTATCGTTTTATTTATGTTCATATATATACACCTAGAGTAGGATCCTGGCAAGATTCCGTAAGAGGTCCTAAAAATTATTATATTCCGCTGTGCCTAGGGCTGTTTATCTTACCGAATCCCAACAGTGGTATCAGAGCCAACTCTAGGCTTTGTATATATATGAATTTGCAAATTCTGTGTTATAAATCATATGTTTGATTTATGTATGGCTAGTTCTATGACTGTATATGTTTTAGGACGTAGATCTGTTAACTTGGAGTTAATGTAAAATTTTGATTCAAAAATTTTATCGTGTTAATTTTTATTTTGGATTAAATTAATTAAAACTGTTGATTTTAATTAATTAAGGAATCAAGCACAAATTAAAACAAAACAAAAGGAAAACAAAGTAATTAGATCGAAACTTTATTCTCTTGGTGAGGATTAAACTCGACCTTAGTGCTCGGCACAAATTTTTTCTTTTGTAGATACAAATCTCGTGGCATGTGTGTAATAGCATGCATGTTGTTTTAATTTGGCAAATGTTACATAAATGTTGAAGCAAATATCATGTATTGCAATTTGACTTTGTAAATTGCAACTTGAAGCCAAACCTTCTACGGCCATGATATGGTGGTTCAAAAAATTTTCGTGGCAGAATTTTGGTTGTTATGGAATCTTGGTGAATCTTGGATTGATCTTAGAGATCTAATTAACAAGGAAACTTAGAGTTTCATTTGTGATAAGACATTTAATTATAATTAATGTCTTCTAGTTAATTACCAAGATTAAAGATCTTAGAGATCTTATTAATCAAGGAAACTTAGAGTTTCAAATGTGATAAGAGATTTAATTAAAATTAATCTCTTCTAGTAAGTTACCAAGATTAAAGATCTTAGAGATCTTATTAAATTAGGAAACTTGGAGTTTTGGATAAGGTAGAAATCTTGGAGGATTTGGACACTACCTTAGTTAACTAATCTAATCAAAATAGGATTATCTTGAGAATCTTGGAGATTTGTAAAATTGGGAAACTTAGAGTTTTGGATAAGATAGTAATCTTGGAAGATTTGTAACTATCTTAATTAACCAACTTTATCAAGATAAGAGTTGTAGATTACTTAGAACTCAAGTAAGAGTTAATTAATCTTAGAGATTAATTGTTAATTCAAAATTAAATTAACTTGGATAATTTTTGTGAATTAAAATTAAAGGAGCCGGTAAATTTACATTTATGCCCTTATGTGAATTTATGCATGTTCTTGAGTGAATATGTGGATTGGTCGATTTTGCCCTTAAGCCCTGTGTAGTTTTGGTTTATTTATTTTATGGGTTGTAATTAAATGGGCCTGATTGGTGCCCTTGCTTGCGCAAACGAATGTAATAGAATAGGGCCTTTATTTTTACAAGCTAGGCTTAGATTAGGCTTGGAGCCGAGAAGACCTCATGAAGACTTGGAGATCCACATGGAGGCCCATTACATTGGAGGACATGGAGGCCCAATTCATTACATGGAGGCTCAATCAAGGTGGATATTACAAGAAGGCCCATGATGTATGGGTTAGAAAATTGTAATAGTTAGGACATTTAATTTCCACCCTAGACTGACCAATTGGTCCATCATGTGGCTCGTGATGGATCGCATAGGATGGGCAATCGATCAATCGTGTGTGCAATGCTAGGTGATAAATGTTTACTTTTTCGTAATTATTCTTTGATGTATGAGATGCATGCTTAGGATAGAAAAACGTAAACAAGATAAAGCATTATCTGATGAGACCTCGCACAAGAAAACTTAAAACCTCCAATTGAACTTAAAATTCAATTAGAATATTAAATCGAATAACGGGCGCATATGAATGGTGTCTATGGTCCGAGCCTATCAAATTACTAGGTCTTAGGCATATTGTACGAATATATCTCGATGTCTCACGAGTCGTGGGTCGAGCTATAGGAAGATGTTATGTCTATTGCCTCGATGCACAGTTTAGTGCCAAGGGAGGGGATAGCAAGGTTCTAGGCGCTGTCTCACGAGTCGTGGGGCTTCTAGGATTGAACTATTTCTCTTCACGAGTATTGGACATGATTTAACGCGAGTAAGTATGGATGTCTCACGAGTCGTGGGTCCATAACGAAAAAGGAGGCTAAATGAACTCAAAGGTTAGCTGGGATGGTTAACCGGCGACGTTATCGCCCATCAAGTGGATCAATTGGTATGGCCATCGAGTCGTGGGTACTGAGCGATTGCATTTGGGCCTTGAGCCCATTAGGAAATTTTTTATTTCCCGAACCTTATGTGGGGGCATAAGTATTCGACAAAAATAGTGGGAGTAATTTACAAATGAAAACCATGTTTGTAAATAATGCATTGATATTAATCTGCCGTGTTGGTCCCAAGTGGTCAGAAGAGGTTTAGAGGGGGGGGGGGTGAATAAACCTCTTTAAAATTTTCTTGAATTTTAACTTTAAAACTTTTACTCTTAACTGAACAGACTAAGCTGATCAGATTAGTTAGTTACAGTTCTGTTCGCGAACAAATCTTTGAACAGCCTTGTTGACCACTCGTCTGATTGTTACTTAGCTGATTTTGCTAAAATCAGTTTTAATACTTAGAGTACTTGCAGCGGATTTTAAAAGTGTTTTTCACAAGTAATCTCAGTAGTTTGAAAAATGTTTCCCCAGTTTTATAAACTCCTTTAAATCCTTTTTCAAACAGTTAAGTTAATGTGTTTTATGTGAACAGAAAATATGCAAGTAAAATGCAAACAAAAACACAAGCAATTTTTATAGTGGTTATATGGATTTGAATATCCTTTAGTCCACTCTTCCAAGTCACACAGATCTTGGGTTATACTATAATCACTAAGTTTACAGTATACTCTGCTTGCGCCAATCAACAAATGAAACGGCCACAAGTGCGCAGTAAGAAATCACAAAGAAATCCTACTTCTCTGAAGTAATATCACTCACTTAGATGGATATCTACTTCTCACAACACTCTCGATTACAAAATCACTCAGAAGATGTATTTTTCTTGATTCTTCAACTCTGCTTTCGTCAACAAATGACTCGGCTGATGAGTGAGCTGTTCTTGAGACTTAAAGAATTTTGCTTCGGAAATTTCTCTCAGAAAGTGTGTTGCTTACTTCTTTTTCGTCTCTTTCAGCTATTTATACTTGAGGATTGAAATATGTTCGTTGAAGAGAGACAAGATTCAAATTCCTCGAGTACTGGTCCTTAAAATCCGCGAACGGCTCTTTTGCAGTCTGTCCGTACTATGAACAGTACTATTCTGCAGGCAGCATTAAATGCACCCAGCTGATGCGAAGCCTTTCTTCAATCATTTGTCTTTAATGACCTTGTACTTCAGCATTTATTACTCTAAGGGGCATTTATTACCGTTGGGAACACTTCATGATCTTCTTCACTTGGCTGACGAAAGTACACGTCTGATGGCGAACTCGGCTGATCTCAACTTGAACAAATCTGATTTGAGTCGGCTGATCTTCATCAGTCTGGTAACTTTACTTCAGCAGATCAGAAGTCTTGGACCTTGAAATTTTGACTCTTCTGATGTCTTCTTTACTTAGTCAAAATTTCTCCAAAAGGGATCATCAGCTAAGTTACTCCATACTTAGCCAATCTTGAAGTTTTGGAATCATTCAAAACCTCCCTTTACAAATTGTCTTCAGTGCCTTCATCTTCATCCTTATCCAACAATTTCCCCCTTTTTGATGATGACAAAACTTCAGCTAAGTACCTGTTAAATACCTAAGCTAAAGAATGTAATCCTCAAAATTTTCTGAGATAGAAAAAGTTTATTGGATTGAACTTGACTTTTCATTAATATTGAAAAAGAATTACAGGGTACAAGTTCATCAGATGAAATTTCTGAAGAATAGATAGAAGTGAACTGATTACAAGGATTTTACAATTTCTAACTATCAGCTTCTTCATCTGATCCTTCAAGCACTTCTTCATATTCATAAGATGACTCTTCGTCATCTTCTTCTTCATCAGCTTCTTCTTCCAAGATTGCTTTGGCAGCTTCCATCTTTTCTTTGAGCTGCTGTTCTCTGATCAGCTCCATTGCTTTCTTGGCAGATTCAGTCTCCTTGTACTTGGTAGTTTCTTTTTCAATCTTTTCTTCTTCTTCTACCTTTCCAAGTTTTTCAGTCTTGTCAGCAGTGTCTTCAGTCTCCTTGGCTTCAATAGTTGCAGCAGCAGTTTCCTTAGCTGTTTCAGCAGCAGTTTCCTTAGCTGTTTCAGCAGCAGTTTCCTTAGCTGTTTCTTCCCTTTTATCTTCCCCCTTTTTGTCATCATCAGTTTTGATGACATCAGAAGGTGCAACAGCAGGGTTGAGCGAAACTGTTGGAATCTTCACTCCAGCACATAAAGCTTTTAAATTCTGATTGACAACATCGTGACTAGCTGTAAGATGATGAATATCAGTGCTGATGATGTCAGTCTTGTCATTGAAGTAGTCAATATTCAGGTTTACAGTTGCAATTTCATCTTGAACGGCCTGTACAACACTTCCCATTTCATGCAACATTCCTAAATTGATTGCCTTCTCCTCTTCACTGACTTTGATGAAGGTTGCAGTCAGATCAGCGATCTTGTGTTCAGCTCTTGTAAGTGCAGCATGAAGATGATTTACATCACTCTTCACATCCTCCACATTTCTGTTCATTTCATTTAAGCTTTTCACTAACTGCAATGAATGATCTTGAGGAATAGGAATACTTGTGATTTCAGTCTTGATGATCTTTTCAGTAGACTGTTGCACAGTTTCCAGCTGAAGTTTATTTGACTCTGTCAATTCTTCCTTAAGTTCAGTCTTCAGCTCCTCCTTTACCTTCATCAGCTGTTGCTTGTGCTTGTCTTCCAGTTCCTTTAGTTGGTTTTCCATCAGCATCTGGATTGCTTCCATCAGTGATGAATGTTTATCAGCTGATGAAGCAGAAGCATCAGCATCAGCTTCCTTCTCTTCAGTCGCCTGTTGAACAGGGACTTCTTCCATTTTCTCGTCCTGATGATCTTCAGAATCCTTAGCATTCCACCCAATGGCTAAGGGTTCATCAGCAACCTTTTCAGCAGACTTGTCAGCAGTCTGATCAGCAGACTTGTCTTCAGGTTTGTTAGCAGCTTTGTGTTCATCAGTAACGTCGTCATACACCAGATTGGTGATAGTGCCATCATCATTGAAGCAAGTAGTTTGTCTGATCTGCCTCACAATGATCCAGGGATTAACGAAAGCATTATTCCCTTTTGGCACCTCATAGAACGGTTGCACTTCCTTGCCAAATATTATTTGCTGAATGCTTGGAAGTAGTGGCAAGTCACTCGAACAACCTTGCCGATATTTTGACTTTTTAGCCCATCTCTTCAGGGCAGCCATAACAGCAAATTTAATTGCCCTTTCTTCAGCATCTTCAGACTTTTTCTTCTTATCAGGCAGGGTGCTTTGAATCTTCTTGGCCTCCTCCAATGCAAAACCTTTTGCATAACTATGCATGACATCTCTTACATAGCTGGGATCCAGGGCCTTTTGAATGGAGTTTGTTTTTAGCCAAGTCAGAACCCAACGTTCTTCATCAGCTAACTCCTTCATGTTTTGAAGTTCTGTTATTGACTTATTCAACCTGTTGTCTCTCCAACTGATATACCTTGGTTTCTCCTGGTTGAACAGAGTCTTCAACATAAGCTTCTGATCATAGTAAGCTAAGGACTTCTCAAATTTCTTGAAAAGCTCCTTATCAGCATACACTATCTCAAAGGCTTTTCTAACTTCAAATTTGTCCTTTGACTTGACTTTGGGGGCAGGCAGCAATATTCTTTTCTTGTCTTCTTCTTCTTCATCCTTGCCTTCTCTGATCTTGATGCCACCTCCATGGACAGGTCCATAGGCATCTGTCTTGCTCTTTTCAATAACCATAGCCAGTTCAGCATCCTCAGCAGCTTTTCTCTCTGCTTCAGACATTCTTCTCCTGGCCTCATCCTTAGCTTCTTGAGCTTTGCTTAGCTCAAGTGCTTTCTTTTCTTCCAATTCATCCTGTTTCCTCTGTTCAGCTTTCTCCCTTGCTTTCTTGTCAGCTTTGGAAATTTTCTTTTTCCTTAGCACTATTTTTCTTTTGCCTTTATCAGCAGGGGCTGGTCCAGCAGATGATATGGGAGCAGCAGCTATAGGATGTATGATTTGAACATCTGGATCTTCTTGAGGTTGAGCATCCTCAGCAGTTGGTGCAGATTGAATAATCTGTTGCTCATCAGCTTTGTCAGCAGTAGAAGCTTCAACAGCTTCAACTGGTTTTTCAGCAGACTCTGGACTTGATCTCACCAAGTCCACCAACTCAGTATCCTTTTCCAAGAATGTCATCTTCTTTCTTGCTGACTTCTTTGTCAGACCCTGAATAGGCCTTAAAGCAGCAGTGTCCTTCATTTGACTCCTTGTTTTGTAAGAGACATTCTCAGCAGGCTTCTCTGCTGATGGAGTTCTTGATGGTGATGCAGGGGATCCAGTCCTTACATCAGCAATTATGTTATCAATAATTTTAGTGGCTTCAGCAGCAGAAGTCACTTTCTCCACCTTCTTAGGAATCTTTTCCTTAGGCTTATCAGCAGCCTTCTTCTTTCTGGGCTCAACAGCTAAATCAGCAGTTTTTACCAGTTTTCTTTGCCTTTTGGCAGGAAGCTCTTTTGGTTCCTCATCAGCTTCTTCAGGCTCGTCAGCCTTCCTCTTTTGAACAGCCAGGTATTTGTTCATGGCCTTAGATTTGTGAATTTCCTTGCCATTTGCCATAGTGCATCCCAGATGAGACAATAGGTAGCTGAGAGTTATCCTGTGGTTTGTGTGAGGTTCTTTTCCTTTCTTTACATCAAGGAACTCAGCAAAGATGTACCAGATGATCACGGACCAGTTGACTTCCAATCCATAATAAATAGCAGTCATGATGCTGAATCTCTTCATTGTAACAGCATCAAGGGAAAAGGTGCAGTTTTCCATCAGTTTTGCCACGATATCAGCCATCCGCTGATACTCGTCCTTCAGCTGTCTCTTCCTGATATTCCCAGACAGTATCTCCCCTTCCTTGGCTCAGATCGCCCAAAACTCTTGGTATTTTGCTTCAGTTAACACAGTGACATCATGGCGTCCACTGTTACGAAGCCCAAACTGTTCGTGAAGAACGGCAGGAGTGATGACAACAGATTTGTCACCTACTGTGGCAGTAATTTCCAACTTCTCGAAATTAACCTTGGCCGTACTGTAGTATTCCATAACCTGGTCAGTCCAGATTACTCCTTCATGATACTCCAAAAAGTTCACCAAAGTTGCAGACTTGAACTTCTCCAGAAGCTCCTTCATCAGTTGTGTGCCAGTTTGGTAGTAGGAATCATATACTAGGTACATGCCTTCAGCAGCCATTGTAGATCTGTAGAAATTAGAGAGAAAAACGAAGAGATTTTGCAGGAAAATTGCTTAATTCTCACAAGTACTTTTGAAAATTTAGGGTGCGTAAAGAACGACTCGACTGATCAGATGGGAATTTATAGAGTTAGGGTATCTTGGATTCCGTGATACCAGCCAACCGTTAGATCCGTTTTTCTGTCAGTGATGATCGTGCGGCTTCAGTTACGACCTTTCAAATTCAAAAGATATTTTAATGAAGAGCGGGAATATATACCGCCCGACATTTACTTATAAAAGCGTGTTTTGAATAAACGTTTTAAATAGCTCGTTTTTATTTAAGTAAACAGATGAGTATAATAAATACTTATCTGATGGACTTCTGTCCTGATGACAATGCTGTTATCAGAGAATGCCAATAGTTGATAACCTTCCTCAGCTGTTTGTCAATCCAGCCAGATAAAATACTCTTGATCTTCGATAGTTGAGTCTTCTGTTGAAAACATAACTTCAACTAACTGTCATTAACAGATTTCATCTTTAATTCAGAAGTACCGCTAGTCTTACACGTTCCCCCTGAGTTTAAGAATTCATAAGTTAACTAGTCTGTTGAAAGTTAATCCTTGAAGATAATAGTGATGAGTAAGCTGTTGAACTCTAGTCTTCTGATGAGTTCCCCCTCAGCTTATGCATCTAATTTTAATAAACCCAGTTCAGCTCTTAGAGTTGAAAACCTTGTCTCACTTAGAGGTTTTGTGAAGATG